>NJDD01001343.1:17670-65252 GCA_002245505.1 Calephelis nemesis
CCTCTTTGTTGCCCGACCCGGGATTCGAACACGGGACCTCATGCCTCAAGTCCAACACCCGAACCGCTAGAACACAGAGGCATTTAAACTAATCAAAAGACACTTTGAGGTATAAAAATACACGTCGCATTCATAGTCCGCAGTGAACACCTATACTAACACCGTGACATCTGACAAGGTGGTAGAGTTCAGCAGCGACTCGGCCGGATTGGTACCACCGCCTTACCTATTCCTGCCGCCATAATGTCATGACGTGTTCCGGTTCGGAGGGTAAGGTAGCCGGTAAACTTACTTTTGCTCAAGGCCTAACATCCCGGCCTCAGGTAGGCAACGCACCGTTACTACCTTTGCAGTCTCTAGGCGGCGTGAATTTCTTAACAGCAGGAAATCCGTCTGCTTGTTTTTCTTTCTTTAGATTTTGGCCTTCACATTAGTATTTAGCCATTATTCAAGTAGAAATTTGCATCAAATTTTATATCAATTTTCATCAAATAGAATTAGTCATCAGTCATAAGTCGTCAGTAAGTCATGTCAGGCTCTTGGGTAAAGCGGTGGCCTCATTACACAAGTTCTTGTAATGAGATTTGGCGGCAACCAGGAAATACACGTTACGCTAATTTTTTCAAGATTATTTCATTTGTGCACTTTCACTGAACAAAATTGTGCAAAATGTCACCAAAATTGACTAATTTCACTCAAAATCAACACGAAATTCAATAATCATGAAAAAACTTCGACCATCTTTTCTCTTGATGGACCATCTGCTTGTTTACCTTTCAATATCATAAAAAAACGACTTAACTGATTTTAATCAAAGTTGCGGGTAACAGTTATTAGGTACATAATAAAAAATATAGGCGTCAAAAATATAACCTCTTTGTTTAAAATCGTTCAGCAGAATGGAATCCCGACGCACAATAAATTGAGAACTTGAAGGAAGGGTGCAGAAGGACGTGTTTAAAATAAATTTAACAAGTTTAAATTGGATCTTGGGTTGCCTACTTTTTACAAAACGTAAGGTATTTTAGAAAAAGGATGAACAAGTTTTTAACATTTAAAAAAATCTGCCTACTCTGACAATTTAACAGTACATGTCATTTCCAAAAGCGAATTTATTATCATTTAACATATTATTTTCAAAAGCGAATTTATCATTAAATATCATTTTCAAAAGCGAATTCATGATTTTATTTAATTTTCAACAGCATCGCGCCGTAAGCTTCGCCATAATCTGTATTAAAAATAAAATTAGAAGCTCATTATTTATTAAATTTGTTTTGCGTTTCTATTGATTTGCGTACATTACTCAAAAACTCTGTAAATGATAAGATAACAAGAACAGGAAGTAGATATTTTCGTACTGTACTAAGTCACTAGTAATATTACTAAAACTGTCTCATACTTACTACTACACTACTATAGTACAGAAGATAATGCTAAAAATTGCTTTGCATACTTTTCTTCCGTTCCGTCAAAAAGTATAATATAATGAAAAACAATATGATACTATATTTAACCGACTCCAAAAAGTAGGAGGTCATAAATTCAACTATGTTTCTTCCAAAAGAACTTCCTTGATTACTCGGCCAGTAACAAACAGATTTAGAATTTTTATTTTTGGAGAAGGCAGGTCATGATTCCGAGGTGGTCCCACATCCATTTCATCACGACACATAATACACATTATTTTTATGACGTTACTTAAAAAATGTATGAATTGTTAACTCAAGAGTTTCTACTCGGATTTTGATAAAATTTACTTATTACATTATTTAATCATTACCTTTCTAAAAAATAATGATTAAATAATGTAATAAATTAGAGTGGCCATTTTGTAGTTTTATTGCGCTTCAATTATTAATAGTACAGACGGGAACCCTATTTGTGATTACATAGATCTCTATCTCGCTGAATGTCATGTGGCAGAGGCCACGATATTACAGCCGAACTCAGAGACGTTAATTAGTATTTGATCATCATTAAGTTACCATTTTTTATCAAAAATATCGAAACAATAACTGAATAAAAGATAACTGAAGTCTCTAAGTGCAGCCGATGGACTAATAAAATAATTATAATGATATCATTATAATTATTTTATTAGTAAATCGTTTTATTAGTAAGTCGTAAATATTACGTACCTGTTAATACAGCAGTATGGTTACTACCGGCGGAGACTTGTTTTATTGGCTGGTCGATTTCAAGCTCTATGTATTGCGGGATGCTGTGGTGTTCCATATCGCCGGTACCCAGTTGGCCTTCGTCGTTGCATCCGACTGAGTACACTGCGTTGGTATCTGGTAACAAAGATGTTGATGAGTAAGTGTCTTCTTGCGCGTATTCCTGAACTGGTAGGCAGAGATACAACCAGGGCACCTATGATCAGCTGAAAGTACTTAGTCCCAAAATGAGGTAGTTGGTAATCCTACAGCCAGTCGGGCACTTATCCAAATCCGGGCATCACTGATTGATTTCATTAGAAAATTGAAAGACACGTTTTAAGATACTTTACTTTTTTTTATTTAAGTGTTGTTAAACAATTAGCTAGTCGCAGAATATTCGTTAATTTTGTAGGCATTTTTTTTTCGGTAATATATTCGCTAAAACCTGTATCTTGCATATTTAACATAATTTAATTTTAAAAATATTTGAAAAAATGAAATGACAGGTAACTAAAATACTGTCATAAAAATTGTGTTATAATCGTTATCATATTTATAGATTTTTATTTATTTCGGTGTTTAGTACTAATAATATGAAGCTTATGCCACTTAACCTAAATAATAATAATAAATAAATAAAATAAAAAGCCTTTTATTTCTTCCAGAATACACAATTTACACAAGTTACTAAGTAATGAAATTTGAAAAAGTAAATATTTGTGTTAGTATGTTACAATGACAACATTTCTTTATGTATTTAAATTATATACAGTGGTTATTCTGCAAGAACCCCTCTGTAGGTAAAGGCCTCCTCCAAAGTGAGCCAGTTATCTCTAGATTTGGCTGTTTTCATCCAATTTGGGCCTGCTATTTGAATGATTTCATCCTCCCACCTGCTGCGAGGTCTCCCTTTTTTTCTTTTGCCTGATGGCCCTCTCCAAGCTGTCATAATTTTTGACCATCTCTTGTCTTGGAGGCGAGCTACCTAACCTAAATAACTATTACCTATTTACGCTTACATACGCTTCGGCTACATTCGTCAAGCTTCGGAAACCCAAATCTATATTTATAAAAGAAAGTGGTGTTAGTTACACTACTTATAACTCAAGAATGGCTGAACCGATTAGGCTGGAAATATGTGGGGAGGTAGCTTAGAACCGGGAGAAGGACATAGGATACTTTCATCCTTTTCGATTATGAGGAAACTGGGAAAACAACATTTTAATTTACCCATACAAATTGAACGGGCGGAACGAAGTTCGCGCAGGTCGGCTAGTGTATTTTAAAGATATCTATGTATAGAGTTGTTATTACACATACTTAATCATGTTACCGTGATCATGTCGCTCAAATGTAGATTAGGTCAGCCAATTTATAAATAATAGTATAAAGTGTAAAAGGAGTAAAAAGTGTAAAGCCGAAGCGCATATTTTTAATAGTAGTACTGTACTAAAGTTTTTGTGACGCGTCTAGGTATATAAATAAAAAAAAAAAGTACAACTGGATTGGAAACTTTGCATCCCATTTTGTCCCAGACTTCCTAGCAAATCTAATCTCAGTGCCAAATACAAGATTCTACCATTTTCTTAAATCGTTTTCTCGTACACGCTTTTTAAAGCAAACTCCCGTAATTTTCCACGATATACTTGACTCAAAACTTTGTTATACTATAGCCGACCGGCTTCACTTTTCGCAGGGTCATCAGAGCTTTATAACTAAAGATAAATAAGTCTGTTTTTTTAACATTCGGTATTTGGTTGTTGTGTTATTTTTCTTTACATGTGATAAAGTACTAGTGTTTAATTAAAATATGTGTATACAATGGAATTCTACCAAGGGTCAACCACACACCACCAGCGATGCTGCCTCTCTAACAACCATCCGTTAATGGTTGTTAGTGAGGCTTGAGTTGCTTGACACAGCTGGGCCGTGCTTGTGTCCCAGACTCGCTGACCACACAATTTCGCACCAAATATAAGAATCCTAACATACCTGTAACGAATATAGTGTGAGCTCGACCACACGCGACGAACAGTGCTCGGTGAGGTTTGAGCCACTTGACGCAGCTGGGCCTCGTCACCTCGTCTTTGTGCCCCAGACCGAGCTGACCCCACGAGTTCGCACCGAACACAAATACTCTTCCATTTTCTAAAATAATCAAAAGTATAATCTTTTTGCTGCCTGATCCTTTAAAACGCAGTGGTTGCACGTAACAGTCATACTTATTGTTATTAAAGAACCTTTGAATTTTTTTTAACCGCCTTGAAAAAAAGAGTTGTGTGTTCGATTCCTATATATTTATTATGATGTTACTCGATTTCTCCGTCATTTAGCACTTCCATGAAACGATTGATTGATTTTTGCATATTGTATAGCTATTCATATTTATGAGAACTGTTTGTAAAAAGTATTTATACTACTAGGTGAGACTGGTATAAAAACGTTTGCCGGATTAACTAGTGATAGTATTTACTTACGACATATCACCGCACTGTGCTCGTCGCCGCAGGATATGGCGACAATCGGGTCGTTCTTGATGAAGAAATGACTTGGTTCGTTGTCAGCAAAATGGGATTTCCCAAACGTAAAGACTGCTCCCGTATCTGAAAAGAAACATTCAAAATTTAATGACTTAAAATTAAATTAATTTCATTTACTTTGCCTAAATTATATATCACGCTATGTTACAAAGGGATAAGAAATAAAAAATGTGTATGTGTGAAGTGAAACTTATATTCAATGGTATCATTTTACGTGAAGTGCAACAGAAAACTGAAAAGGGGTTTCACTTAAATAAGGTTATGATTATTTCATCATTTGCCTGACTGCGGCCTCGCTGTGAGCTAGCTGAAGGATGTACCAACCCGCAAAACACAAATTACGAAGATCGCAGTATGAAATACGGCGATAACATACAGTAGTTTTTATGTAGTTAATCCAGTGAACATGACAGAAAAATATGTTGCCAATATTATCTAATAAATCGATTAAGAAGTTTTATTTCAAAAACCAAAGTGTAACAAATTTAAAAAGCAAAGAAAAAATAATCTAAAAGATAATTTATTTATTTAATTCTTTATTGTACACAATTTGACATGAAACATGGACAGTAAACAGAGATGCACAAAAGGTGGGCTTATCCCTAGATCGACATATGTCTTCCAGCTAACTCTAAAAATTAGGATCTTTGATGAAACAAATTAATGAAATAAACTTTTGCTGTCATTTTCTTCTAGAACGTCTTTTTTTTATGATAATGGAAGGCAAACAAGCAGACGGATTTCCTGATGGTAAGAAATTCACACCGCCTAGAGACACCAAAGGTGGTAATGGTGCGTTGTCAACCTGAGACCGGGATGTAAGGCCTCGAGCAAAAGTAAGTTTACCGGCTACCTTACCCTCCAACCCGGAAAACGTCATGACGTTGTGGCGGCAGGAATAGGTAATGCGGTGGTACCAATCCGGGTGAGTCGCTGCGAAACTCTACCACCTAGTCAGATGTCACGGTCTTAGTGATGGTAAGCCTATGCTCGCCTTTTACGAGCTGCCTGGCAGGAAGGCAGATGGTCTATTCTACAAAGGAGCCCGGACCAACACGGGGATCTTAAATTAAAATAAATGACTACTGCTAAATATCATAAAAAATGGGTGTAAAAAGCATTTCTCCGAATTTCTACAATTAATTTTGATAATCACCTTAGAGGTTAATCGCTTTCATTTTAGAAGTTATCAGATTTTTTCAGCGAACTGACCATTACTCACTTGAAACGTTTTTACTTGATGACGTCAACTCTGAGAAGTTATAAAATTAGCATAAATAAAATATAGCGATAAGTAAATTACAGCGGTCGAATTTTCGTGGCCTTGCCTTCGTGAATTGAACGCAGAGCTTTCACAAGACGAAACTCCGCCTACTCTAATTTACATTTATTCGTGAAAATATTTTTCTACTAGCTGCTTACCCGACTTCTTCAATATAGAATAGTCAGTATTTCGCATCATACACACAAACTTACGAATGAGATTACCAACTGAAGTTACTAAATAAATAAAAGGCCGTTCTTTCTTTTTTTAGGATTTGGCATTCACGTTAGTATTTCGCCATTAGTCAAGTAGGAATTTGCATCAAATTTACCAAAATCGGGATGAAATTATAATTAGTCATAAGTCGCCATCATGTCATATCAGGGTCTTGGGTAAGCTTGGCTTTATTACTCAAGCTCATAATATAGTGAGTTTTGGCGGCAACGAGGTAATACACGATACGCTAATTTCTTCACGACGCAATTCATTATTTATCTTCATTTGTGCACTTTCACTGAACAAAATTGTACAAAGTGCCACCAACATTGACTAATTTCTCTATAAACACGAAATTAAATAATTATAAAAAAAACTTCTACCATCTTTTCTCTCGATGGCGCTAAAACTCTAGAAGATCGTTTCAGAGACATTATATTCTGACTGTAGGTACTCCAGAGTGCTGCTTCAAATCGGCACAAAAAATAGGTGTCATCTTGCACTGCACATGGAGGTTATACTCCTCATATAGACTTAATGCATCGACCATAATATATCCCAAGTGTGGTTGATGATTTAATGTCAGATTCAAATATTGTCAACTCATTTTAAGGTATATATATATACCTTATATATATATATATATGTCAATAAACTAATAATAGTTAGGCACAGTTAAATTGCAAAACCTATTTCAACTATTTATTATATATATATTATTATATATATATATCATATATTATTTTTTCGATAGTTAGCAAATAGTTCCGAAACGGTCCCTATAAATTTTATCAGCATCCTACTATTAGTTTTTGAGTTACACTTATAAACAATAATACAAAACTTTTCGTTGACGACCTCATATTTGATATTAAAATTAATATGGGACCACCTCGGAATCATGACCTAAGTTTCCAAAAAAGAATCATCAAAATCGTTTCGTTTTTGACCGAGTAATCGCGTAATAAACATTTAAAGAACATTAAGTCGAATTAAGAACCTCCTCCTTTTTAATAATCGGTAAAATAAAGAAGAATATATTTGGAAGTGGTTTTAACTATATGTTTATCAAATTTAATTAAAATCTGTCCACCACTGACATAATAGACAGACTAGTGCATTTATAAAATCAGTAGCCGACCTGGCGAACTTCGTATCGTTTGACGTTATTAACAATTTATATATGAGGAAAGTTAAAGTCTATTTTATTGCAATTTTTCGAGATTTTTTCTTTATATAAGGCTTCTCCTAACAAAAACTAACACAAAAAAAGAATATTAAGCAAAATTGGTCCATCCGTTCACGATAGATGACCACGCGAAATGGGGATACAATTTTGTATACACATATACAAGTGCAGACCGATATATAGGTGTTTGGATCTCGAATGTTTAAAAGCTTGAACTCAAAAGCTAATAAATTAGCAATGCCCCTTTTTTTTTCAACTTCACCGGCCTTTACAATGCCCTTGGAAAGAGTTTTTTCAAGATCATTCAAATATGCAGATATCATTTTATGATCGTATTCTGTTTTGTAAATATCCGTGGTTAAATATTACTATTTCCAGGATTTATATCACTTTCCCGGTTTTTAGTATAAAAGTATCTTCACGCCCGTATCCCCGAAGAGTTAGCCAAAGGCACACCCAGGGCATCGGGCACCCACGTCTAGCCGTAGACATTAAGTCCCACAATGCGATAGGTGGTAAGCCTATAGCCAACCAGGCACATATCCAATCCCGAGCAACATTTCTTTTGTTAAAAAATTGGAAAATCCTAATTTTTTTGTTGCCCGTACCGGAAATCGAAACCCGGGATCTCATGCAGTCAAGTCCAACACCGGACCGCTAGATCACAGAGGCGTACTATATATCATATATTACGATTTCTTGGTGTCAAGGCAAGGCAAAAGGTGATTAAGTGTTTACGAAGTGGTTGACCTACTCGTGTGCGTGGCCAGAATTAGGGCAAACCTCCACTCCAGTATTATAAATATGCGACCAATTTAAGGTCGGTAATTTGGTACAAGAAGAGACTCTTTTTCTTTTTTTTTCCCTGTGTTGGTCCGGGCTTCTTTGCAGAATAGACCATCTGTCTTCCTGCCAGGCAGCTCGTAAAAGGCGAACATAGGCTTACCGTCACTACCACCGTGACATCTGACTAGGTGGTAGAGTTTCGCAGCGATTGGTACCACCGCCTTACCTATACCTGCCACCATAACGTCCAATATTTGCCGTTGACGTGTTTTGGTTCGGAGGGTAAGGTAGCCGGTAAACTTACTTTGCTCGAAGCCTTACATCCTGACCTCAGATTGGCAACGCACCATTGCCACCTTTGGTATCTCTAGGCGGCGTGAATTTCTTACCATCAGGAAATCCGTTTGCTTGTTTGCCTTCCTATAACATTTTTTTTTCAGAGATTAGTAAATATGATTTCTTTGCTATTAGAGAGCCATGTGCTTATTCGCTTCCTTCATCAAAAAGTTCAAAAGATCAAGTTTATCAGGAATATCTAACTAGATTTTAGAACAAATCAGTGTAAATCGCATCTGTGATCTAGCGGTCCGGGTGTTGGACTTTACTGCATGATGTCCCGGATTCGATTCCCGGGTCGGGCAACAAAAAGAAAAAGTGATTTTTCCCATTTTCTTATAAAGAGTAAATGTTGCTCGGGATTGGATATGTGCCGGCTTGGCGATAGGTTTGCCACCTATCACATTGTAGAACTTATCGTCTTCGGCTAGTCGTGGGTGGCCTAGTTGTGCCTCTGCCGACCTCTTCGGAGATATGCGCGTGAAGATACTAACTTACTCATTTATCAAGTGTAAATCAAGTGTTACAAGATAAGATAGAAAAAAAATTTAATGTATCAGAAATCTCTATTCGTTAATTTTCAAGGTAGATAACAAAGGTAAGGGACTGTATGATGAATAGAGTATACCCTATTTCTCTATTTCGTGGATTGGAAAATTACATAGCTACTAGTAAAGTAGCCACTAAAGATAGATAGATGAAAGATACACGTCACGTATGTCAAAGATACATTTCCAACCGGAGAGTTATGCTTCTTGTGTAAATGTTTTTACCATATACCATACCTATGTTAAAAATACGTCATGGATCGTAAAACCTATTGTCGATGTCAATGTGTCGTTTTACAAATAAATTATTTTTACCTGAAGTGATAGGTTAAATAAATATCCATACTAACCTTATGAATGCAGGAGTTTGTCTCTCTGTGTGTCTGTTACCTTTGCATGGTTAAACTCTTTTCTGATGAAATTAAAAACGCTAATAATTATAGACTGAATTCAATCATAGGTTAATTATTTCCAATAATCTACACCTAAAAGGACTACAGTGAGGCTTAAAAGTTTGTACAAAAATCATAATTAGTCTATTTCGACTAAGTTGCAGATAAACAGCTAGTTATAAATAAAAATAGTACTTTAAATACCTTTTATTTGAGAAACTGTTTTCGTAGCAACAACGTAGCGCTGTTGTGCTACGCCATATTATAATGTAGCGCACAAAAACCGTACAGTTAATAATATCATAAATGTATTAACTACTCGTATTATTTCTTTCAGAGATCATATATTATATTGTCTTTGCTTGTATCTAATATGAATAATACATTTAATATGTCTTACTGTCCTTACAGTAAGGCATGAATGAATTAATGAATGAATACACTTAATTATACATCAAATTTTAAAAATGATACACACTCTTTCACTCAAAATGTTTAACTTAGGGGCGCAAAGGCTATTTTATCTGCCAGAAAAGCAATAAGTATATAAGTGAGAACTATGCTTATAGTTATTATATATATTAAAAAACATTGAGTGCTTACCATATCATACGATGTTAATAATTAAATGACGATTGTTCTTGTTCCATGGTTCTTTTAAAGTACATTTGAAGCTGATTTGTCTATCTTTTTGATATGAAATGTTAGTGAACAAGCAGACGGCTTGATGGTGAGAGATGATCATAGCCTATAGACACATGTACGTGTTTGTCTTTGGACATTGCCATTTGATGAGACGCACCAGTAACATTTTTGTTGTCTTTAAGTAAAGAAAGTTCCTTACCACCAGAAAAGAGACATTTGTTCGCTTATAACATAAAAAAAAACACAGATTACCGATTTTCTTGCTTAGTCTCAATGAGGTGTGTATTTGGAAATCTTTAACTTAATTGCCTAGTTTTTGACTCATGATGCAAAAAGAGGGGTCCTATAAGTTTGACGTGTGTGTCTGTGGCATCATAAGTCCCGAACGGATGCAGTGATTTCAATTCGGTTTTTTTCGTAATAAAGGTAACTTATGCGCGAGTGTTCTTAGATATGTTTGATGAAAATCAGTTGAGCCGTTTCAAAATTGTTAGGGGTGAAATTGGGGAGATTAACCGATTTTTTACTTTTTAGAGGGAAATTTAGTTCTTGTGTCAAGGGGTTTTTCAAATTTTTATTCAATACTATTGAAATAATTATCACTTAATGTCAGTGTTTAAATTATAGAGAAGTGACCATCTTTTACCATTTCGGAGTTTGCCAATCTGCTATTGTATATAATCCTAAATTTAAAAACTTTCAATAATCATCGTCATATCCTTAAAATTAAATAGCTTCTTAAGCTTTTGTTAGGTTCTTAACCGTCTTGATCACGTCAGTGTTTAAACAAAAATGCGTAAAGGAATCGGTCCATCCGTTCAAAAGTTATGATGCCTAGGACAGACAGACGTACACACATAGTCGCGTTAAACTTATACCTCTTTTTCTGTCCGGGTTTAAAAAACCAAACAATACGAGTACGTTTTTATTATACAATAAAAATCGATGATATGTGCCCTAGAATATAGTTTGTAAACATGGCATTTTTATATCACTGTGATATGGGAGTTAATTGCCTGGTATTTGTGGTGTACGAGGAATATATTTCCAATTAGTTTATAGTTTATACTTCTTTAGTCTATACCCGCGGCTTTACCTGTACTAAAATTAAATACTATTCAGCTTTTCAACTATGATTATTAAGTCTCACAATTATGACTAAACTAGCTATTGCCAGAGGTTTTGCCTACGTGGGTAATGGTTCCACAGGAACATTTTCTCGGGATTAAGACCATCCTATGTGTTAATACAAGTTACCCTCTATGTGCATGCCCAATTTCACGAACATCGGTTCAGCATTTTTTGGTGATGGAGTGACAAACAAACAAACATACAAACTTTCGCATTTATAATAAGATTTTCATTGGATTTCGATTATGGATTAGATTTTTAGTTGGTTCTCCATTCAACTAAAATTGTACCCACGTGCACGTAGGTTTACTCTTTGATTAAAAGATAAAACTAACTGTGGTCCTACTAATCAAATTACGGTAATCAAAATCGATTGCATCAGATATCAAACAAAAAGATACACTTCGAATTCGATCAATCTGTTCAAAAGTTATGATGCTACAGAAAAACACATACACATATAGACAAACTTATAACCACCCTCTTTTTCGTCGCGATTTACAAATGTAACACACCAAACGAAATAGAAATACCTAGTTTACATTTATGCTCTTTTTACATATTGTTATCAAGTATCTTAAAAATAGTTTAGAGATTTTTTTAAAACCCCCGAAAAAACCTGCATGTATCTACTGTGGTAAGAAATATTTCAATGACGGCAGTTACAAAAAATCTCAATCGAAAGCGGTTATTGCGTTTAAAGTTATGATGCCACAGACACGTCAAACTTAAGGTCCCATACTTAGTCAGCCAGAAGAGCCAATTACCGCGCTCCCCCGTTCCATGATTACTATGAAATACTGCGCTCTAAAGCAAACGTCTTAAGCGACAAATCACTACTTGTGACACTATAAAATTAATTTGAAAAAAAGTATAAAACTAAAACACTTACCATTTAGGTATAGTAGGTACTTATCTATGTTTATGTTAAATCTGGTGTCGATATTTTCATAATTGAAGTAGACAGTTGGGTTTTGCTTTCAAAAAAGGGTTAATTTCTTGATTTTTTTCTATCGAGCAAAGTGAAATGAACCGTGTTTTGGAAACACTAGCCTTATAAGGCATATTCATGTTAATCTTGTGTATTTTTGTCACCAAGATCCATGATTGCTTCGTATAAAAAAAAACCCATTATACTGCTGACATATTTTAGCGTATATGGACCCTTAATATCCCTCGTTTTTCATCAGGGGTTGAAAATAAAGCTTGTTTTCGTCATGCATTTTCTATCAGAAATAAACTTCTTAACTTCTTCTTTGTCACAATTTTATTTTTACCATTTACAAACACTTTACACAAATGAAAAGAAATTATTAAAGAAAATTAAAATGTTTAAGGCGTATATTTGAATGCGAAGAAAACCAAATTAATGGTATTTGAAAGAGATGTGGCCAAAACAGATGTTAAAACTTTACTTGATAATGTAGTGCTGAAACAAGTGGATGATATTATATACCTATCTTGGTTGTGCTTTTAGCAGGGATTGAAGGTACACCGCGGATGTAGAAAGGAGAGTGTGTGCAGGGAATAGTGTAAATGGAGCGCTGATAGACTCGCTTTGCATAATTCTGTGCTTATCTTAAAGTTGTGGAATAGAAGCGTAACTTGCGTATGTCAGAAAAAACATGATATTTTGACAAATGTGGCCGAAATGAGAGCGCTACGAAAAATCTTTGTTGTAAAACTCGGCGACCGCATTCGTAACAGTTAGATCCGAGAAACAGTAGGATTGATGTAAAGTGTTGGTGTTAAAATGAGAAAGTACATTCTTCCTTGGTTCGGTCATGTGGAAAGAATCGCAGATAAAAGATTGACAAAGCAGATATACATTGCCAATGGGATGGATGTAGGTACCCGAGGAGACCTAGGTTGACATTCCACAATCAAACCGCGGGGGTATATTATTCCGGATTGGTGTCATGAGTGTCTGGATAATGAATGTGGAGGAAGCCAGAAAGGTCTGCAAGGATCGTGATATTTGGCACTCGATACTCTCTGCCAACCTTACAGACTTAGCATGAAGATATGTGTGTGTATATATATTTAAGAGAAATTTTATAGTAATACACGATAATAATTAAAAAAACGACCTTATGTATTTCGTATTAATGCAATCCTACTGTTTCTAATGTATAATAGTTTATTTAAAATCATAATAGACACGATGTGCATGTGCATAATAGACATAGGTTTGAATTGTTTTTTATTATCCAACGATAAAAAGTAAAGTTTTTATCAGCCTTTTTATTTTGTGACACAATAACACAGGTAATACTGCCACTTTGGTCAAAGAAAATCATTTGTTTGGTCGACTAACAACGCGTCGAGGTCGGTAACTGACGGTTAACCAGCTTTTATGTTCATGGATGACTTTAATTGCCACTTACTATTGGAGGCTTTAATGTGACTTTTGCATGTGGATTTGACTTTATATAAACACATGTAAAAAGTGTAATGTTTACGCAAAATTAATGTCCTAGGTCATGGAAGTGGCGAACGACGTTTTTAAATGGGAAAACCCTTTATAGATTCCTAAACAAATTATACAAATTGAATCTAACCACACGTAGCTTGCGTTACGGGTGTTAGTCAACGATACCAAAACATACAAATATTTACACAAATAGAAATGAAAATAATTTTAATAAATACACACAGAATCCGAAATGGAGACATTAAGATAGATGTAAAAAAAGCATCTTTACGCCCATTTCCCCGAAGGGGTAGGCAGGGCACCAACGACTAACCGAAGACACTAAGTAAACGTAATAGGTGACAAGCCTATCGCCAACCGGGCTCACATCCAATCCCGAGCAATATTTTTTAATTAGAAAAATCACATTTTTTTTGTTGCCCGACAGGAATCGAACCCGGGACCTTTTGAAGTCAAGTTCAACACCTGGACCTCTAGACCACAGAAGCGATGGATAGATGTAAAATTTTTTTGCTAATTCCACGTGAGCCTTGTAACTGTTGTGGCAAGAAGTCCTCCGAATAACACAGAATGTGACAATCCTAACTAATGTTCCCACCGCCCACCTCCGCGACCAGAACACGAAGAAAGTAAGAAAATAGAGTCATGCTTTTTAGATGTCTGCCCCCGTCGGGAATCCAACCTGACTCTCGAAGTTAGTTGGTGGTGAGCGTGTACGCTAACTATTCGATCAACGAGGCGGCCAGCGTCTACAAACTAAAACACCATGACGTCCTACATTCTTTATTAAAGGGGAGTGGTGGGTAGTGGTTTACTGCTATGGAGTGTTTGAGTGAAAAGGGCTATGAATGTGGAGGAAACCAGGTAGGTCTGAAAGGATCGTAATATTACACGATTATCTCAGCCTCCCTACCTAACTCGAGGACTTAGCGTAAAAATATACATGTATGTGTGTGTTTGTGTGTGCTTGCGCGCGCGCGTGTGTGTGCGTGTGTCTGTGCGCGTGTGTGAGCGCGTGTGTGGGTGCGCGCAAGTGTGTGTGTGAGTGTGTGTGCGTGTGGGTGAGTATGTGTGTGTGTGTGATTGTAAATGCGCGCGCGAACGTGCGTGAATATTTATTAGCACGTGCAGGGTTTCTACAGACACGCTGGAAAACTTTTTTAATACACAGAACAGAAGAATAACAGATATATAGATACGCCACGTATAGGTACCATGGATGTTATAGTTGCGGCGCTGTCCTATAGCCACGATTTGTGGTGCAAACTATTAGCTACCCTACCCTCTGGATCAGAAAAAGAAAATGTCATTATGGCAGGATTACGATTATGCAAGGCGGTAGATCCCCACCAGAGCAAGTTAATACTACTTCGAATATTAGAACTCTCACAAAAATTCTCCCCTCGCAGCACTTTTTAAGGAGAGTGAATTGGGTCGATTTCTGTCCGTCTCTCTCCAACCCTTATCTCATCAACCCAATTTTATAATAACGGTTTACTAGTTCGTAGTTTTTCGTAAAATTCTTACTGCCTAAGTTTCTAACTAAAAAAAATTCATGACTTGATTTCATTTGTGAAGACTACTCCAAGCAGTAGACTTGAGAAATTCAAGATGTATCAAGTAAGCCCAAACATGATGTGATAATATTGGGAATTTAAGGAGATACCATCCGGTTCCATCATCAGATCAGCTCCATGTTACAATAATTTTGCATTGTAATTCAGTTTTTTTAAAATTGATTCTAACTCCAAAGTAAGCAAATTATATACTTGTGTTGTGGGTGTTAGTCAATGATACTATACATAGAAATACTTAAATAGATACCAGAATAAATTTAATAAACATTCAGACCCGGAAATGCAGACATCTAAATGTTCATCACACTGGTGCCTGCCCTCGTCGGGAATCGAAACCAAGCCTCGTGGTTGATCGGTGTAGTTAGGTGTGTACGCTAGCCACTCGACCAACGAGGCGGTCATACAAACCCATTCAAAATCTCAGCTCAATTACTAACCGGGAAGTGAAATTTATTCAACTTGTTTCTACCCGTACAAACATACATTCATTGCAAATTAAATACAAAATTGTAAATCATAAATACGGTCGAATTGAGAAACCTAATCCTTTTGTCGAAGTTGGTTAAAAAGTAAGTCGCAAGGTTACTGTCAAGATTTATTGTGACCTTTGTAAGTGACTTGACACAGAAACAAAAGTAGGATTTTAAAATGGAGGAATAAATTGAAATGCAAATATGTTTGTTTATAGACCTGATATCTTTTATGAAGTTGCAACTACATTTCTTAGAGAAAATGTTCTAGATACAACTATTCAGAAAACCTTTCTTTAAACATCAAAATTTAATAAACATTTTTTACCTACTTTGCGGCTATAGAACATACTCTGATATTTTTTTATGTAATACCTAAGCGCAGTAAAACTACAAAAACCGACTAATAATATTTCATTGGTTATCAAGTCGTGATTAGATAATCATTTTTTTGAAAGGTAGAAAATGGTTCCGAAGTGGTCCCAAATATATTTTGCTAACACATATATATTCCTATTAGTAGTTTTCGAGTTACACTTAATACTATATACATTTGAATATATTTTGACGCCTTCGTCTTTGGAGAAGTCGTCAAAATAAGTTCGAAATGTATGTATTATTAAATATAACTCAAACACCACTAATCGAATCACGCTACAATTATTATGCCACCATCTCATAGCCATGACCTATCCTCTTTAAAAAAGAAACATAAAAATCGGTTGGATATGGGCTGAGTAATCGGTTAGCAAATTTAAAAAGTATAAAAACATACAGTCGAATTGAGAATTTCTTCCTTTTTTCGGTTAAAAAGAGCGGATAACTGGAACCGGTCGTATCTTGGTACTCTAGTCTATGCCACAAGGGACTTGGCATAAAATATGCATAACATTTATATATATCACAAAAAACAAAGTTGGATTACATGCATCAACCCAAGAAGAAAGAATTGCAAGAATAGACCATCTGCCTTTCTTGACAGGCAGCTCATAAAAGGCGAGCATAGGCTTATCATCACTAACACCGTGACATCTGACTAGGTGGTAGAGTTTCGCAGCGACTAGCCCGGATTGGTACTACCGCCTTACCTATTCCTGCCGCCATAACGTCATGACGTGTTCCGGTTCGGAGGGTTAGGTAGCCGGTTAACTTAGTTTTGCTCGAGGCCTAACATCCTGACCTCAGGTTCGCAACGCACCATTACCACCTTTGGTGTCTCTAAGCGGCGTGAATTTCTTACCATCAGGAAATCCGTCTGCTTGTTTGCCTTCCTATAACATAAAAAAACAACATTAACTCAAAAAGTTAAAACTGATCTTATTAAAATATCTCTAGTCTATTATATTTGTCTCCGCAAATTTCATACTCCTCCGTCCACGCAGTTTTTTTAAAAAGAGTCCAACGTTTTTGCTTAACATATTAATATTGTGAATAAATAATTATTGTCAGGAGAAGGTTCTGAAAAAAAGGGAGGAAAAAATACATTTATTTTAATTTACTACTAGATTATATTACATAGATGTAGTCTAGTCTACTAGACTAAATCTATGTTAGATGTTGCTTACCAAACATCTTTTTATATTGAAAGTTATTAAATGTAAAATAAATGAAAATAAAATGTAACCTAAAACAGGATTTTTCTTAGGAAGTAAGAATCTCTGCAACAGTTTCTTATTTTTTGATGTTGCTTCAAAGCAATTAAGAGACAAAAATGAATAATAATAAAACATATATGACCCTGGACAAAATATATAAATTGAATCTAATCCGAAATTAATCAAATTATATGCTTGTGTTATGGGTGCTAGTCAACGATAATGTTACACAGTACTTAAATAGTCATAGAAATAAATGACAAGCATTAGAGCCGGAAATAAAGATATCGGTGTTCATCACCGAATGTTTGCCACCGAAAGGAAAAGCAAGGGAGGCATGCGGGAGTTATAATCCGGTGAAGTTGTAAAAAACTTGCGGTTAACAATATATTAGCGATTTAAAAAAAATGCTTGCGGGTGGTCGATAAAAGAAAGCGTTAACGCCTACCCTTCAACCAAGGAGGTGGTCAAAATTTAATTTATCTTTTAGTTTACCAGTCTCTGTTTTAAAAACGTTCTCTTAATCGATTTTCTAAGGTCATTCAAGGATTTTCTTTCAATATAACTAACAACTTAAGAACACGCAATATAAAAAAGTTAATCCTTTATAAATAATCCATAATTAAGTTCAATGTTGCGACAGACTACACTTATGTTAGTATTTGTACGGTTATAAACAATTTAATCCTATTATTGTCTGTATTCAAGATATCGTAAGATAAATAGAATATTAAAAAGTAAAGTAAATTATCTTCACGTTCATATCCCCGAAACTGTAGGCAGAGGCACAACCAGGGCATCCTTGACTACCCGAAGATACAAAGTCCCATACTGTTAAAGGTGGCAAGCCTGTCGCCAACCGGGCACCACCCCATCCATCCCGGGTAACGTTTTCATTAGAAAATATGTTATGTAGATTTTGTAAATTTTTTTTGTTGCCCGCCCCAGATATCGAAACTGGGACCTCAAGAACTGCTAGACCACGTAAGCGAATGAATACCTATAATAATATATTAATTTTAAAATAATTGTGAAACATCTGCTTAAGTAACCTTTGTTGCCTTGGAATTGAAAAATATAAAGCAGTTCGTAAGAGGTGAGGCACTAACGCCGTAACTTATAGCGATTCCAGACAGTTGTAATAATGCCTTCCTTTACATAGGACACCTTGCTGGTTGGTACCTGCCTCAACCGTGCATTTAATCCAAACTTAAGAATAATGGGAAGATAGAAACAAACTTTCCTTCAAGGTCTCCTTTATTAGAAAGCGTGTTTACAACCTTTTAGAATTTCCTGAGGATGCTTCGGTGTCGAGGCGAAACTTACGTCGAGTATGATTTGGTGTTCTCTGTGGTGAGTTCTTCGACAAAGTTGGCGAAGGACGTGACAAGTGGTTTTGTTTCCCGTGTTCGGACTCTATTCGTGATCGCGGTGGTGGAAGGTGGGAATTTTAGGTAGGGTTGTCACATGCGAAGGACGTGACAATTTATATTGTTTCCCGTGTTCTGGTCGCGGAGGTGGGCTGTGGGAACGTTAGTTAGGCTTGTCACATTCTGTATCATTTGGAGGATTATTTGCCACAACAGTTACACTGCTTACGCAGAAATAGCAAAATAAAGGCTTATTTTACATATTTCATAATGGATTTCCGCAAAATAACTCCTGTTTCAATAAAAATAACAAAAAATGTGTTTTTCCAATTTTCTGTTAAAAAAATGTTTGCTCGAGATTGGATGTTTGCCCGGTTGATGATGGGCTTGTCACTTATCTCATTGTGGGACTTGTCTTTGTGTGAGTGTCTTTGGCCAGCCGTGGATGCCCTGGTTGTACTTCTGCCTAGCCCTTAGGGGACATGGGCGTGAAGATACTTTTTCATTTTAATAAACAAAAAAAAAATCTAATTTTCAAATTAAATTTTGTAACTACGCACCCGAATACATACACACCCGAATACTGTGTAAGCTACATAAAAGCTTGTAAAAAAGGCCTACACGTTTGAAGCTTCCAATTATGAATTTAATTTTAATGAACAAAAAAATGCAATTTCCCAGTATAATATGAAGATAATAATAGCGTGTTGGTAATTACTACTATATAATTTGTTCAATGAATTCTCATTTGACATGGTAATGTATGACAGCGTTTTATTTTTCTTTTAATAAAGAAAGATAGGTAGGGTACTGGTAGATTTGCACTTTAGGCCAAACACCCTAGACACAGTATGGTAAACGCCTACAACATCTAGGGTATCTATAGTCTTCAGTTGTTATATTATATCAGGAGACATTATTTATTTCATAAAAATACCCATAATAGCTTAAAAAATATCCATAATAGCTTATGCATTCGGTTTCCTCATTTGTAAAATTTAAAATTATTATTCTATATTATTATAACTTCAGATTTACTTCAAATTCGTATTCTATTGGATTAGGACCTTTTCAAAAAATGTTACGTCGTTCAAATCATTTTCGTTGCAAAAACAAATTTTTGACTGTCTTCAGAAAAGGAGGAGTTTCTTAATTAGACTGTATGTTTTTATTTGGTTTTTTGAAAGTCTGGTCATGATTCCGAGGTGGTCTTATATAAGTTTTATCATGACTCGACGCGATGCGCTTAAATATTCGTATTTTAACCATTTTTATAAATAAAATATACAATCACGAAACAATGCGCCGTGTTGGTCCGGGCTCCTTTGCAGAATAGACCATCTGGCTTCCTGCCGAGCAGCTCGTAAAAGGCGAGCTTAGCGACTCTCCCGGATTACCTTTGGTGTCTCTAGACGGCGTGAATTTCTTACCATCAGGAAATCCGTCTGCTTCCATTACCATAATACAATAGAAGAAAAACGTATTATAATTTATCACAGATCTCAAACGTCAAATATGTATGAAATATGTCAGAAACAATATTGCTGTCAAAAGCTGGATTAAAGTATTTTTCGTAGCGTCTGCTACGCTTAGATCTTGATCTATCTCGCAGCTACGATCTCACATACTGTTTTCACGGTAAACTTTTTGTTACACAGCTAAATCTATCTATCTTCTTCTATCTATAAACATAAAATTCAATTGCTGTTCGTTAGACTCACTAAAACTCGAGGACGGCTGAACCGATTTGACTAATTTTGGTTTTAAATTATTTGTTCAAATCCAGGGAAGGCTTAAAAGATAAGAAAAATGGATACCTAACTGCGTGGAAACTAGAAAAAACAACCTTTAATTTTCCCCTGCAATTTTGAATGGCTGGAATTAATTTCGCCGGGATAGTTAGTGTATGACATTATGTTTGAAATGACCAACACATGATATTAAAAACATACAACGTGACCACATAAAAACGTATTAGTTAAAAAATCATCCATTATTTTATCATTTTTATGAGGCGTTCATTATTTTAAAAGTTTTAAGGTGAGCAATGTCAAGCAATGAATCTAAATAATAACGCTTTCAAGACACCATGTTTTTTTAAGTCACCAATTAAAAGTTTTTTCTTTATGGTATTGGAAGGCAAACAAGCAGACGGATTTCCTGATGGTAAGAAATTCACGCCAGCTCGAGACATCTAACGTGATAACGATGCTTTGCCAACCTGAGGCTGGGATGTTAGGCCTCGAGCAAAAGTTAGTTTACCATCTACCTTATCCTCCGAACCAGAACACGTCAACGTCAACCGTTGGTTGAAAGGCGGTGGTACCTACCAATCATGGCGAGTCGCTGCGAAACTCTACCACCTATTAAATTTGGGTTACCCGTCTATTTAGAGCTAGAGCTGATATCTTAAAACACCAAAACATATGAAACCCGTCTAGCAGTTTCTAAATATCACTGAAAACATAAAACAAATTAATCTCATCCCAAGCAAAGCAAATTATGTGCTTGAGTGTGTCATTAAAGGATACTAATACTTATAAATAACAGATAAAAGAATAAACGCCCAGACCCAGAAATACAGACAAAGATGTTGATCACACAAATAAATAGCTCGGGAATCGAACTTTGGCTCCACGATTGGCTAGTGGAGTTAGTTAACGCTAACCCTTAGGCTAATGGGTTTAATTTTTGTAAACATGTATCAATATTACACATATACATACAAAAGATAACCCTGAAAAACATAGCCCAATAGCAAGTAGGTATAATTATGTTACTATTGGTTAGTTCCAAATATTCGAAACAATTCAGACGCTAGATCAATAATAATGTTTTCGAGACTTATGTTGATATCTAGGAGATTATGTTTTGTTATGTCTTATTTTAAAAAAAGTATTATTAGATTTAATAATGAGTTGACGTATCTACACATTCCTATCTAAGAATAAAAACAAATCTAATATCTTAATCATATTTTCAAAATCCATAACATAACATGAGTTTCAACACCAAGTATAGTACTACCATTTAAATTATGCGCTTCGGCCTTACACTTTTTACTCTTGTAACACTTTGTACTTTTTATTAATAACTCTATATAGATATCTTTAAAATACATTCAGATTTCTGAAGTTTGACAAATCTAGCCGAAGCGCATAATTTGAATAGTACTGCTATATGTTTATTTTTATAAATTGATAAATAAACTTTTTTATTTAACGTTAGATCCAGCAAATATTGACGCAAATAAAAGCTCCTAAATGTATTCGACAATATTATTTGTCTTAAACTTTTTTTTAAAAAAGAAACAAAGCCTACGTCACTCAGGGATAATGTAGCATTTTAAAGGTGAAAGATTTTTTGAAATTGGTCCAATAGTTTCGGAGCCTATTCATTTCAAACAAACAAACATTAAATCAAACATTTCCTCTTTATAATTTTATTATAGATAAACACAAGACAATACCTAAGACATCAAAAGTTTTGCATGTGTTTTACGGGTTATGTTGGTATTTTAAAGTTTATATTTTATGATAAAATGGACCCACCTGGTATATCCTCAGTCATGGTGGTAGCTTATCGTTCACGTGTTAAGTGCTTGCCATGTCGGATCGACCGGGACGGCCGCGCACCGACAACTGACCGTTGGCCACGTGCCACCCTCGTTTACCACCACTTTATACGAGACACAACTATGTGTTACTAGAAAGGGCTTTCTCATTGATTTTTTCCCTTTCATCTTAACCTCAGGAAAACTTTCTGCGAAATTGCTTTTTGGGCATACGCAGAAAGTCATTTTAGTACAGGGTTTGAACTCGTACTATTCGCTTAACAGCAAACGGAGGGTACGGGTTCAGTGAAGTGTGAAGTATGCCAATGATTTACTATACGAACATTGGCATTATGGTAAGTTTGGGAATTTTTTTAATTCATCTCGTCAAGGACCATCATGAGACATTTATCTTATACATTAAAATGAGCAATTCTTGTATTTTAAATGAGCAATTCTTGTATATATAATTGTAATCTCGGAATCGGCTCCAACGATTTTCATGAAATTTAGTATATAGGGGGTTTTGGGGGCGATAAATCGATCTAGCTAGAAATCATTTAAAAAAATACCGAGCAAAGCTCGGTCATCCAGATATTGTAAATAAATGACCGATATTTTTTGTACCAAATATGTTTATTACATGTTGTTTATTACATGTAATTTCATACAACAGTTTATACGTAAGTTTTTTTGAAAATAAAGGTCAACATGTTTAAAAGCCTCAGCCTAACGACTTCCAAGATTTAAAGAAGAGCCTTTGTTAGAGTAAAACATACGTAGCCATATAGTTTATAAAAATCTTAACCTTAAAAATAAATTATCATCACACCCGTATCACAAAAGAGGGAACCAGAGTGGACGCCGTGTTGGCCTTGCTCATTGGCATACTATTATGACATCTGCCTGCCTCATAGGCAGCTCGTAAAAGGCATAGGCTTTCCGTCACTAATACCGTGACATCTGATTAGGTGACAGAGTTTCCCAGCGACGCGCCCGGATTGGTACCACCGGCTTACCTATTCCTGCCGCCCTAACATTAGTGCTTGCCTTTGACGTGTTCCAGTTGTTAGACTAAGGTAGCCGATAAACTTAATTTTGCCTCGGGCTGGTAACGCAACATTACCACTTTTAATGTTTTTGGGAGCGCGAATTTCTTAGCATCAGCCAGCTACTTGTTTGCCTTCCATTATCACAAAGAAAAAGGTATAACTAATGCACCAACGAGTAGCTGAAAGTAATTTTAGTCCCAAAATGTGACAGGTGGCAAATTTAGCGTCAATCTAAATGCGGGCAACACTGTTTTTATAACAAAATTGAAAAACAATTTTCTGGAAATTGAACCCGGGACCCCGTATAGTTAACACCAACATCGGTCTACTAGAGTCCAGACCAAAAAGGTGATGTTTTTAATATAGGCAGTTACCACTAGTTAACCTACAAAATATTGTTATCAACGAAGGTACGTGGATATGAATACAGTCATTGACATAAGACGCGGCACAGACCTTGACTCTAGTCAATAGTGCATCAAAAATTACAATATATCGAAACTTACAGTGACAACGGAAAGCTGTACGATGTGGCGAAAATTGGTACAACTTTGACAATATCATATATAATAAAAAATCTAAATGACATCCGACAAAACTTATCTTTAAATTGTAGCTAAGAACTACCTCGAGAACGTAACACTTTCAAACAAAAAAAAAATCTCTAGTCTATGTAATTACAGTGAGATGTAAATAAAAAAAAGTATCTTCACACCCATATCCCCGAAGAAGTAGACAGAGGCACAACCAGGACCCCGACGACGAGCCGAAGACACTAAGCCCCACAATGTGATAAATGGTAAGCCTAAAGAAAGAGCCGTAATAGAAAATTGAAAATATGAATTTTCTATTTTTTTCGTTGCTTACTCGGGGATCCCACCCAGGACCTCATAAAGTCAAATCCCACGCCGGACCCCTAAACCACAGCGGTGACATTGTAACAAGGCGATAAGTACATAAATCGGTAAAGTGTACTNNCCGATATAAGGTTATTTTTGTTTTCGATTAATTCGTATAAGATGTTACTTTTTATGATTAATCGATAAATTACTGTACGTCACTAAGTGATTATATTAGTATTAGGCTGATTACCAAGGACTCAATGTAAGCTATCATAAATAACCTTGGTTTATTTTAAAACTTCGTAATTTCTTTTTTATACATACATATCTTCACGCCAAGTCTCTTACGGGGTAGGCAGAGAGTATCGAGTGCCAGACCTCACGATCTTGACAAACCTGTTGAAGGAAGCAACTTCAAATTAATTACCCTTTTCATACAAACACGCCGGTTTCGGAGACTCTTGACACCTTCGGATAATATCCGATTGATCTGATCGTGAAATGTCAGCCTTGGTCTCAGCCTGGCCCGGGTACCTACATCCATCCACACTCGCATTATATATCTGTTTTGTCAATCTTTCATCTGTCATTCTTTCCACATGACCGAACCAGCGGTGTATGCCCTTTCGCATTTTAACACCAACACTTTCTTTCAATCCCACTCTTTCTCGGATCACACTGTTATTTAAGACACTAACTTTCTAATTAAAAAAATAGATTATAGTGCTCAAAGGTTTAAGTTGAATTTATAGTCTGTGCAAAAAATACCATAATCTCAATTTAAATTTGCATTCATACATCATACATCATACATCACAGACTAAAGTTCTTCAAGGTTTAACATGGTATTAAAGTTTATGTCACTGTTGTTACAGACTATAATATCCTCTTAATTTTACTCTTAGTTCAATGGACTAAAGTACTGTAAGGTAAACCTGCCCCTGCTGTCTTTATTGCACTGTGGTACAGAGTAACTTTACTCTAACTTTGGTCTTCGTCTATTAACGTGACGGTTTGAAAATGATTTTATTAATGTCCGGTTCGTATATTGAAGAAACGGGTCGTTTCGATGACGGATGGTAGTATTTTGTACGATTAGTAAAATTGCTAACAACGGTTGCTCGTTTTTGACAACCATTACTTTTGTGCTCACTACGAATGGTTTAACTAACAGATTACGTTTCGTTGATTATTGGAATGGGGCATAAGACAGTGAAGATAGAAGTAGTCAGTTGTCAAGTATCTAGCGACGTATATTTGTCACCATGAGAAAATTTGTCTATTTTTAATACAATACAATGCAAATACTGCAACGAAAAAGATTGAGAATCTAAAATTAAACTCACCGGTCATCTTGCAGTTCACATTTCGCGGTTAAATGCAGCAATGTTGAATCATACTGCAGAAAGTACGTACGTGTGCTTCGCGATATAGTTTACTGAATAGAATATTGTATTCTAGAAGTCGTGAAATGTATGACAGTGACAGTGTACAAACTTCTTTCAATCACTAATTTAAATTGATGAATTTTGGCGGCATCGATAGAGAAGATGGTCGAAGTTTTTTCATAATTATTGAATTTCGTGTTCATATTGAGTGAAATTAGTAAATTTTGGTGGCATTTTGTACAATATTGTTCAGTGAAAGGGCAGAAATAAAATAATCATGAAGAAATTAGCGTTTCGTTTATTTCCTCGTTGCCGCCAAATCTCACTAGTATATGAGCTTGAGTAATGAGGCCACCGCTTTACCCAAGACCCTGACATGAGTTATTGACGATATATGACTACTATAATTGAATCCCGATTTTGGTAAATTTGTGGAAATTTCTACTTGACTAATGGCATAATACTAATGGGAATGCCAAGCCCTAAATAAAGAAAAAAAATTAAATTGATTTGAATTTAGATTGTTTTTCTAGCTTCTACCCTTTGGATTTTAGCATTTCTTTAAATTTTTTTTATTTTTTTTAAGAGTTCAGCCAATAAGCACACGACTGACTCTCCTGATGGTATAAGATAACTAAGTATTTAAACGATAGATGTATACGTCTCTGTGGTCTAGCGGTTTGGCGTCGGACTTGACTTTTTGAGGTCCCGGGGTCGATCCCCAGGTTGGGCAATAAAAAAAAATGTAAAACGAGTATTTTCAATTTTCTAATAAAAATAACGCGACGCGATAACAGTTAGTGATGGACTTGTCCACTATCACATTGTGGGACTTAGTGTCTTCGGATAATGTTGGGGGCCCTGGTTGTGCCTCTGCCTATCACTTCGGGGAAATGGTTGTGAAGACTTCAAGTGTCTTTCGTATCTATAAAATTTTCATGTATTGTTGTTATATTTCAAATATGTGTTTTCATTCTTTACTTCATTTAAGAAAAAAGTATCTTCACGCCCATATCCCCGAAGGGGTAGGCAGAGGCACGACCAGGGCACCCACGACTAGCCGAAGATACTAAGTCCCACAATGTGATAGGTGGCAAGCCTATCGCCAACCGGGCACATATCCAAGCAGCATTTTTTTTTCATTAGAAAATTGGAAAGAAATTCTTTTTGTTGCCCGACCCGGGATTCGAACCCGGGATTTCATGCAGTCAAGTCCAACAACTGAGCCGCTAAACCACAGAGGCTTTTAAATTTAACTTTATTTACCCTATCATAAAATTTTTCTGTACCCCCGCAATAATTTCGACTATAGCCACAAGTTGACTGGTAGAGAATTTTATTTGGCAATA
Organism: Calephelis nemesis; assembly: GCA_002245505.1. NCBI lineage: Eukaryota > Metazoa > Arthropoda > Insecta > Lepidoptera > Riodinidae > Calephelis > Calephelis nemesis. The sequence goes on from NJDD01001343.1 coordinate 44,510, forward strand.
ACTGTTGCCCGCGGCGTTGCCCACGTGGTTACTTGTCCCATAGGAACATATTTTCGTCTAAAAATTATCCTATGTTATATATGTTATTATATTCCAAGTTACTCTTTATATGTGTACCAAATATTATGAAAATCAGTTCAGCAAATATTGCGTGAAGAAGTAACAAACGAATAAACTATCACATTTATAATATTAATAAGATTTAATCATTTATTTTTCCTAAGTGTTAAAATTTTATAAATTAGTATTGTTATTTACTTTAATAATGCTTCTGCTTGACTGGTATTGGTATATTATGTTATTGTCTTTTTACTTTAACTACTGTATTATAAAATACGTCGTTTATTTATCAACAAGAGGTTTAAAATAGGCAATGTTTTCATATTAAAAAAAGTATCTTCACGCCGAGGTAGTAACCATATACAACCAAAGCACCCACGATTAGCTGAAGACACTGACTCCCACAGTGAAGGTGACAAATCTACTCGTATCGCCAACCGGCCTCATATCCAAATCACAGGCAATGTTGTTTTTGTTAGAAAAGTGATAAATCTTAGACTTCTCATATTACTTGACTTTACTTTTATAACATGGTCTTCTTTTATTTTCAGTGTTAGCGTGGAGGTGGTTTAAAATATTCATTTATCTAAATTGGTACTTAAAATTTGACCGTCTCATAGTCGAAGAGTTAGCGAGTCTCACGCTTCAGACAGAAGTATATAATGAATATATTTGTTATTTTCCATCGTCGTCACTTGGTAAAACTTCCAAATATCCCAGGACAACTTTACACAAATTGAATCTAACCCCAAAGTAAGCAAATTATATGCTTGTGTTATGGATTTATCAACGATACTAATACATAGAAATACTTAAATAGATATCAGAATAAATTTAATAAACACCCAGCCCCGGAAATGCAGACATCTAAATATTCATCACACAAATGCCTGGCCCCGTCGGGAATCGAATCCAAATATTCATATCTTTGAATAAAAAACATTTTTACTGTTTTACGTATCACTTACAATTTATTAAAAAGTAATAATAAGTATATCTTCACGCCCATATCCCCGAAGAGGTAGCCAGAGGCACAACCAGGCCACCCACGACTAGTCCAAGACTCTAAGTCCCACAAGGTGTTCAAAGGAAATGTGGATTTACGGTCGGGGTATGTGTTTGTACATCTGTCCAATTCCATAACAGTATATTCATTCCATAACAGTAAGTTACTGAACTTTCCTCTGTTATTTTTTGTTATTTGTAGATGTATATAGTTAAAAAGAAGGTAGAAAAAGGAAAAGAAAAGGTAAATAAATTAATTAAAAATTTCACCAAAGGATTTGTATCCTCAGTTCAAATGGTTCGGAAATTCGTCAGTTTGAGACGAAAGGGTACAGGTTCAAATACCATGTGGGGTCAAATTTTTTCTTTCGTTAAAATTTGTAGGTGCATATATTTATTTTTCGTACCCAATGTCTTTCATTTTATTATTATAGCTTAATTTTTAGAGCTAGCAGCTGGAAGAAATATCTGCAGATAGAAACTTATTCTGATTGAGATAGAGACGTTGTGATTTTTTTACTGAATATTTTTTTTTTACAAATAATATTTTTGATTTAAAGGAAGTATTAAATGAACATATAAAATTCAAACTATATCCAAGGTTTCAATCGTGATATCGTATAATTAATGATCATAATGTTTAGAGTCCAAGAACCTGCCGAATTAAAAGCTTGCGTGTGGAGTTCAAATGCCAACGCTATAAACTCTTGAAGATATGAAGAATTGTAGAAACAATTTACCATAAGTATGTATTTTCTTCTATACAGAGTGTATTTGACACCGTAACGAAAACTTTTGTGATAGTTTAGTTACATATCAGACTTCAAAATTAATTTTGCAGTTTTTTATTGGAAACAAGTGGTTTAAATATTCAGCAGTTTTCAGCCCGCAATGTATAGCGAATAAAGTATATGCATTAAGCCGAGCGTTGCGAGCTGCTGTAGGTGCCAACTTAATACGCTGTTTTATTATATTGCTGTTTTTAGTAAAACAATGTCATTTATAAGATATTAAATAAAAATCGTTGCGTTAGACAGCATTAATAGTGAAATCAATAAAAAATACATTTTTCCTGAAAAATTCATTAAATTGCCGACACAAAATTCCAGCTACACATGTATGTCTCTCATGTACAGAATCCATGGTTTCATTTTTTATTTATAAAACTTTACATTACATTAAAATCTGGGACGGTTTTGTCTCAGAACATTTATATTGAACGCGCGGCGTTACCCGATTGGTCCCACATGTTGTACCAAATTTCATGAAAATCAGTTCAACAGTTTTTGTGTGAAGGAATAAACAAAGAAACAGAAAAACTTTTTGCATTTATAATATTAAAATTGATAGGATAAGATTCTTGTTAACTTCCCTGTTATGGTATATGTATTAGGTAGACTTATTTTGACAGTAACCTTCTCTGTTAGTGGTTCTACCACTATCAATATATTTTTAAACATGGCGGGTTAAAAATGGTTCAATATGACGTAAACGCGCGATATTTATGGCATTTATTAATCTCTCCACAAAAGTTTATTAATCGAATTCCATTTATTTTTGTTTTTGAAGTTATACTTCTTTTGGCACGTTAGGAAAAAAAGATGAGGGTAAATTTTAACGATGCGCGCGCACACCGTCACGAAAAACCGACATGATGAAGTTAGCTATAGATAACATTTTAGTTTTTATTAAATATTAAATAAACTTTATTTAACTAAATAATGCATTATAATAAAACTGTTAATGTATAAAATACCTTTTTTCTATGGTTAGTGTAATTTTTTTTTAAATTTTTAAAAAGATTTTTATCTTATTAGAAGAAGAAGAAGTATAACTTCTAACGCGTGTACAAAAGTACACACACAATTTTTTTGTTACAGAATTGCTCCGTCAATAGCTAACAGTTTTTGATGATTCTTTTTTTAAAAGGTTATAATTCTCAGGTAGAACCAAATAAAGATCAAGATGGAAATAACCTTTTTTATAATATAAAAATGAATGGCTAAATGTGTTAGTAAGCGCATAACTTTCGAACGACTTAACCGATTTAGCTAATTTTTTTATTGTTGTGTTAGTTATTGTCAAAAAAAGGTTCTTATGAAGAGAAATATTTAAATATATAAAAAAACACTTTATTTTCCCGTTACAAACTGAAAGGGTGGAATGAAGTTCGCCGGGACAGCTTAAACTTTCATTTAAATTGATAACAATAAAAAATATATCAATATGTGACGTGGATATGACATTGGAATCAGTTTTTTTTATAAAAGTGGGTAGATTTTTAAGGTTAATTACTTATATTTATTTTAATTAAGATAAAAGCGCCATTTTGAATTAAATTATGTAATTAACCCAGTAAGAAATATCAATTTAAATCTTACACGCAAATTTGTTACTTTATAAATTACATAATGTAACTACGCAGTTTCTGTGACCTTCATTTACTGGGCTAAAGCTATAAATCGGTAAATTGCCTAAGCAATTATTTAGCCGATTAAACTTACATTAATTAAGGCAAACACAGCCCACCCTTCTGACCACATATGTAGCAGAGCCTTTTTATCCGGTTGCATAAGGGTTCCCGCCCATAGACTTGATGTAGGAGAGATAATCGGTCATTAGATATAGTACATTTATGCCTATTAGGCGCATTATGACTATCGACGCATTTCAATAAATTTTCCTTTCTGGGCATACAGATTTGACCTTCATAGCCTAATCTCCGACACAGCACTTAGTGAACACTAGCTAGAACTATAGATTCAAATCCTGTGGTGAAATGTTTTTCAGTAAATAAAAAACAAAAAATAATAACCAAATTACTCCATTTGTACATTAAAGCGATGACCAAAGGACGGGGAATGGATTCATTTTTATATGTAACACTAGCCGAACCGACAGACGGTGATATATAGAGAGAGAGAGTCTGAACTTTGAGTATTGATATTTTTTTCTTATGAAACTACTTTTGACAATAACTCAAGTCAAAAAAATAATAATTAGCAAAATAGGTCAGCCTGTCCACGCGTGTTGCGATGACCACGGGAAATAGGGTTATTTTTAATAAGATAATAAGAAAAAGATTTTGTCCTGTCTTAACTATGTTTTTTTTTTATTGTTAATGCTTCTGACAACTTCTACTGACAATAATTAATATAACAAAAAAAAATGGTCGAAATTGGTCCATCCGTTCAAGAATGATGCGATTGCCAAGTGAAATTGGGATACATTTTCGTATATATGGAGACGAATATAAAGGTTACTAGGCGTAGGTATCTATAAATATCTCCTGTACTTAGTAGTCATCCCACGTAAACTTCGTAGTATTTTATAAGGGTGAAATATCTAAATCGTTGTATGTTCTAGAACTAAAATGTTCTTCTCTTCTTTCTGTCTATCTTAATTCTAATTCGGAAAAATGTTACTTCGAATTCCTTACAACAAGAGTGAATATGTAAACGAAAAAAATTTTTTTTTGCGGAATATGTTTGTTAGAAACTTGTTGTATTTTGTACAAAAATATTTAAACATTCTAACATTATAGGTATGCAACCATATTGTTATGTGCAAATCCTATTGATATCGTAAATGCGAAGGTTTGTGAGTATATATATATGGATGTTTGTTACTCTTTCACGCTCGAATATCTTAACGGATTTGTCTCAAATTTGGAACACAGACAGATTGCAGTCCAGTAACCTGGATTAACATATATGCTACTTTTAATCCCGATAGCATTAAAGGTTCCTGTGAAAACGTAGGCGAAGCCGCAGGCAACAGTATTTTAATATTTATAAAAAATAATTACAGTACTACTATTTAAATTATACACTTCGGCTTTACATTTTTATTCTTGTTACACTTTATACTTTTATTTTAAAATTGGTTGACCTAATCTAAATTTAAGCAAATGATTTTTTATGTGTAATAACAACTCTATATAGATATTTTAAAAATACATTTGGATTTTCGAAGCTTGACGAATATAGCCGAAGTGCATAATTTAAAAAGTACTACTGTATACGCATTTTGATTATAAATATTAAAACAGCTTTTATATTTATTGCAACAATTATGATTAATTACACACAATTTTAAAATGTAAACAAATTAATTACCGCAATTTACAGCCGCTTTCTGGCTTAGCCAGTCAAGAGAAAAATAGGCTTCTTCTAGCTTTATACGTCATCACCATTACTCTACCATTATTTTCCATTTGGGACTTGTATCCTCATTAAGTAGTCCATAATCCAAATTTGAGTTCTATTGCTATCTCTGTTTGTAGCCGGGGGTAAGCTGAGATGGATACGCTGCGATGGATTTGCAACGATTTTGGCATTACGCAAAGATCGCATTAAAGATTCTTACGTTGTAGGTCATTCACGTATTGTTTAACAGATTGAAAACTCTCAAACGTGATTAGGTATCATCATGGCTGGCTGGCTGATGAGGCTGATGCACTGCCAAAAAACTACCAGGTACGACCCTGCTTCAAAAAGCACAGGTATGTAGAGTTACTCTTGAATATCGATTCATGCGAATTGGAAATTGGAATCGAATACGAATGTATACTCTTGAAAAAAATATATACTCTTGAACACGGAACTAGAAAGTTATGACATTTAATTTAATAATAAACAATGGATTATTTTATTGCATTAGTTAACTTTTTTTGGAGCTAAATGTTACTAATAACAACAAATTGTAATTATAGCATCTGCCGTCTTGCAGAAAAGCCTCGATAAGGTCGACGAGTGGATTCAGAAATGGAGAATCATGGCTAGTACAACTAAGTCCGTACAAGTCACTTTAACGCTGAGGAAGGGAAACTGTGCTTCAGTAAAGCTGGGCAATAACGTTCTGCCACAGGCTGACTCTGTAAAATATCTCGGTATGCATTTGGACAAAAGGTTGACCTGGAGGAAGCACATTAAATCAAAACGAGACGAGCTAAGCATGTGGTTCAGAAATATCTACTGGTTGATGGCACGCAACGCTAAATTGTCGATCGACAATAAACTGCTAATATACAAAATGATCCTGAAGCCAATATGGACGTACGGTGCACAACTCTTGCGACTCAAATTTAAACATACTGCAAAGGCTGCAAAATGGTATCCTAAGAACCATTTCCAATGCACCATGGTTCATCACCAACACAGAGATCCACGAAGCCCTGAAAATAATAACAGTTAAGGAGGAGTTAAAACTAATACGGCAGAAATATAAAACTCGGCTGGAAAACCACCCAAATGATTTGGCTACTGCGATGGCAACCATCTCCTACACTAAACGACTGAAGCGACACGATATAATTGGTGACAGATGGTGATGGATGAGGTGTCTCCTGCTGAGGAGCTCCTTGCAATTTAATAAATGACATAGAACAAATCTGCTTATAGTGTAGAACTGATTGCAGATAAACACAAAAAAAAGGTTACTAATTCACTAAGAACAGGTTTGAGGGTAAGATTCCAAGTTCCAATTTTAGCGAACTAGCGAATTTTAACATTTTTTTAGTTTAGAACTAGCGAGTTTACACATTTAATTTAATAATAAACAATGGATTATTTTATTGGATTAGTTATTTTCTTTTAGAACTAAATGTTAATAATTTGCTACTAATGGGTTTGAGGGTACGATTTCGATTTCCGATTTGCCCGAAATCGAGATTTAAGAGTTGCCTTACTAATATGTGTTACATTCCCTATAAGATGGTAAAAGAGATCCACCTAGACCAGAGGTTCCCAAACTTATCTCATGTAACGCCCACTTTGAAAATCAGTTTTTTTTATAGCGAACCAACAACGGTTTTGTCTCGCCAATAACCTCAACCACATATTTGTTTCACCTGGAGTTTTTAAAAAAAAACATAAATTTAGGATTCACAAGGGGGCGTTGTCGCCCACTTTGGGAAAGGCTGACCTAAGCACACTGACTGGATTACGTGGAATAAAACAGCGAACTCCCCTGTTGGTAACACCGTGTCTTGCATTCACCATATGTTATGTGTCTCACTGCCTTAAGACCAGAGCTTTAGTCGGTAACAGCTTACCTTACTCGCCGAGACGGAACAATAATAACATGACATTGGGCGCAATGGGATCCGGTGGTAGTTTTTAAGTAAGTATCTTCACGCCCATATCCCCAAGGAGGTAGGAAGAGGCTCAACCAGGGCACCCACGACTAGCCGAAGACACTAACTCCGACAATGTGATAGGTGGCAAGCCTATCGCTAACCGGGCACATATCAAATCCCGAGCAACATCTTTTTTTTATTAAATAATTGGAAAAACCAAATTGTCTTTTTGTTGCCCGACCCGGGATTCGAACCCGGGACCTCATGAAGTCAAGATCAATCAATACCTGAACCGCTAGACCACAGAGGCGATCAAAAGGTAGTTTTATATTTATATAAACACGTCGCAAGAATTTTTGTAAGATGTATGTGTAATAAATATATTTTATGTTATCTTACTGTCATTATTTACCAACTCATTTTCGTGCCAAGGTAGGCAGAGAGTTTTGAATGCAAATTATCGCGATAGCTAATTAAAAAAATTAATAACTACCTTCACATTTATTACTCTTCCATACAAACATGCCGGTTTTGGAGATTGAAAACCTGATCAATTTGTTCGTGGAATGACAACCTAGGTCTCCCTGGGTTCTTCCATCTATCCATATCCTCATTTTATATCTGTTTTGTCTGATTGATCTTTCATCTGTCTATCTGGTCTATCATCTGTTTACTAGCTGGTAGAGTTTCGCAGCGACTCGCCCGGATTTGTACCACCGCCTTGCCTATTCCTGCCGCCATGACGTCAGTGCTTGCCGTTAACGTGTTCCGGTTCGAAGGATAAGGTATCCGCTAAACTTACTTTTGCTCGAGGACTAATATCCCGACCTCAGGTTGGTAACGCATCATTTTTGGTGTCTCTAGGCGGCGTCATATTCTTACCATCAGGAAATTCGTTTTCTTGTTTGCCTTCTGCTATCATGAAACAAAAATAGGCATACTTTCTACTTGGACGAACCATAATAGAGTATGTCCTTTCTTATTTTCGAACCAATACATTCAATTCTGCTCTTTCACTGTCATAATATGGCTCTGGGAACAGAAAGGCGGTAACTCTTAGCCTAACTAGTTGCTCCACAGCTCTCTACCATTACATTTGTGGAAAGGAAAAGTAATAATTTATTTTGTTGTCAAAAACCATTTTTTTATTTTGTGAAATATTTGAACATTATGTTTTATCTGTTGCCCGTGGTGTTGCCCACGTGGTCACACATGAACATTATCTCGTAATAAAAACTATCCTATGTGTTAATCCAAGTTACCCTTTATGTATGTACCAAATTTCATAAAAATCGGTTTAATAGTTTTTGTGTAAAGAAGTGACAAACAAACAGACAAACTTTCGCATTTATCATATTAATAGGATACTTATCATCTAGCCTTATTTTTTTGAGTTTGTAAAACTTTGTCAATGTAACTTTATGCTCACAGTTTTTAATCTTACTTTTGATTTCCTTAAGGTTGAATTTGGCTTAAAGCTGTATATTGACGGGTATTGTTTGTTGTTTGTGTGCGGTTACCATGGCAACGGTATCAGGGCATCTCACGCTTGGTCAAGTGATCCGAACCTCGAACTTCGTGCTTCGGTCGATGAACTAGTATTTTACAGCGTTAATTTTTTTTTATATCGTGTTTGTAGGCCTTTAGCCAATTACGTACTTAATTAGGTATGTTATAAATAAAAGAAAATATGTGGTAGATAAGGTTTATTATAATTCTATTAAATCTTTAACAGATATACTAGTTATTACCCGCGCCTTTGCCCGGGTGATACTAATCCAATTTTTTTCTACTAATGGACGATATTATTACATCTAAGTATTTAGTTTGTGAAATGATTAGTTAGGTAGCATTGCTAAGTTAAATTTGATATTTTACAATCAAATTTTCAAATAAAAAATATTGGCTAAATAAGTTAAGTTTTAGCCCTGATGATGATGATTAAAGTGAAAAAGGTAGACCATTTATAAATAATAGGTTATTAGTGATACGTGAAACAATATTTAAGTTTTTCTTCGCCCATTAGTCGAAATAAGACCGTAATAAATTTTAATATCTGGTTGATAAGAACGCCATCTTTATTTCTCAAGACCTACTCTTTTGTTTCCAAACTTTTTAGTGCGCCATCTTTTTTACATTTTGTCGTTATCATCAACATATTTGTTTGTGTGTGTCAAATGCATGGTAGTGTGGGTATTGTTTTATTTATTGATTTAATGTATTGTATAAGCATTATTATTGAAAAATATTAGCGTTCTGCATTTCTCCTACACATAAACTATAAGTGTGCCAAATTTCACGCTTCTCTGTTTTCTCAATTTTCCTAAAAAGGGGTCCAAAATTTTGGCCTCACGTTTTAATTTATAGATAAGTTGCTTATATACCTTATTCTTTAATAAATGGAAATTGTCTAAACTAGTCAAGCATGTTTTCTTATGAAACATGAACTTACAAGCAGTCATACAGAATTACGAGTACATACCAGAACCACACTCTAATTAAAAGAATTAAAATTTAACCATATTAACAATTAATTATTTTAATAGACTATATTTTAATAGACTATATTTTAATATCATATTATATTTCAATGTGGGCAAAATAAACTAAAGGTGGGCTACACTTGTTATATTTCCCTAAAAAACCATAATATACGTATTATTGGTCATGTCATATTAAAAAAATGAAAATGCGCGGAGAGAAGCGCACTCTTAAGGCTGAATCCACACTATACGCCGTATATTACGGTCAACCGCGAACCTTTCATGCATTTATTTTGATATTTATAACTTATTTACAAAACACTCACGGGCCGCAAGTAAGATGTCGGCGGGCCGCGGGTTGCCGACCGCTTCTTTAGCTGATTGAAGACGCAAGATAGGCGTGTTTCCATTGGAAAACGACGTCAAATTACTAATATTGATGAGGGGAAGAGCGTCTGGTCGGCGGATTTTTTTACTGGTTACGAAAAGTTAGTAGTAGAGTAAAAGGAATAGTTGCAACTCTACGTTAAATTCGTCACTTATGGAAAGTGGCGTCTCTGGTCATACAAAACTTTAGGGTTAAAATGTAAGTAATTAGCAGTTATATTCACATCAATGATATCATTTTTATACCCACACCGCAAAAAGAGGGGTGTTGTAAGTTTGAAGTTTGTTGTGTGCATCTGTCTGTAGCATTGTAGCTTTTCAGCGGATAGGCGGATTTTGATGCGTTTTTTTTTGTTTGAAAGCTGATGTTATCGAGATGATTCTTAGTTATACTTTATGGAGATCTGTACAAGTGGTCAAGTTCATCAGTTCATTTACATCTTTTTCGTAACCATCGGAATTGATGTAAGACGGATTATGAGTATTTATTTCACTTTCAAGCAAACGTGAGGCCTAGTTAGACCTAATGTTAACCAGTGCTGGTATAACTGAGTTGGTCTGATGATAGAGCTCGAAGGTAGGAGACGTAACCTTAATGCAGTTACTGGTAAATCCATCGAGTTTGGACTCAGATTTGCCTTAACTAGAAATGTTTATATTTTTTATGACGAGGACTTGGCGACAAGGACCTGATGATTGAACTGGGAGGTGGATAAAGGATCAAAGTTTAAAAGTTACGGTATTTTGTTTCGTAATCTTTGCAGAGCCTTTACCATGAGTTAGTTTAGATTACGATTGGTAAGTTACGTGTCGAAATCCATGACAATTTTGCTATAAAATGTGTTTCTCTTAGTTACCGGTAGAGGCGCTGTTCAAAGTTTTCAAATAAATAATTTCCAGAGACGATAAATCATCTTAAGCACAAACTTCAGGATTGACGTAATCGAGATGATTCTTGGCTACGTTACATATAGATTTGTTTTGGGTTCATGGTTTTTTTTAAATTTTAGATTATATTAGGGATTCCTAGCTGAAGGCTAAAAAACGGAACCCTGATAGGTTCGTCATTACTGTTTGTCTGGCCGTCCGTACGATAACAACTATACTTTTGAAATTTGATAAGTAGATATATCTGTAAACGTCATTAAGATTTTCACACGACAACAGAAAAAAAATAGATAATACATTCATTTTTTTATGATATCTGACGTATAGGATATGGGTAGGTCTTCAAAAATGATAATTATGTTTCTAATATCGTCTTTTTTTCGAAGTTTTTGCGATTATCACTTTCAAGGTGGTAAAATTTGTGCTCTACCTGTAACTTCGAAAATAAGAATAATGTTATAAATAGTAAAATTAATGAAATTTAATACTATGTTACTTACTGCTATGCAACCCTTTATGGGCTAGTCCGACTTCACTTGGCCATTTTTTACTCTCGTCTTTAGGGACTGTAGGCCGCATCGGAGGCTAGTACCATGCGCGGAATTCTAGTGCGATTCGGCACGGCATAGTCTGCGTTGCTCCTTACAAAATGTATATAAGCCATCTAGGTCCGAATGTGCATTTTTTTTAAAACTACATTTACTTATAGTTGTGATTGTTATTATAACACGTGTTGTTGCCCCCGGCGTCACCCTTGTTTGTAAAGTTTATTCGCTCTCGTGCGAAAGCCACTATATTTAGTTACTAAGTTTTGTTGGAGTCGACATGTGATGACCCTATCACCCGCTCATATTTTTATAATTTAGGTCTCCTGGTGGCAAGAGGACAGTGGGCTATAGACATCATAGGTGATGTAGGTGCGTCGTTTTCCTGTAGCAAGGATATTAGGCATTATGCAAGTCTGCTGGCTACCCTATCCCCTGACCGACGTAGTAGAGTTATTATGACGGCAGGAATAGAAAATGCGGTGGATCCGCAGCCGGGAAAGTTGCTGCACAGAAGTCTACTACCATTGGTCTTGTTGGTAGTATGCAAATTAAACTGTGCTTGCCTCTTACGCGCTACTTGTAAGGAAGGCAGATGTTCTTATAGTCAGCACCCCGGACCAGGAGGGGGGGGGCAAATTATTTTCTCCTGCATTCTTTTCCGTCAAAGGAACAATTAACATTTGATATGTTAGAGCTACGGAGTTGCTGGGATCAAATCGAATTACACTATGAATTTTAAACTTACTACTGAAATCAAGGCAAATACTCAATACCTTAACTTTAAACTTCTTTTCCTTTCTTCAGTTTTTGCTATTCCCGTTAGTATTTTGCTATTAGTAGATTAGTAAATTTACCAAAATCGGTATTCAATTATAATTAGTCATAAGTCATCAAAAAGTCATGTCAGGGTCATGGGTAAAGCGGTGGCCTCATTACTCAAGCTCATGTAGTGAGATTTGTCGGCAACGTGCACTTTCACTGAACAAACTTGCACAAAATGCCACCAAAATTGACTAATTTCAATTAATTAAAAGACGGAATTCAATAATTATGATAAAACTTCGACCATCTTTCCTTTCGATGGCGCCAAAATTCTCAACTTGAAACTTCAGGAGTGAAGAAAATTTAGGAACTATTTGTGTTGTCGCTACTCTTCTGTAGATGTCGTTGTATCAATGCCATATAAAATTCACAATCGAATGCGAAAATACTCTTACACTAGGCGTAGGCACTAAAATCACTAATAAAAGGTATTAAAGTCCGGTAAAGTTGTAAAAACCGCTAGGTTGGAACACATTAATCATGAAAAAACAATGAAAGGTAATTATTTTTAGTGTTGCTATTTAACACTAGATGGCATTAAATCAATAAAAAAGCTTGTTTTCAAATTATTTATTTGCTTAAAATCTATTACAATGAAATAGAAATTTTAGTTCAGAGTAGCAATATTTTTGTTCTTATTAATGTTAATGGTTTTACACATACTCGAACTTAAAGAAGATCTGCATGAAATAAATATAATTTTGCGTCTAGATAATAAATATTATGTGGTAAGTATTTATTAATAGTTCGTGCAAACCAATATTTTATTTATACTTTTTCTTATTAAGTAGACGAAATTTAAGTAGTTATTTTTCTGAAACTGGATTCGTTTAAGAGAATGGCAACAAATAAGTTAATTAAATGATGAGATTTTTACACTAAAATAGATTTAAAAATCTAGAAGGCAGTTTACTACCAATATTAATAAAAATAAAGAGTCATTTTTATATCTATTCTTATTTTATTTGACATTTAATTAACGTTAATATTTCACTGTAGTCTTGAATATATATGATACTATTTTAAAGGAATATTGTTTAGTTTCACTTAATATTTTTAGTAAATCCCACAGGATTATTTTGACGGTCTTTAAAACTTACAATATACAGAGAAAACGTATCGTTGTGTTTCACATTTATGATATGATTTAGTTTAACCACTGATGTACTTGGCATAGGTATATGTAATTAGTGGGTGCATAAAGAGTTTATTTAATATGTTGAAATATAGTGTACGAGTTGTTTAAATTACATTGTTTGATCATAAGTTCTAAAGTGACACCTAAAATATCAATTTTAAATCGTATACATAGCAGAAGTAACCTACATCGAACTGATAATAATAAAATTAAACATATTTTACAATAAATTTTTGAAATCATGTTAATATGGGTTGCTTTTAAACATCTAGACATTAATACATACAGTTTTGCATTAATTCCTGTAGTCCAAGCTACAAAGGTTCTCACCTAGTATTTTTTTTAACCAGCACAGATTTTCATCAAATTTTGACAGCATGTAGGGAATATTTCAAAAAGCACAATCTACCCTATCCTGATGTGTGCTTTTTCCATGGGGGTGAGTTCCACCCTAACTACGGGGTGAAAATAGTTTTATTTGTTGTATTGAAATTTTGCAAAAAGGGGTAGTTTTCACCCCTAAGAGTAATTTGCACATGTCGGAATAGGGTAGATTTTGAAGATACGGGTAAGACAATCTTTATTCCAAAGTTTCATGTAAATTGATGCAAGTTCAATAAAAATTAGGAGGTAATAGCTTTTTTTACCATGGTAGCTTGGACTACTACTGTTACAAATGCGAAAATTTGTGAGTATTAAGTATGTATGTTTGTTACTCTTTCACAGTCAAATGGCTCAACGGTTTACATATAGGTTTAACATATAACTGGATTAACATATAGGTTTTAATCTACAACTTTAACTTTTAATCTACAACCCACAGCGGCTGAAAACGTGGGCGAAGTCGTAGGTAATAACTAGTTTATTAAAAAATATGTTTAATCCTATTATTGGGTTGGTGCAGATTGACTTAAATTCGTATCTTAGACCAATAGATTTGCAGCACAGTCGAAGTTATTATGCTACTAAGATACTATGAGTAATGTATCTCTAGGTTTCAGTTTTTCTCAAACTGTATTTCCAAAGATCTCTCAATTGTGGTTTTATACCATCTCATTGGCAACTAATTATTTGTGTTAAAGATGTTTAGGAGCTATGGTGACTGTTTTCTATCACTTTTCTGTACGTTTAAAAAAGCAGTCCTTGGGTACGAAACAATATACACAAAAAAGGCTATACGTAGGTAATCCTTTAAAAATATATCACGTAAATTAACAGTGGTTAAAAAATAGCGGTGGTCAATAACTGTTATAACTTAATGGGATTAAAAATATATTTTTAAATATTAATATTATAAAATAACTGTTTAATTAGACAATGAATTAATAAGTGTATTTTTAATCATAGACATAGCAAATGCTAAATAAAATGAAGCTTTATACGGGGGATGTTTAAATATTTATCAGAATAAGGTTTTCTTATTTCTAGCGGTTTCCAATTAATCTTAAATATTTTTACTATTTTTTTTAAATGCGAGGACTTAGATCTTGGCACGAACACTAAAAATTATAATGTCAAGTTCAATTAATACCTTACCTAATACAGTTTGGAACGTATTTTAGAATTACTTAGATTAGTTTTAGATAAAATGCCAATACAGCGTACGACTCAATTTCGATAATACACTTAAAGCGATGAGAATGTTAGTATTTTATTTAATATACCTTAAATTTAGTATTAATATTTATTTTAAAGTGATAAAATAACAAAAATAGTGCGCTGTTAATTTTTTAAATGCTTGCCATTGCAAGTATTGACTAGTTCTACACTATACAATTTTGTAGCGAATTAAAAATATGCTTAAATTAAGGCTACATTCAAACTTGTCAAATGTTGTTTAAATACAATTATTCTGAGAATCATTTACACGATATCTTAACTTAAATAAGAAATTATCACACAATTACTCTATTTGATCAGTATCGGAAAACTCAAAGTAAACCGATTTTACAAAGGAAGGACCCTTTACAAGGAGGTGCAAACGTTCTTTTTTAGATAATATTCCATATGTCTGACATAAACGCATATAAAAATATCGTGATTAAACCCTTCATAAACCAGAAATTTCTGCTTAGGTAGAGAGAGAGAGAGAGAGAGAGAGAGAGAGAGAGAGAGAGATAGAGATTGTATATGTCAATTGAAAAAATAAATCATATTAAAAATCAAAGTCACTTGAGTGACGATTTTCTGGCTGATATATTTTACTAGATGTTTGAAAATTGGAACACATTTTTTTAATTTTATTAATGTTTAAAAGAAAAAATAATATACTTTCCATTGTACATATGCTATACAATAACCTACGCTCTACAAAACAAATGTTTCTGCCTGGTTGTCCACATAAAACACGTTTTTTAAAGATAAACTGTAAACTTTATTAACGCTCTTAGATTAATCACGTATATTTTTATGTGCGACACATGATTAAGAAGTTTGAGAGTTTTCCATACTGTTCCAATAGAATAAATCACACAAATTCAATCAAAATAATACAAAACACGGATTTTGAAATCTGATTCCAACTACTCTAGCACAAAAGAGGAGAAGAACAGAGGTAGGTGATCTATCTTATCTACGTTACGTACGGGCCGCCACATACTTTCGGAATTCCGTTTCAAAAAATCGAAACGATATGCCGTCCACAGCAAATTCACACAAATTTTGTACAAAAAGTGATTGTCTGTGAAGTCAGTTTACTGACGATAGTTGAACGTGACAGCGTCATAAGAACAGAGGCCGATTGGGCCTCTTTGTCACTCGTTCCGCGCTCTCGCTTGCACTTAAAGCTTTAAATGGCACGCCTCAGGGCGAGGTAACGCCGCATGAGTCATGTATTTGGTGCGTGCAGCCTGCTCCATCGAATTATAAGACGTTGTCATGTCAAAATATTACTTATGTGTGTGGTCAATCGATGGATTTGTATGTATTCGTTTCGAAATTTTCGTTCACGACGGAATTCTTTTATGCGATTCCGTTTAGAAAGATATTAATTTTTTCTACACAAATTTACTTAAATTCCTTACGCAAACATTACGGAAACCAAATCCATATTTGGATTTAGTGGGTTTGAAGTTTTTTTTTCGATTTTTCCGTACCGAATTCGTTCAAATGTGGCGGGACCTGCGGTTGAGACAAACGATGAGTTGGAAAATCGAAAATTTTGTTTTAAGTGTTTATATAACACAACAAAATCCAATTCTCATAACTCGCACATATAAAAAAACACCCAGTAGATACTTCTACGACGGTTAAAGGGCTTTTAGTTAAAATTCTCAAAAATTTTGAAGTAAGTACCTAAATGTTTATGTTCAAACATTAGACGATTATTTTTGACGATTTAACAACAGCAACTAAAGATCTGTTAAAAATGGGTTAATTTTATTTTTGTGCTGGTATATAAAGTCTTTGTTATACAAATGATATATCGATATTGATATAATTATACACATTATTTCAAACTTCCCAATTTTATAGGATTTATGAGAGAACTATATGTGGATGATTTTAAATTGGTTTAAATATTGGTAAAAAAAATACGTGTTCTACAAAAAGCCCTTGATTCGTCGCATCTTAGACACATGGCATACTTTCGTCCATCAATAAATATGAACAAAAGATGGTAAAAATCTTACATACACAGCGAAAACAGATTCAAAGTTAAGGAACTAAGGAATACGAATCTCTTTACCAGATCCCACGCGTGGGCCTGGGTACCACCACTGGGGCGGGCGGGGGAAGCATGTCAAATTCTTCTACGATCGTCTTGGGGTGGAGGGCGCTGATGTTATTGTTGAGGGTGTATGTCCGAGCGTGTGTCTGGACGATCGCAGGTCGGGTTTCGTTTACCAGCCACTCGTCTCGCTCCCGCAGCCTCTTGCGCCGAGATATCTGCCTGTCTCGCATATGCTGTAGTCTCGCAAGGTGGATCTTGACCTGCTGTGGGCTTAGACCTGTCTTTCCGGAGCGAAGAAGGTTGGCGTTGTAAGTGAATGAAGCTTCAGGGTTTCGACGATTCCATTGATAGCTGAAATTATATGATAAATATTAAAAAATAAATGTCGCTTGTTCTAAAACCGCTAGACCTCTGTGGTCTAGCGGTCCGGTGTCAGGCAAAACTAAATTGAAAATATGAATTTTTAATTTTCTAATAAAAAAGTAACTTTGCCCGGGAGTAGATATGTGCCCAGTTGGCGTTGAGCTTGCCACCTATCACAATGCAGGACTTAGTGTCTTCGGCTCGTCATGACTGTTTAAGTGTGCTTCTGTCTACTCGTTGGGGGATACGGACGTGAAGATACTTTTTTTTTATAACAAACAAGCCGGTGTCCTGAACTTTCTTTTTCCTTTGATGTTCTCTAAGCATCATAAATTTAAGAAAATGTATCTAACCCTAAAGTAAGTAATTTTTAAGCTTGTGTTTAGTGTGTTAGTCTACGATACCAGTAAGTCAGTACGTTTGCTCAAGCTCGTATCCCCCCCGGAAAAGGCAATATAGTATGGTGTGGACGGGAATATGGTACTTAAGTAAGCCCCTTAATGTGATAAGAGTGAGTTGCAAAAGTATCGTCAAACCGGACATTTATCTGTTCCAGGCATCGTTATTTTTATCAGAAAAGAAACAGATGCATTGAAATAAATAGAAAGACATAAGTAAATACTAGAGCAAATTTAATAAACGGTTAGACAAAGAAATACCAACATCCGAATGGTTCATCTATTTTTATTTAAAAAAAATTCAAGCTTGTTGAGATTTTGCCGGATCTTCTCAGTACGAAGCCGGGATTTCGATCCGGTGGAAGTTTTATACCAAAATTGACTAATTTTACTCAATAATTAGTACACGAAATTCAATAATCTTTTCTGTTATGCCAAAACTGCGTTTAGAAGAAAAGAAAATGGAGCGCGGGGAAAGCTATTTCAAAGCGAGGTTTTGAGTCGAAGCGTTTTGCATATTTCTGTGTTTATTTCAACGTTGTTGTATGAAATCGAGAGTTGAATACGCCAGAAAAAGCATTAGGTTGGGATAAATGCGGTCGAAATAAGAGCGCTACCAAGAATTTGTGATGTAACGCCGCTAACTGCATTCGTCACAGTGAGATCCGAGAAAGAATGGGATGGAAAGAAAGTCCTGGTGTTAAAATAAGATAGGGCATGTTCCGCTGGTTGCGGAAGATTGATAAAGCAAATATACAATGCGCATGTGAATAGATGTAGATACCCGGGAAGACCACGGTTGCCGGTCGGTCGAACATTATCCGAAAGTAGTATCAAGAGAAGAAGACAAAGATTGGATGACCGCGGCATAAGGGGTCCAACTAACCGTTGGTTTCGAAAATATTTTTTTTATTTTTTGATATTGGAAGGCAAACTAGCAGACGGATTTCCTGATGGTAAGAAATTCACGCCGCCCAGAGACACCAAAGGTTGTTGCAACGCACCAAGCGTTGCCAACCTGAGGCCGGGATGTTAGGCCTCGAGCAAAAGTAAGTTTACCGGCTACCTAACCCTCCGAACCGGAACACGTCTCGACGTTATGGCGGCAGGAACACAACTTTAAGCTTAACTTAAGCAGTACTGTTGGTGCTGAAGTTCGTGTCCATTTAGGAGTTCCATAAATTTTAAAGAAAGAAAAAAAATAGCAGCGGACAGGATTTCAACCTGTAACCAAACAACACAACAGGGCAACAAAGCAAGTGGTAAAATACAAATACCTAGAGAGAAAAGAAAGTTGTGGCCGTTATAAATGTGAATTTCATCTGTAACGATGAACCCATTTAGAGGATACTCAGAATTATGTATCTATAGGACATAACTACCCCTGTCAACGGGTAGGAAAGGAATTAAAAATTTCGCCACGAGACTTGAATCCTCAGTAGCTCAATTAGTAAGAGCATCGTCGGCTTGAGACGAAAGATTACAGGTTCAAATCCAGTATGGGAAGATTTTTTAGTAAAATTTATAGAAATTTAACCCAAGCACAGGCAAGGGCTAGAATAAAAATATCTTAAGAAAAACATAAGCTGCACTTTATATATATAATATAGGCATTAGAAGTAAAAAATATAGAGACAGTAACTAATCTAATTTGTGAAAATTGTAAACAGTACTCTAAGTTAGCATATATTAAGGTAAGATATGTAGCCCAGTTCTTAAGATGGCCCATTTTCAAATTGGCCATCTTAAGAACTGGGCTATCTTAGGCACAAGTATCATATATGAGCGCATCACCAACAAACTGTTAATAAAAAAGGGGATTCAGAAACTGGCGTGTTTGTATAAAAAGAGTAATAAATGTGGAGGAAGCCAGACAGGTCTGCTAGGATCGTGAGATTTGGCACTTGAAACTCTCTGACTACCACGTAAGGGACGTGGCATGAAGATATGTATATATGCACGTAAAATAGATTTTTTTATGTTAGTATCTACAAAAACATGTTTTAGCGTACCCTGGGAATGGTCTTTTCAGCCTCCGTTCTGTGTCGTTGTGAGGCCGTGATCTCTTTTTCAATTCATTTGGCCTTAGGTCATAACTCTTCAGATTGTTGTGGGTCAGGATTTGCTTCTTCGGCCCCAGTCGTAGCGGACTGGGATGAAGGTCGTACGCCTTGGGGTTCAACACGGGGTTGCTGGTGACGTCATTGGTTCGTGGGTCGTCGACTTCTCTACTGATACTCGGTGCGGTGATCTCGTTGATCTTCCCCATCCTCTGGTACCTCTTTCGTAGTTCTTTCACTCTGGACTTGGGAACCTTCTCTAGTTTGGTTTGACAGATGTATTGGCGGGGTTCGAAGCAACTCCGTGGAGCCCATCTGAAAATTACAATTAAAACAATATTAACGTTTTTAATTAAATGACTGGCTGAAGATAAGAACAGGACCCGAGGAGGTTTCGTTTGATAAACAAATTCTTATATAACTAGTGCAACATTCAGTACTTTATTAAATGACATTATTAAAGGTAGAGGTCACATTTTCAACTTCGATATTTTTTAATAGTATGTTAATCGATTTCTCCGTCATTTCTGAACCGACATAATAACTTTTTTATTTGAAAGAGAGCAAATTCCGAGGTGGTCTTTTTGTCAGTAAGTCTGGAAATGATACTCATTTTTTTAACCGATCCCAAAAAAGGAGTTCTCAATTCGACTGTCAGAAAACTGTCTAAGTGAGCTTGTAGATTAGAAATCGTTATTGAATGAACATATACGAATATATTTTTGACTTACTGAAACTCAGAACACTATTTATAACATTTTTTCCTAATTTCTGATTTTGTAAAAACCTACGACATTTGCTGCTGTTGATCGGCCTTATAACAAAATGTAATATTAAAA
>NJDD01001344.1:11609-25057 GCA_002245505.1 Calephelis nemesis
CGCACCAGCCTTTGTTTCCTACCGTTTCCACCACTGTTGATCACCACCACCGAATCCCCGTTTACTATGATTCTTGATCATGTTATCTATTGGCAAATGTAGTTTTGCGTGATATTCCTTTGTTCCCTTCAAGTGTCTTTGTGTTAATTGTTGCCAAGGCTATGTGGTCAGCTTATTGAGTGTCATTTTGCTGCAGTATATCCTTTGCGTTGCTCTAAATTAAAGAACTATTAGTTATAAGTGAGTGTCTAACAAAGGAAGTGCCAGCTGTGAAATCTAAGTGGTCAAGAATTTGACTTGATTGTGTCAGTTGAAATCTTTTGTTTTAAAAGTGATCAAATCATATTTTATTAATTTTGAAATCCCAGTGCATATGAAAAATCTGTGTTTATAAGAAGTCATACACAATGAAGTTCTACTGAAAGTCTGTATGCAATATTTTTATAATTGTATCCATAAGGTAAGTATGTAACTTTTAAGCTAATTAATGCAAAGTGGTTGTTAATTGCATTTATTCATACCACTTGGTATACCAAGTACATCTATACTATCTGCATATATCATAATATATTCTATTTTGCAATTAATTTTTCATTTCTTATTATACTTAACTATTCAGCTTGTTTTGTAGTTGTGCAATCAGTCTAGCATAAAAACCTTGTTTTAGCTATCTAGTAGTTTTTGATAGTGTTTTTGTTTAGTTAGCATGATTTAGATTATATGTAGTAAATTTAATATTTTGCTTTTGGCCTTGTAGGTATATACATGAAATAAACTAGTTTTAAGAGTTCCTAATACATTCTAGACCTGAAAAGTTTAATTGGGTCAACCTGAGTTATTTATTGTTAATTAAAGCTTTATTTCCAATGTGCGAATGATCTGTGTTTAAAATTATTGTACTGATGAAAAGAAAGTTGTTCTCATAAGAACTGATATAGGCGGTTAAAATTAAAAATAAAATATTGTGCTTTAAATGAGAATATCCAATAGAACCAATATTAGAGTTGAAATCTGAACCACATGTAATTTTAATCCATACTAATATAATTGTGCAAGTCTGCCTGTCTGTTAACTCTTTAATGGCTTAACCGCTGGATTGGTTTTGAAGAAATTTTATATGTATATGTATAGTTGTAATTGTGTTAAAGACCCGAGTCCAAACGTAGGCTACTTTTTTCCAGAATTAATGGCTAACACTTTAAGGACATGAAAGTTTTAATGACAAAGTCATTGGTGTTCAGCTAGTAGGAACGAATAATATATTTACTAAATTCTGGTTTCTACATTGTATGATATTAGACTTAAAAATTGAAATTATATTCTTAGTCAACAATTCTAATACATAGATTCTCGATAGGGACAATTGCCTGTCCTTGTCGGGAATCGAACCCAAGCCTCTTGGTTTGTCAGTGTACAGTGCACTCGACTAAAGAGGCGGTCAATGTAATAAACATACATGGAAAAAGACAATTTAAGAGTTTATATCTCCTGATTATACTAGGTTTAGGAATAGCATTGATACCAGATTTAGAAATAGCAGTTACTTAGTAACACAGTCCCATTACCCTTTATTCATGGAGGCCTAAAAATAAATTCTAAGAAAGTACTTCTGTCATTCTAAATTTTGTAAAACATGTTATCCCAAGTGCATTCATTAAAATGCTTAGAAATTGAAGATTCAGTAGATCATTTGATTGTTCATGATTTGACAGTAAGTATTTTCACTCCCCATATCCCCAAAGAGGTAGGACCACACCAGAGCCACAACCAGGCCAACCATGACTAGCCAATGACGCTAATCCCCATAATGTGATAGGTGCCAAACCTATCGTCAACCGGGCAGCCTTCTTATCCTGAGCAACATTTTTTATTTAGAAAGTTTAAAGAACCACATTTTCTTTTTGTTGCCCTACCCAGGAATCGAATCCGGGACTTGATGAAGTCCAGTCCAACACCTGGACCAATTGGCACTAATGGCCAGTTTGTGAAACACCAATAAATACTGCAGCTGTTAAAAATTTAAGGCTATTTAAAATGGTGTTTCAGAAAAAAACAATCATTGTTATTGGTACAAAACCACTTCCATTTTTTAAATTAAACACGGCTATATTCTAATGACTAGTGGATAAAAGATTGATATAATTCAAATTAATATAATATTCTATTTAATTCACATTTGAGACTCAGATTAATTAAAGGTATTGTACATATTATTACAATAATTATTAACAGCTGCCATCAGCTATTAACACCCTACTAGTGGGTAAACCCATTGGTCAAAATCCAAACATTTTAATATCCAAATTTTAACATCTAGCTAATAAGAATGCCATCTTCATTTTTCAAGACCAACTACTTTGTTTCCTGAACAGTTTCGTCAACATCAATATAATTGTTTGTGTGTGTGTGTGTCAAATGCATGGTAGTGTGGGTAACATTTTATTTAATGGTGTAATGTACTTTATTAGCATTTTTATTGAAAAATATTAGTGTTCTGCACTTCTTCTACTCATAAACTATAAGTGTGCCACATTTCATACTCCTCCGTTTTCGCAATTTTCGTAACAAGGGGTCCAAAGTTTCGGCATCACATATTAATATATAGATAACCTCAGCAATCACAGAATAATATATGTACTACGTACAGAACCATCTCTTCGTTGTAACAGTTCATACAAATAGCGACTCATGTGACTAAGCAACAAAGTTCAATTCAGCTTGTACAAGCCCTCCGTACCTCACGAGATATTCACCTAACTATTGCCGCTCTCTTAACGAGACTAAATCGAGATCGCAATGTAGGTTCTCTTTGCGTAAGTACCACCGACAACCGGTGGCAGAACGCATGAACCGTTTCTGAGCTACTTGTAACTTTTTAAGGTGGGTCGGGAAGGTATGTAGAAAGGCTACGCTTGCGTAAGCTAAGATTGGCCTAACACACGGTTTGTAATGTGTCACTTTGTTAGGAAGTGACATTTTACTATATTTTTTTTAAGTCCCTTTCTGGGGCCGGCTAAGAACTGTAGGCCATGCTGCCACGTCTTCCGTATTAACTATTTTTTTCATTAGTCACATGTCTTCCGTATTAATTATTCTTATACAGTCATTGGTCACTATTTACAAAGTCACGTCAGGCTCTTGAGTAAAGCGGTGGTAACTTTACACATGCTCACTTTGGGAGATTTGGCGGCAGCGAGGAAATTCACGATACACTAATTTCTTTATGATTGTTTTATTTGTGCACATTCAATGTACAAAACTAAACTAGTTCCCACCTAAATTCACTATTTTCGCTCAATAAAAACACGAAATTCAATAATTATGAAAAAATACGACCATCTTCACTTCGATGGCGCCAAAAACTCCTTACTATTTTTATTTATTAAGTAGAAGAAACGGCTAAGTTCGAACTTAGCTTTATTTGTGACACGTGATATGTGCGTTTTGAACGACACGTGACTGTCTAGAATGACCTCTAAGTATTTTGTTGAATTTTCCCAGGGGATTCTTCTATCGAACATTTTGATGGTACCTTTATTTCAAAAGGGTCTCATCCATTCGCAGGGTTTGTAACTCAGATTATACTGCACTGCACTTTCATCGGGTTTACTTGTATTTGCCACTTCCTGAAACATTCTCCCAAGAGAGTAGCCGCGCTACGGAGGGTTTTGCCTTTGAATTGTCCGCTATAGCTGGTTGTATATCAATGGGTCCTATGTAAAAGGACCAATGTGCAAATTTATAACTTTTTAGTAGAGGCTAACGAAGTTTCAATTTGAAATAATTTAGCACATTATCACTTTCGTAGCCCTTTTACTGCAGCAAAAATAGTATTTTCATTTACAAATGTCTACTTTTTTTAGTTTACCTTGTTAAACAGTAAAACGTAAAATTTAAGACAAAAAAGTGAAAATGCTCTAATTGTCGCATTGGCCCATATATGTCTAGCATAGGGTGACGCGATACCTATGGTGCTAGGGTCGTCGGCTAGCGGCCGCGGCACTCGGCAGCGCTGCTATCTACTATCTTAACAATAATCTCGTGTCACATTGTTAGTTACCGTAGTCCTCCGAAACGGCTTAAGTAAGATTAAAAACTTTACCACTTATTGTATTTTACGTTTGATGCGTATGATTACTCAGTCAATTAGGTAGATAGAATATTATATTGCAATAAATATAATAGGTAGTCTCTCATAATATGGAATAAAAAAAAGAAACAAAGCTTCAGTTTTTAGGCACAGAATAATAAATACAATTGTACCTACTTTAGGCTACTTTTATTTGTGAACAACACACTAATTTAAAATACATAAGTACCTAGATATTTACTCATTGAAATAAAAATAAGTTTTGAGTTACTTAGTACTCTTTTTTTTTTATTTAGTTTATAAATTAGTTCCAGGAAAATTTAAGTTTTGCGAGTGGTATAGCTAGCAAAGTTCTTTTTTTTTAAAATGGCAGTCCCTCGTTCTTTTTTTCGACAAACGTCCGTCATAAAATGAGTAATGCTTTAAAACAGTCATTATAATTTAAATGTGTTATAAAACAATTAACACACGCGTTAGCTCTACGCGTAAGCGGCGACACTCACTGTCAGAGTGGATGCGTCTCCACGCGAATTTGTAGGCATTTATCGCTGTAGGTACGGCCGAGTGGCAGGGGCCTGCAATAGGTAATACAAAAAAATGTTAAGATGGAAGGAGTACTTTTACAATACCTGAAATTTGAACTTATGATGAATTATTTGCATGTTCAAAATTTTGAAATAGGTATAAATAAAAGAAAGTATATTTAATCTATGTATAAAAATGAATCCCCATTTGACATGGTCATCTTATCACCATGAACAGGTGGACCAAATTTGATTATTCTTTTTTTGTTTCGTTAGTTATTGTCAGGAGAAGGTTCTCATGAAAATAAAAACTCAGAAAACTGCAGGGAAATAGGAAAACAATACTTCAATTTATATAATCTGTTAGTAGCAGTTACTTAATATCAAGGGATACAAAGATGGCGGTGTTGGCTTATACTAAATAATTTATATTAAGTGTATATATACGAAGAAGTCTGAGTTATTTATATTATATTAGTCTTAAAAAAATAATACACATGCAAATTTTGTATGAGCTTATCTTTATCTGCTTTTATGTTTTCATATCAAGAGAAAATTAGACACACACTATCTTCTATAATGTAGATAAACATTATATATCTTTGACATTTGACATCAAGCTTAATATGAGGATTAAGCTTTTTTTGTGAGAGGTCAGTGACCAAGCACAAGGTCCTCCAGATACCATTGTCAGGAATAACATGGTGTATAGACATTATAAAAGTTAAAGGTTTGTTTCTGACCTGTGGCATGGATGTTAGGCTTATTATGAGAGTCTTCTGTTAACCTTACCCTCCAGACAAGGACAACAGACATGACGGCAGTAGAAATGGTTAAGGCAGTGGATCCGTACTTAGGCCAGTTGCTGCACAGTACTCCAATTACCAGTGAGCTTGTTAATAATGACCTACATTTTATCAATATGGGGACTAAGAAGCTTAGTTATGAATTGAAGCTTCTTTCTGATCTCGGTATTTTATAGTTCTGTACTACTAGGATAAATATATAAAGATACTAGCTGTAGCATGGTGCCACAAGAATATTGTTTTGAGATAAAAACTATCCTATGTGTTAACCGAAGTGAGGTGAACACATATGGGTGTTTATCATGTTTCATGAAAATTGGTTCAGCAGTTTTTGCATGAAGAAGTAACATACAAACAGATAAACTTTCGCATTTATAATATTAACAGAATTGTCAGTAAAGTTCTCATACAAATGTCACCTATCTCAAAATTAGTGAATGTCCAGGGGAGCTAAAAAATGTCATATTATGGTTTTTTTATTTTTATAGTAAATGTTTTTTAAGAAAAGGTAATATAATATCAATAAACAATTTAAAAGAAGTCTTAAATGAATAACAAGATGAAAAAGTAAAAACTGCTAAAATTTGTTTTAGACCATCTTAAAACTTCACAGACAATAAGCTTGTTATATTTCATTGATAGGCTTTACATGACAGCTACTAAATAGAGATTCACCTAAAATATTTATGGAGTGTATAGATGATGGTTTATGTCTATTAGGAGAGCTATGTCCTTGTTTTCTATCTTATCCTATTAACATTTAAAAAAATCAAAAGCATTTTTAAACAAACTATTTAGCTTCATAAATTAGAACATGGTGTTTCTTACACTTTCGTCCACTCTTACATTACATAAGTGTATATCGACCTTATTTTCTTTCTCAGATATAATGGTAGTAATAATAATAGTACATAAATATCCCAGGATAAGTTACACAAATTGAATCTAACCCCAAAGTAAGCAAATTATATGCTTGTGTTATGGGTGTTAGTCAATGATACTAATACATAGAAATACTTACCAGAATATAGTTAATATAATTATGGAATTCACTCCCTCTAGAGGTCCGTGATAGCACTTCCCTGTCCATCTTCAAAAAACGGTTGAAAGAGTATTACTTGACACTAACGATTTGTGATTATCAGGTTTCTTATTTATATTAGTTATATTGTTTTAAAGTATGTCATTATTGAGTTTTTTTTTATATTGTTTCTATGTTTAGGTTATTTATTTATTGTGCATGATGCCTCCTACTGTTTCATCACAGATTCTATATTTTAGGGTTGGCTGGAAGAAATCTGTAGACCTAGAGATAAGCCCACCTTTTGTGCATTTCTGTTTATCACTGTCCATATTTTAAGTCATAAATTGTGTACAATAAAGAATTAAATAAATAAATAATAAACCACCACAAATGCCTGCCCCCATCGGGAATTGAACCTGAGCCTCATAGTTGATCAGTGTAGTTAGGCGTGTACACTTGCCACTCGACCAACGAGGCAGTCAAAATGTTATTTGCTTAGTTTGTATGTAGCATTACTTAGATACTATGAAACAAATGCACAGGACAGCAATAATGTAAACTTGAATTGGTTACTTGGTTGTAAACCTGTCTTTATGTCAATATTCTAAAGAGAAAATCTTAGAGTGCTTGCTAGTATTGAATAGGTAAAATTTCTAGACGGATTTGAAAACTTCTTCTACTATTAGAAGTCAACATTATCCTTAATAAACATAGACTGAGTTATTTCTAGGAAAGGTTGGAAATTTGTACCACCTGTGTAAAACTAGGATGGTCTTGTTAAATAGGATTACTTTAAAATGATGGGCCAAATTTTGATATAAGGGTAAGGCTTAAATGGTAATGCATTTAAAATAGGGTTGCTAAGTTGTAATATTTACTATTATAAACATTCATATAAAACAGTCCACAAAATTGCTTAACTTGTCATATTTTGTCATACCTAGTCATGACGTCACCAGTCAGCAAATGCAACTGCGGTTGGTGGGAACCAGTTTTGTGTTTTGTTTACGATATAACCATGCATCTTGTATTTTGCATTGGATAAACATTATAAGTAAATGTTTTTTTTTTAAATTTTTAATTACTATATAGATCAAAACGGTTATTGATTCCAAATTGTTTCTCAAAATTTTGCTGGTACTTTAAATGTCACCCTGTATTTAGTATATTAATGGCTTCTAGATCTTTGTTATTCGTAAGAGTCCAAAACTATACGCTGAGATTTTTTCTAGCTTTCTTAAAATTATGATATTGAAGAGATCTCAATGTAATTATAGAGAAGGAAATTGTCAAACAAGCAAGATTTTAAATACTTGAAATTCATGTGGCAATGTTAAGGGATAATGCTTTTAAGGGTTTTTTATTGCCCATGAACTGGCCACCGGGATTATGCCACTGTGTGTAAGCTGCTCAAAAAACTTAACTAAGTACATATTTTTAAAAACCTTGCTGCTTCTTTGGTTGAAGTTGAAAGAACTTAATGCCACTGAACATCACTATTCACGAGAGACCTATTTATGTAGTACTAGCTATTGCCAGCGTCGTTGCTCGCGTAGTCCCACAGGGACATTTTTTCGAGATAAAAACTGTCCTATGTGTTAATCCAAGTTACCCTTTATGAGTGTGCCAAATTTCATACAAATCGACTCAGCAGTTTTTGCGTGGACAACAACAAAACAGTAACAAACAAACAAACATACAAACTTTCGCATTTGTAATATTAATAGGATTTGTGGGTTTGGGTGTTTATTAAATTCATAGTTTTGTAAAGTATGTGTCTATTGAAAATAAAATTATACTTGACAAAAATTAGGTTCTCAGCTCGACAGCATATATAATTTGTATGTTTGCTACGCAATTACTTCGCCGATTATTTATTTTAATTATTCTTTTTTTGTATACTTTAAAGGTGGTCCAGGACCTTATATAAATTTGATCAAGATTCGACCAGAGATGTTTTAATTATCTTTATACAATAAAAATGAATCATGCGAAATGATCATCGCATTTGGTGTACCAATTTTGCTAATTCTTTTTTTGGTGTGATATTTATTGTCATTACAAGGTTCTTATGAAAAGAAACCCCGAAAAAAGTATAAGGAAAATTCAGAAAATAATATTTTGATCCACAAAACAGTTAGTAGTTGTTAATGTCAAGCAATACGAAGTTCACCGGGTCGGCTAGAATAAAATAGGTATTTTTGTTAATTGAACAACATAGTTTTAAAATATTTTTTTGCAGTTATACTACATTGTGAAATTATACCCAAATAACACGCATCTACATATACATATCTTCGCGCCCAGTTCTCTATAGAGTCTGCATACCGACATAGAGTGTCGTATGCCAAATATCCCGATCCTTGAAGATCTGTCAGACTTCTTCCAACTTTATTATTCTTCATAGGTAAAAACCCGCCGGTTACGGAGACTCCTGACACCACCTTCGGATAAAACTCCGAACGATTTGATTGTCGCTTGTCAACCTGGGTCTCCCTTGTTACCTAAGGACATCCCTCCACATTCGCATTGTGTATCTGCTTTGTCATCTTTCATCTGTCATCCTTCAACATAACCAAACTACTGTGAATACACATAATAATAATAAGAATTATAAATATCCCCAGACAAGTCACACATATTGTATCTAACGCCAAAGTAAGCAAATTATAATATGCTTGTGTTATGTTATTCTATTATAATACATATAAATACTCAAATAGATACCAGAATAAATTTAATAAACACCCAGACCCGGAAATGCAGACATCTTTAAATGTTCATTACACAAATGCCTGCCCCGTCTGGAATCGAACCCGAGCCTCGCTGTTGATCGATGTAGTTAGGCGTGTACGTTCGCCACTCGACCAACGAGGCGGTCATAAAGTAAAAAATATAATAAATTAATAGATGTTGTTGAATTTTACCTTCTTCAACCTATTAAATCTCCAGTAATGGTTACCTTTCAGAATAATATTATGTACTTAGAGCGACCCGTCGTCGCCGTCGCGGTCTGGTGCGCTCTTCCAACAGACCGCCTCAACGCCGTTTCCCATATCAGCATCTGTATGATACATATAGCATGAACATCTATCGACTATTCGAAAGTTAAATCGAGTTAAACGGTCGAGTCTAATTATTAAATCGTATAAAAACCATCAACACTAATCATAAATGCCATGGTGTGTCTGTTTGTCTTACTTTTTACGAAGAAAGACTATCTTATGGTATAATTTTTGTGACTAGAAGTAGTTAGGAGGGTGGAGAGTGAGATATACTACGTTTTATTCTTATATATAAGACGGTTCCCGGCAAGAGACCTAGTATCTATAAGCCCATATCCCCGAAGAGGTAGGCTAAGGCACAACCTGGGCACCCACGACTAGCCGAAGACACTAAGTCCCACAGTGTGATAGGTGGCAAGGCTATCGCCAACCGAGCACATGTGCAATCCCGAGCAATATTTTTTTTATTAGAAAATTGTAAAAACCCAATTTTCTTTTTGTTTCCTGACCCAGACCCAGAATCCGCTCAAAAATATTGACGCCACACACACAGACTCATCAAACTCATAACACCACTTTTTTCTGTCATGGCTAAAAAATAAATTTATCGGCTTTTTTTATGTTCCAAGATCGTGAACAAGCAGTCGGCTTCCCTGATGATAAGTAAACTTTCTGTCATAATCAGTAAACACCATAGAAGCAATTGGTGCTTTGTAAGTTGTAGCCAGGATCTTGGGTCAAGTGTGTAAAACTGCCCTGTGCAGCCACAGAAATGGCGAGAACTGACATATGATTGCTGTAATAGAACTGAACAACCAACCAAACAGCTGTGAACTACATTTTTGATAAGCGTATTATATATTTTTTGTATGTTATTTGAAGGTAGACAAGATATGGACATCTAGATATACCTATTCCAATAGACAGATGTGTGTAACTTTTCGATTACGAATCGATTCGAGAACGCTATATCTCACGTTAGGGGTACAGAGTTTGAGAATTTAGAGTACACACTAAAAATATGCTAAAAATTAACAATTAGTATAATTTTATTGTTATAGTAACATGGTTATAAGTAATAGTAGCTATTCACTTGAAGACAAACGAATTAAATGTAATAATGTTGTTTTTATAAAATAACTAGCTGTTCCGGCAAACTTCGTTTCATCCGTTGTCGAATGGGATTAAAAGTATCCTTTGTCAGTTTTCTGGTTATAAGCTCCCTATAAATTTTCATCTAAATCGGTTTAGCGGTTCTTGAGTTATAGTGTATTTAACACTATAAAGATGAAATGATAAAGATGTTTTAGTACATTATATCAGATCTGTAAATTTTTTCAATCTTTAAAACTACGTTTAGGTCTGTTCTAGGTATTTACCGCTTCTGTGGTCTAGTGGTCCGTCGTTGGCGTTGATAACATGAGATCTTGTTTCGATTCCTGAGTAAGGCAACTCGAACTGTGTTTTATTAATTTTCTTATATAGCATACATTTGGATTGGGTAAGTGCACGGTTGGTGTAGGGTTTGGGTATCACATTAACGGCCAATATTAGTAATCAATCCTAATCCAAAACTTGCTGTCCAAGATTGATATTTTGATCCATTTTTATGTTATCGCTTGCCAATAACATATCTGTATACAGGATAAATAAGGCAGTTAGGTAAAGGATAGGCCAGCGGATACGCAGCTGTCTAGATTGCTTGAAATCCATCTTTAGAGAAATAATATTAACATTGGCCGTAAGGGACTAAGTGGGTACCTTCGGTTTATCGTGGGTGCCCAGGTTTTATCTATGCCTAGTGTGTACCTATGCGGGGATATGGGCATGAAGATTGTTTTTTTTTAATTTACCGTTTGTCGGTAGATCAGATGCTAAATATCAGCTCAATAACTTTTTCTTGGCAAAAGACTGATGGTAAGAATTAGCCGTGGTTTATAGACACCATAGATGCTAATGGTGCGTCGTCATACTGTGGCAGGGCTAGGGCTGTGGGGCGTAATGTGCTAGTCTACCAGCAACCTCGCCCTCTGGACCGGAACATGACATTGACATTATGGCGACAGGAAAAGGTAAGGCGGTGGATCTCCACCCGGGCAAGTTGCAGCACGAAACTCTATAATCAATGGTTTTATCGGTCATCACCCATTTCGCATTTGATCGTCTCTTACTTCGTTTCTCTTCTTCTTTGAATGCACCCGGTGATAGAATTTTTTTACAAAAACAAATAGGTACGTTTGTTCATGAAATGGTAATGCCCGCGACTCCGTCCGCGCGGATGTCGGTCTTCGCGTGATAAAACTGAAAAATTAAGATTTATTATTTCAACGTATTTTTCCAGGATAAAAAGTATCCCATTTGATGCCCAGGATAATAAGGTATAATTATACCAAGTTTCATCGAAATCGAATCGTTAGTTTTCACGTGATGCCTGAACATGCAGACAGACAAAAAAAACTCTTTTTAATCACATATTTGTGTTTGGTATCGATCCAGTAACACCCCCTGCTATTTATTTTTTCAATATTTCTCGTCGTCGTCGTAATCAACTTCGTTCCAACCATTTAGTTTGTATGTAATAATATTGTCAGTTATATCATAAATTAAAATGTTGTTTTTCCTAGCTTTCTTGCAGTTTTTCCATGTTCTTATCTTTTAAACCTTCCCTGGACTTCCAAAGTCATTCGTTTGGAAGTTATGCGCGTACATACATTTCGACAACTCATTTTTATATTTTAAATTAGATAATGAAGATGCAAAAGTGGACCTGCATAACTTAGTTACGTAGTTTATGTTACAAAACATTATTCATTATAATCACTACATAATATAAAACAAAATCGTTTCCTCTGTCCATAGTCCCTTTGTATGCTTAAATCTTTTAAACTACGCAACGGATTTTGATGCGGTTTTTAGTAGATAAAGGGATTGAAGAGGAAGGTTTTATATGTATATTTCATAATCGTGCGTAACTAGGGTGGACCGCTAGTCTTATGTATTGCATCAAAATCGGTTCAATACGATAGCTGTTCAACATAAATATACAATGCCAGACGAAACGTTACGACATATTCATGGTATATTTAAATTTAGCACCAATTTATAAGGTTTTTTGCACCTCCATGCCACTAGAGGCCGACCTCGAGTTAATGCGAAATTATACAGTGTGGCAATGTCGCTTGAAACATTAACTTGTAAAATGTTTCCAAATACTTATATTGCTTAATTGTTGTGGACTCGGTTTGTATGAATCAAATTAATTGGCGCTTTTGACCTTAATACTTTCGTTAAGTATTCAAGGACAGGTGGCGCCGAGTTTCCACGTCCATGTTTTTAAAGTACAAATTCTAAGGTCGGGATATTCGAAATCACTTGGTTTTGATTCAAGTTTAGACCATCACTATGGTTTGACAAAGTTGCCCGGGATTGGATATGTGCTCGGTTGGCGATAGGCTTTCCACCAATCATATTGTGTGGTTTAGTGGCTAGCCGTGGGTACCTTGGTTTTGCCTCTGCCTACCCCTTCGGGGATATGGGCGTGAAGATACAATCAATACAATAAAAAATATGGTTGATTTGTTTTAAGACAAATATACATATACAGTAGCGAATAAAACGATAAACGTTCTAGATAAATTAAGGAATTATAACTTCACTCGATTATAAAAAATCAGAAAACATTGATGAGATCTTTGTTTGAAATTTATGAAACTTAGTTACCAAAAAAAAGGGGAACTAAAATAAGGAATGTTTTGAAGATAATGCAATGATTACTTTTTTTCTTGAATACCACGTTATGTAACATTTTATAACAAAATAGACGCGGTGATTGATTTAGCGCATAATGCCAACAGCGCTAGAATATCTTAGCCTTAAGCATAGACAAGAGATCATAAGGTCGTCTATACACCAAACCTGGCTTTTTTTTATCTGAGATGTCAACGAACAAGTATGCCGCTATCCTGATGATAAGAGACAACCGTGGCCTATAAAAACAAT
>NJDD01001344.1:25467-39637 GCA_002245505.1 Calephelis nemesis
TAACACTTTTACTAAGGTAATTTTTTTTTATTTGGTAGAACGCTATGTCACACACCACCAGGTGAAGGGTTATCCATGACTTCCTGGACACGTTGTATGTTATAGGTGCGTTCCTATCCTACGGCTGTTAGACGTATTAAGTCTAGTCTAGTCCAAAGGCTGACATTGTCACTATGGTAGGGTATCCCTATCTAGACAAATTGTTGCACATCACTCAACACAGTTGATTTTGTGATGACGTTTGAAAAGCTGGTGGTTCTAATAATTGAGGAGACTGGTCGTAATTCTTTCATCATAACATAAATCCTTTTTAATGTTATAGAATAGAATAGAATAACTCTTTATTGTGCACCAAAATACATAAAAATAAATACATTAAAAGAAACGTAAAAACTAAGTGATACACAAAGGCGGCCTTATCGCTAAAACAGCGATCTCTTCCAGGCAACCTTAGTGTTGTGTGTCGGTATTTAAAACTTACCTACTAATTATAAAAAAAATGTACTAAGGCTAAGTTGTATGGTAAGGGTTATTATAAGATTCCAGAATATATTTAGAAGACAGAAATGCTTGGGATTAATTGCTCCTCATACCAATCTACAAATTATTTGTAAATGTAATAAACTTTTGTAAATTAGATTTATGAGAAAAAAGACAAGCCCGCTGAGTTTCTTTCGTCGGATCTGTGGCCGCGTACTGATCCGGTGGTAGTTTTTAGAATTATATGGACGCGTTACAAGAATCTTTGTATAGATCTCGTAATAAAAACTAATTTGATTTTGTTTTTAAGCATATTTATGGTTAAAGAAAGCAGCGATTCCCTTGATGGTAAGAGATATCCGTAGCATATAGAGAAGAGTTTTGAAAATGGGTTCAAAAATGACGGGATAATAGTATAAAATACACAAAAATCACAATGGTGGTTTATTATTGTTATCCCTTAAATCAAAATCTTTATTTGCCATAACAGGGTTTAAACATAATGTAATATTGATAAACATGTGGCCTTAAGCCTGTTAAACCAAGAATTGGTATACAAATATTATGGGTATACAAAATTTAAATACAACAAAAAAAATACATCTACCATTTAATATCGAATCGTGGTTTTACGCAGATTGGAGACTTGAATAAGATATTATGTCATTTTGGGTTTTAGTTAGATAAGAGAACACAGTAGGTACATACATACATATCTTCACGCCAAGTCCCTTACGGGGTAGGCAGAGAGTATCGAGTGCACCTTACGAGACACCTTAGATGTTGAAGAGACATCCAGCCAAAGGACAGCGATGCACGCTGTCCTTTGGCTGGGGTGTATTACGAGCTGTCAGGCAAGACGACAGATGGTGTTATCTACAAAGGGGATACGGACCTACACGAGGATATATGGAATAGTAATAGGTAAACTCTTTTTTGACCGCCGCCTTGGTCGTGTGGCTATCGTACACGCCTAAATACACCGACCAACCATTTGTTTAGGCGTGATGCAATGACCTATATAAATAGGGATTCATTTATATATATATAGATGTTAATTAAAATGTTAATAACTCTTTAGCACTACGGAAAATCCGTGGTGTAACACTCGCTGACCGCATCCGTAACAGTGAGATCCGAGAAAGAGTGGGGTTGAAAGAAAGTGTTGGTGTTAAAATGCGAAAGAGCATGCTCCGTTGGTTCGGTCATGTGGAAAGAATGACAGATGAAAGATTGACAAAGCAGATATACAATTCGAATGTGGATGGATGTAGGTACCCGGGGAGACCAAGGCTGATATTTCACGATCAGATCAATAGGATGTTATCCGAGGGTGGTGTCAAGAGACTCCGAAACCGGCGTGTTTGTATGAAAGGGGTTTTAATGTGAAGGATCAGGTTTGTCAGGATCGTGAGGTCTGGCACTCGATAC
Source organism: Calephelis nemesis (assembly GCA_002245505.1). Taxonomy (NCBI): domain Eukaryota; kingdom Metazoa; phylum Arthropoda; class Insecta; order Lepidoptera; family Riodinidae; genus Calephelis; species Calephelis nemesis. The sequence continues at coordinate 27,379 of NJDD01001344.1, forward strand.
TCTCTGCCTACCTCGTAAGGGACTTGGCGTGAAGATATGTACCTACTGTGTTCTCTTATCTAACTAAAACCTAAAATGACATAATATCTTATTCAAGTTTCCAATCTGCGTAAAACCACGATTCGATATTAAATGGTAGATGTATTTTTTTGTTGTATTTAAATTTTGTATACCAATAATATATGTATACCAATTCTTGGTTTAACAGGCTTAAGGCCACATGTTTATCAACATTACATTATGTTTAAACCCTGTTATGGCAAATAAAGATTTTGATTTAAGGAATAATAATAATAAATCACCATTGTGATTTTTGTGTATTTTATACTATAATCCCGTCATTTTTGAACCCATTTTCAAAACTCTTCTCTTTATTTGAAAGAACGGACTTACGAGGTGGTTCCATTGCTACACCAATTCTAGAACTCATGATGTACCTTCAGAGTAATCGAGGATAGTATTAATCTTTTGTGTGTTTAGACGACATAATATTGAAATTGAAGTCTGTTTTATGTAGTTTTGAAAATAAAATATTATACAGAGGCAGATTAAAAGAAATGTTTATGTTTAGCAGTGCAGCCAAAACTAGATAGATACTAGACAGTGTTGCTAGACTTGGTGTTCCATATTTACCTCGGATTGATCTGGGGTCCTCTCTGAAGAGTAGATCGTCTTGACGTTCTTAACATCAAGCCAGAGGCGAGCGTAAGTTAAATGTGTCTTTGATCTTTACACCAAGACCGCTGGTGGTAAATTGCTGTGCAGCTACTATCTCGGATAGGGGTCCTCCGCTTCTCCTATTCCTGCCGTTATATTGAAAGTATCTTCCTGTCCGGAGTATTTGGTAGCTAGGTCTCTAGTCTATCTAGGCCACGTCACAGTGGCGCATCCATGTCTATGTCCTTTTTCTATTATGAAAGTTACCTGGTTACTGATCTAAAATAGCACGATCTTTATTTTCAAAAGGTTATTTATATTGGCCCTTAGGTGTTTTGCCCATGACCTTAGGATCAGACGAACAAGTCTATCGCTGTCTTATTTCAAAAAAGAACATCATAAGCCTACTGCTAAATCTGTAGGAGGCCAGGGTCCACTTTATTTTCCTTCGTCTCAGTCCACTTGAGGTCCTGAGTCTCTTTCACTACTTTTGCGAATCGACTACCAAAATGATTGAACGTGAACTAGATAACAAATTTAGCGAGAATTGACCAATAACCCATTTTCGCTACGTAATGAAAGAAATTACTGTTCTAATTTCGCGTATCTGGCTTTAATGGTCCGTTGGTGAGTCAACCTTCCAACTTGCTCTAGATATATATGTCCAAAACTAGTTCACGCCCGCGCCTTTGCCTCTACGGGATTTCTACTTGTCGAATTTAGGAACGACGGACCATAACACGTAACTACAATATTTAAGTTAGCCTAAAAGTAAGGAATCGTTACACATTGTTGCACAAAATATTTGTAGTTAATCGGGAAGTTCTTTAGACGAATATGTCTGCAAATATGTCCGCCGGATCCTGCTATTATAGGTCTATAGTGTGTAGGATCATCGCAGGCAGTATGGCCTACAGTAGGTCCAGCAAATAATTTGTTTTTACCTGTTTTATTTCCACTGAAAATATATTTTTTTTATTTTATTTTAATGTAAATGAGCACGCATCAATTAATTACGTGAGAAGCTTAAAGGAATAGGGGTCACATAATTTTTTTCTAATCTTACTTTTCGGAGATGGGGGAAAGGATGTCACAAAAAAGCTTTGTATAGTAGGTACTTATGTGTGAAATAAATATTTGTTTGTACAAACCCGTTGTGCGATCGGGATTAAATGTAGCCTATATGTTATTCCCGGTCACAATCTCTCTGTGTTCTAAATTTCAGACAAATCTGTTCAGGCATTTGAGCGTGAAAGAGTAACAGAAATCTATACATGCATACTCACAAACTTTCGCATTTATAATATTAATTAAAAGGAAGGATATGTTAGAGCTTTTACCATGAGTTGCTTTAGATATATTTCTGTAATTAACGTATCAAAATACGTGACATTTTTAATTTTTTTTAATTAGTCTCAAAATTTAGTAGTTTCCTTCATCAATCAAAATAAATTACTGGCGATACGAACATATGATCTGTAGTCAGACGCGCAAGAAAAAAAAATATAGCGCGTGTCGCTGGACGTGTGTAAAGGCACTTAGGGCTTGTCCACATCATTAAGACGCGTCGTCGTCAACGTGGAACGATGTTGTCGTGTCGCGGTACGGTGACCTGTTAATGCAAGGCACGTTGCCGTGGAACGAAACGTCCGACGTGATCGGAAGTCACACATGGCTGTAATATGATGAGCCCTCTCAGTTAATATTTTCTAGTTTTAGCGATTAGTTGTGCATAAAGTATGTCCGAGGTTATTGATTCTGATTTATAGATACTATTTGTTCAGCCTATGCCTAAAAAGAGACTGTAGATAAAAAACGGTACATTTTTACAAGGCGCGACATCTTGTAACATTGCGGCAACAAGTAGCTTGTACTTTTGTATTTCTATTGCTTATGTCGTGAAAACGGTTGGCTAAAAGCTAATTATAAAATATATATCATGGAAAGTACAAGTGATATTAATAATTTGTGACGTCAACGTATCACACAACGACACGGCGCTACACCGTCCCACGTTGCAATGTAGACAAGCCCTTATATTTAATTAGGATCGAGTTGAAAGGGTGCTTATAATGCCGATATGATACGAGGGTGGATCCAAAAGTTCGTGGCCTAGCCTACATGGAGCTATGACATCTTTTTAATCTACCGTCATTTGTTAGTATGTGTCATATTGATTTATTGTGCGCACAATATCAATTTTCTGTGATTATTTGTTTGAAGCAATCTGACGCAATTTTCAATAATGGAGAAAATTGAACTACGTGCAGTCATTAAGTACCTCAATAAAAAGGGCCTATCACTAAAAGACATCCATCAAGATATGGTGAACAATTTGAGGGAGTCTGCTCCATCGTATTCCAGTGTCAAGAAGTGGGTAGCTGAGTTAAAGCGCGGTCGTGAGAACATTAAAGATGATCCTAGGAGTGGAAGGCCTACATCCTCTACCACAAAAGAAAACATCGATAAAATTTGTGATCTCGTACTGGGTGACCGACGTTTGACCATTGGTAAGATAGCTGAGCTAACAAACATTAGTTATGGCCGGGTGCAACACATAATAACGGAAGAGTTGGGGTTCCATAAGGTTTCTGCTCGCTGGGTCCCGAGGTTACTTTCAGCTGAACTAAAACGAGTTCGTTACACAATTTCGTGAGACTGTTTGGAGTTTTTGAGACTGATCCCGAGGACTTTTTGTCTAGATTTGTTACCATGGATGAAAGCTGGGTTCACCACCATACTCCTGAATCAAAGCAACAATCCAAACAGTAGAAAAGATCAGACTCTCCTAAAAAGGCTAAGGTCGTGTTGTCGACTAACAAAGTCATGGCTTCTGTTTTTTGGGATGCGAAGGGCATTATTTTTGTAGATTATTTACCGAAAGGTCAAACTATAAATTCTAGTTATTATTGTAACCTTTTACGAAGACTCCGGGAAGAAGTAAAAGAAAAAAGGCCGGGAATGTTGCGTAAGAAAGTTTTGTTTCATCAAGACAATGCACGTGTTCACACTTTGGTTGAAACAATGTCTGTAATCCATGATTGTGGCTGCGAATTGCTGCCCCACCCACCTTATTCGCCGGATTTAGCCCCCTCGGATTGTCATTTATTTCCAAATTTGAAAAAAACACTTTGGTGGCTCGAAATTTTCGACCAAAGGTGAGGTGATAGTCGCAGTAAACGAATATTTCGCCGACCTTTCGAAAACTTTTCTTTTCGAGGGGAAACAAGTTGCAGGTCAGGTGAAAGAAGTGTGTTGAGCTAGAGGGAGACTATGTCGAAAAATAAAAATAAATTTAGACCCACTTTTCTTTCATTTTCTTGGTCGGGCTTAGAACTTTTGGATTTACCCTCGTATTACGTCCACTTTGATCTTTGCCCAATTTAACATAAACGCTTGGATACGTCTTGGATACACCTTTTGCGAAATCCTGTCTTTACACTCTCACAGTTCTTTAAACTTTTTGTGGCCATGGGTTGAAAAGCTATATTACGGAGGCTTTTCTTACATACTTGCTGATATTTTTTTGACAAAAGGCTACAAGTATATGTAATGTGAAATGTATCCTCACGCCCATATCCCGAAGGGGTAGGCAAAGGCACAACCAGGGCACTCACGACTAGCCAAAGACACTAAGTTCCACAATGTGATAGCCGATAGGTGGCAAGCCTATCGCCAACCGGGCACATATCCAATCACGGGCAACATTTTTTTTATTAGAAAATTAGAATAACCAAATTTTCTTTTTGTTGCCCAATCAGGGAATCGGATCTGGGACCTCATGAAGTTAAGTCCAACACCTGGACCGCTAGACAACAACTATATATATTTTTTTATCAAATAACTACCTAATTCTAAAAAAGGCAACAGATTGGACTCTGGAGTCAGCAGTTTGCTGGTTTTAGGAGTGTTAACGAAACTGATACAAACATCGAGGCCCATATGACTAGACAAATAATTTTGCGTACAACTTAGCCTTTATGAGAAAAACATCATGACGCAATATTGGTCTGGTATAAAATAATTTTGGTTGTTTTTTTTTCATTTCTATCAGCAAATCCTTTCATTTTGCTGGTTAGTATTAAGTGTTTTTTTTTTCTTATTACAATAAGGTATACCTAGAGTATACCTATAAAGAGTATACCGACCAACAAAAACTTGAACTTAGGATTGTCTTAGTTAATAAGCTATCCTATTTTTGTTAATAATTAAAAGACAAGCGAACGAATTCCCTGGATGGTGGTTGCCTATGACCATTTTAACTGTGCGTTACCAAATTCAGTTGAAGAATTTTTGAGTATCTTCACTGTAACTATACCCAGCATACTGGGACACATCAATTGTGACCACTGACGTTACGCCAATATCAATATACTACGCGTTATTTCATTACGCGTTCGTTCCAATCTGGATGAGCTATAGCGCGACTTTTCTGCTTTTCCTCTTGCTGCAAAAAACTGTTTTAAAATTTAACTCGTCTAGTTAAATATCCAACATATTTCCTGTTGTAAGTGACGCATAGCAAGCCACCGCGACGGTGTCTCAACACCAATGAAAAAGTTTCACTTTTTTGTCCGTCTGGCCCGCGTCTGTGGTTACTTGCTGCCAACGACCCGCCTTGAACCGCTTACATAACCGCGCAGTTACTCCTGCCCGCCTTGTTAATGTTGCTTTTACGTCAAACGTTTTACGATATTATAATCGTTTTTGGAAAACTAGACGAGGAACTCGTTTTTAGAATGACGCGTTCTAAAATTGAATTTCGATATTTTTTGGCTTGAGCGTGAACATTTGCCAGTTAAGTTTAATTGTGCATCAAGTTGTCAGTCAATTTCGCGGTGACGGGATAAAATTGTTTTAAATAAGCCATAAGTCGACATAACAAGTTGTGTTACGGGTTTAGGTAAAGCGGTAACGTCGAGTAAGATTTGGCGGCGTTGAGAAAACACACGGTGGGTACACGAATTCCTTTAGGAGTACTTCCCTCTGTGGTCTAGCGTTCCAGGTGTTGAATTGACTGCATGAGGTCCCGGATTTGAATCCTGGGTCAGGCAACAAAAAGAAAATTTGGTTTTTCCAATTTTCTAATAAAAATAACGTTGCTCGGCATTGGATATGTGCCCAGTTGGCGATAGGATTGCCTCCTATCACATTGTAGGACTTAGTATCTTCGGCTAGTCGTGGGTGCCTTTGCTGTGCCTCTGCCTAACTCTTCGGGGATATGGGCGGGAAGATACTTCCATCGTACAATTTAATTGAAGAATATGATACAAAATGGCATTCAAATTTACTGTTACTCAATATGTATACGATATCCAATAATGATAAACAATTGTGCCCATTTTGTAAAAATTGCGTAGTTACTTGATTTCCCTAAACTCGCTTCAATATCTTTGCAATTGATTAAAACGTGTGACTTATTTTTCAACCGACGAAAAAACATTGATGGTTCGCAATTTGGCTTGTATATTTTTTATATCGTAAGTAAACCGTTATACATATATGTACATATAAACATGACAATATACTCGTATATAATATGAACGTAACATTGTAGTAGTTAATTTACACGCTTAAAATTATTAAAGTATCATAAATTTATTTCTTTTTTTATTGTTGATGATAACTACTTATCGCACCTTCAGTAATATAAGGGCCCAAGTCAAAATTTTCACATTTAAAATCCCATACACGACTGGGATTTTGAATGATAAAGGCACAAAATGATTCGCTACTGGTTAGTGCTAGCAGAAAGAGAATAAACATAAGAATAACACGGTAATTATATTTATTTTAACACATGATATTATCGGAAAAAATACTGTATCTTAAAACACGATTTCCCAAAAAGTAGTTTTTTGGATTGTGCCCTTATATTACTAAGGGTGCGTTATGTGTGCGTTACCCCAGCTAGAAAGTAGCACCTAGACTGATATGAGTGGGACAAATAATTAGTGCTCGATGTGCTGTAAATATGCGCCGAATAAAAATTTGTGCATGTTGTCGTTTTGGAAATAAACGAAAAAAACAATTCCAGCTGGGGTAACGTTACCCCAGCAAGAAAAATCTAAACTAATTATCGGAGAGTTAAAAATTTTGTATGAGCAGAAGCTTATATTTGTGCAAATTTGTGCGCTAAAAATAAAATTTGTGCGTCTTCAGGTTTTCGAGATATTGCGTTTCCTGCTGCGGTAACGTTTTGCAAAATCGTGTATCTCAACGACTATTATATGTGTGCATGTGGAATAAACACGCACAAATAGCTCTTAATTTGTGCGTATTTGTGACAAAATTAGATTCAAAAAATATTTATAGTTTTCAAGTAATCGCGGTTTTTCCAAAAATCAAAAAAAATCGTAGCGCCTAAATGAGAAAATATATAATGTCACCGAAAAGTTCAGTTCGGTGACCTACGATTTTTTTTTGATTTTTGGAAAAACCGCGATCTAGCTCTAGCTGGGGTTACGCACACCTACTTATTTAGTTTAAAAGTCTTGATACAGTAAATAGTATTCAATACTATTTGCAGTTGAGGGTTAGGAAAGCCATTAAAATATTTTTTATAGGCCAGGGAGCCTTAACACAATTAATAATAGTTTAAAAAACGTACGATTTCGCTTTTATGCCTAGCTAAACTAAAAAAATGGATAATAATTTTCTATAAGTTCAAATAAAAAAATGAGTGATTAAGAATAAAACATTTTTCGTATAGAATCACAGTTTCTATTACAGTACAACTAGGTGACCCGGCAGACGTTGTTCTGCTACTTGTTTTTAATTTGGTATGTAGGTAACCCATGTCACTTAAGGGTTATGGGGTTGGCCGCTTCTCAGACCTACTCAATATGCTCACAAAATTTAATGAAAACCGGTCAAGCCGTTTCGGAGGAGTACGAGAACGAACATTGTGACACGAGAATTTTATATTTATAACTATAATTTCGACTTAAACCTTGGAGTACTTTAGCCCGTCTATTAATAAGACGCTAAATGTAATGGCGGGTAAATATTAAATGAAAAGTTAACATCCGCATCCGCTTTAGAATTTGTTTGAAATTTATTAAACTATATAATTTCTTCACTATGTCTAGACCGAATTTTGTACATTGAGGCCAAGTAAAGGCGTCGCGCATCCGTTTTTTCTTTAAACCTGTTTTTTGCGCTAGGGATATGAAGTCCTATCACTATTAGTCCACACCTGCCTGTCCATAATTACATGCTAATAATACTACATATCTTCACGCCATGTCCCCTCCCCCATTCCTGGAGTCCAGGTTCGAGTCTAGGAGTAGACAGCTAGTATCGAGCGCCAATTGACTTGTCCTTGATTGATCCTTACAGATCACCACGTTCATTAATTAGGATCATTTTTTCGGGATAAAAAATATCCGATGTGTTGATCCAAGATACACTGTATGTGTCGGTTGAATTTTTATGAAAATCAATTCAGCAGTTTTGGTGTGAAGGAGTAACAAACAAACATCCAAACTTTCGCATTTATATAATATTAAAATATTTGTAGGATACATGTAGATCAGGCTTTAAATGGTATTGAGGTTCATAAAATAGTTTAAGAGATTTGTATAGAAAATATCCAGGTCATGTTGAAATATTTTCTTTACTAAGTAGATAAGTAAATGTCTTCACGTCCATATCCCCGAAGGCGTAGGCAGAGGCACATCCCACGACTAGCCAAAGACACTAAGTCCCACAATGTGATAGGTGGCAAGCCTATCGCCAAACGGACACATGTTATCCCGGGCAACGTTAATTTTATTAGAAAATTGAAAATATGCATTTTTTAATTTTTATTTGTTGCCCGTAACGGGGGGATCGAACCCGGGACTTCATGTAGTCAAGTCCGACGCCTCACCGCTAGACCACAGAGGCGATTATTTTCTTTTCTAATAAACTATGTATAGGAGACCTCATGATCTGGATATGACCTACATTATTAAAATATGTGTGGGAGACCACAATTTATGGATGATTTCGGAAATGAAAAAAGTATGCACAGGACAGTGTGTGGAGACCCCACGATCTAGTTTTTTTTACGTTCGGATTAATTATAGCGACCTAGAGCAATATCTTTTTATAGATGCCTTGGAATTTGGCGCGCGCTGTAAATATACATTCTTTCAGATATTTCCTAGATCGGTCGTTAGGATGGATTCGCCAAATTTTATGATTTCTCTTCAACTTTTCGGTTTAGGGACGAGACGACCTTATTATTCGCTAGGGAATTAATTCGGTCATTTAGATTGCTGGACTATCTTATGCAGCCAGTTAGATTAGAGCCCTTTCAAGTGGTGTGTATGGTAGATAGGGTAAAACTTGATCGTAATCGTTTTTGCTTAAATTAATAAGTGATAGCTTGTAATAAATATATTTTAACTAATTTATTTAAAAATATATAAATAAAAATATTATATTTTAATTAATTTAGATATTTGTATGTAAATGAGATTTGTGTAAAGCATTGATATAAATGCTTATGCAGCCAGTTAGATTAGAAGCCTTTCAAAAACTCGCCGTGTGACACTACCATCTTAATTTTTTCTGCTCCTATGAAGGTGGTACTCCTGCCGTATTTCGTTTGTAAAGAAGATAAACCGGGTAGGATTTAGCTAGGCTTTTAATGAGGCTCAAGTTTGTAACGCATGATACACATTTTTGTTTTTAATATTTGTCCAATGGCGACGTGCATTTCGATTTAGAAATTTTAGAAAGATTACGATTAAGAAATCTATCTGCTTGTATGCCTTACTATGTTGTAAGATTTTTTAATATACGAGGATACAAACGGACAAGTGGAACATGAAGAGTGATTGTCGCCCTCGAACTTCTGCAACACTAGGAGTGTCACACATGCGTTGCTTCCAAAAAGGTATCTACGCTCTTTTCCTGTAGGCTCCTATGTCTTATCCGTTTGGAATTCCGCCCTGGTTTCACGAAAGTGTTGTGCAGGGTAAGAAATTTCTTGGGCATTGTACTGTAGTAGACCTCCACGGATCAAGTTTATAGACATGATACCATAAGCTCTGACGCGATGTCAGAAGGTGAAACTCAGCGGCAGGAATCAAACTAAAAACTTCCTTAAAGCTTTAACTATGATATAATTTGCTACTATTACTACATAGTATAAAACAAAAACGCTTTCTCTATCCCTACGTCTCTGTGTAAGCTTATATCTTTAAAATTTCGCAATTTATTTTTGTGCGGTTTTATAACAGATACCGTGATTGAAGAGAAGGTTTATATGTATATTTTATACCTGTGCGAAGCCGGCTAGTATTAAAATAATAAAAAATAAATCTTTCTATTTTAAAATGTTAGTGTGGACTAAAATTTTTTAACATTTTCGCCTGGAATTTAATAAAAAAGTCTAAAATAAAAGTAGCCTAAGTTACTCCCTATTACATGAGCTACCTGCCAGTGAGAGCCTCATCAACATCGTTTCAGCCGTTTCATTGATTAGCCGGAACAAACAGACATACGCCCAAAAATGTTACTTCTGTTTATTCATTGAATTTTTATGTATACATTTAACTGCATGTAGTAAAATGTAATATTATTTTAATACATATTACAAACAGATTCTCTAACTTTATTTTTTGTATAGATGACAAATCGACATCTACGTCACCTACTTTTTTATTAAATCTTCGAGAAAACCATCGAAATACCTACCCATACAAATTTTCCAACCAATATGTTCAGCCGTTGAGAAGTTGTGTGAAAAAGGAAAATGTTTACTACCCGTAGTCCTATTGTCCGTTTTTCTGTATGAATTAAGCATTTTCCCGCGGCAAAAACTAGCTTATTATGTTCATCAAGGAAAATGTCATACTTATATATTTACACTGTGATAATGTTGATTTCTAATGAAAAAGATTATTTCGAATGAGTCCAGTAGTTCGCAGTCTATGATACACAAACAAACAAATCAGGATTTTTCATATTGCTAGTGTAGATAGAATGTAGATTGATAGACCAAGAGCTCTTGAACATTTTACCGTTGCTTGTGCGTAACTGTTATCAGGGTGGTTATTTATAATGTATGATAACTTCCGGTGAGTAGCGCGGCGGCGGCTTAGATCTCTTATCTTGTTTGATCTATCTTCGGCGCCAGGATATTAAATGTTTTACCTTTAGTGTCGCGTCCGTAGATATTTTGCTGACTTTTATACTGGGCTTTACTTGGGATTTTCAGTGGTTCTACCTGAATGTCATGTATTTTATCATATGTACTGAAAAATACGATATTAGATCTAGTTACAATTATAAATAATAAATAATGTTTAACTTAAGGGCGTCCATTAATTATCTGAGGCGTTTTTTAATGTTTCTTCTCTTGAATGTCTTACATAAATACAAATGTTCACGCCAGGTTATTTGCTTGGTAGGCAGAGTATCGAACGACAAGTGTCACGATCTTTGTAAACCTAGCTTGTCCACATTCATATATGAACAATATTTAATTTAAGTTACACAAAGGCGGTCTTTTGATACGGGGCAATCTCTGCCAGACAACCTTAGGGCGAAGGTGTTAGGGTGTTATTGTTAATTTTTAACCAGGTTTTACTTTAAAGCTTAGACTACAGTATAAAGAAAAGATTTTGACGAACATTTTTGGAATTTAATTTTAATTTTTAATTTACGTAGAAAGGGACTTTTAAATAAATAAATATCCCTGGACAATTTACACAAATTGAATCTAACCTTAAAGTACGTAAATTATATGCTTGTTAAGGGTGTTAGTCAATGATTCTAATACATAGAAATACTTGAATAGATACAGACCCGGAAATGCAGACATCTAAATGTTCAAGATTTGAACCTGCACTCTTTCGTCTCAAGCCGAATGCTCTAACCATTTGAGTTACCGACTATCTACTTTACTGTTTTGTTTCAAAGACTTCTCCCAACTATCTCCACTTAGCTTATTCACTGCTGGCCATGGACTGTATTATAAAGCTACAATTTAGTGTTGTAACAATGTCATTTTTGAAACATCACTAATGCGATTTTTTTTTGAATTCGCTGACATTTCTGAAGCTAATCAAAAGGTGCGCCAAAACTTTACTTGTATTTAGTTGAAATGCCAAGCTAATCCGTAGAGCAATAGCTCATTAATAATGAAATCCATTATTTTTCCTTATAAGGGTTTATTTTCATTAAAGATGAGCTTGACCTATGTACTTTTATTTTATTTATTTTTTAACTTTTTCTGTAATATCTGTTGTCCACAATAAAGAGTTAATACAATAATAAATAACAATAAAAGTTCTACACTATTTAGCGAAGGTATTTGGTGAAACTTCAACGTAGACACCATTTATGAATAATTGTTATACTTTACATAATATATTTAAACAATATTAAAAAGTACTGCTGAAAAAATAACGAATATAAATTTTGGAAAATTTAAGTGTTATAAATTGCACTAACATTGCAACGGCGAAAATCACGCGAATTTCGTATAACAATTGCTAATTTGTTACGTCACAAGCAAAAAATATAGAATTGATTTCGTAATTCGATGTTATTTGACATAAATAGTGACTTGTCCACGGATATTTATTTATTACTAGCTGCGCCC
>NJDD01001344.1:44083-95162 GCA_002245505.1 Calephelis nemesis
CTCCTCAGCCACAAGGTAGCGACGCACCTACAACATCCAGGGTGTTTATAGGTCACGGCTCTCTCTTACCACCAGGAGAGCAGTGTGCTTGTTCGCTATCTTATCACATTACAAAAATAAGTCGGTACGAAGTTTGTCCGGACAGCTAGTTTTTTTTATTATGTACAAAGTAAAACAAGCTGACGGTTTTCGCGAGGTTAAGAAGTACATGTAGCTTATACTATATATAGTATAGTATGGTATGTGAATATTGCAAACTGGAGAATCTAGCGAACACGACAGCGGCGAGCACAACGAACTGCAGAAATAAGTAAAGCGACAAAAAAGCGGGCTAATTGAGCTTGGACACGATTTATTTCTTGTATTTTCCACAATACATACATGCTTACATATCTTCATGCTAAGTTCCTTACAGTGTAGTCAAAGCATATACGGTGCCAAATTTCACAATCCTTGCAGATCTCCACATCATCAGTTTCCTCCACATTAATTAATTTATGAAATGTCATACAAACATGCCGGTTTCTTTCTTCTTTCTTTCTTTAAGTTTTGGCCTTCACGTTAGTATTTTGCCATTCATCAAGTAGAAATTTGCATCAAGTTTCACATAAATTTTAATAAATTATAATTAGTCATTAGTCATAAGTCGTCAGTAAGTCATCTCAGGCTCTTGGGTAAAGCAGCGGCCTCATTACACAAACTCATGTAAGGAGATTTGGCGGCAATGAAGAAATACACGATACGCTAATTTCTTCATGATTATTTAATTTGTGCACTTTCACTGAACAAAATTGAACAAAATGCCACCAAAATTGACTAATATCAACACAAAATTTAATAATTATGAAAAATTTTCGACCATCTTTTCTTTCGATGGCGCCAAAACTCCTATGCTGGTTTCAGAGACTATACTTTTTATACAAAATTCCATTATAGGCAATTTATTTAAAATATGGAAATTAAAACTACACCAAGCGTCGACAAAAAGAGGTGTAGAATCTAGTTGATTTTACTATTTATAAGGTCAAAGTCCCACATTCGATACCCCTCCGTGTGTCAGTTGTCACTGACACTGGTGATGCATTAGGAAATTACATCTGACCTATTTTCATCTGTCGTACAGATTCTATAGATTAGTGCCCGGTTCCTATATTCAAGAAACGAGTTGTTTTGCTTACGTATGGTAGATTTTTGTACGAATAGTAAAAATTCTAACTACGGTCGTTTTTTTTCGAATGTTAACTCGAAACATTTTGTGTGACTAACAACGCTTCGTTACTTTTAGGCAAACTACCAATGGTTGTACTAATGGATTACGTTTCATTGATTATAGGAATCGAACGTTACGCGACAATAATTTTGGTTTGAGGAATGCTATCTAATACATTTTTTATTAGGTTTTTAAGACAGTAAAAATCTCTTACCATCAGGAAAGCGTACTTGTTTCACTGTTTTCTTGTTACAAAAGACAACCATGGCTATAGACAAGGACCCATGTAGTCCTAGTGTCGGATATGTTTGGCCTTATGTGCAAGTAGTAAGTCTATCGGCCTACTCTACCCTACGGACCTAAATAAGACGGTGATAAAAACATGGCGGCATAGATAGTAAGGCAGTGGATCTCTACTCTGGCTAAACGCTGTATTTTACCAGTGGTCTTGTAAGTAATGACTATTTTAACGTAAACCTTTTATAAGTTGCTAGACAAAGAGGTAGATGGTCCTTTCCCTGTGCGCAATAACACAGGGAATTCAGACAAAGACAAGAAAAAATAATTAATTGAAAACGTTTAAAAATAACTACCTAATTTTTTACATTAACATTCGTTGAATTTAACATCCCGATTTTGAAAGCTTTGTACCACTTATGAGCAGTAGTTTTTGATAAAGTTTTCCTCTGTGTTGGTTCGGCCTCCTTTGCAGGATAGATCATCTGCCTTCCTGCAAGGCAGCTCGTAAAAGGCGAGCATAGTCTTACCGTGACATCTGACTATGTGGTAGAGTTTTACATCGATTCACCCAGATTGGTACTATCGCCTTAACTATTTCTGCCGCCATAACGTCAGTGCTTTGCATTGCATGCAACTTGCATTGCTCGAGGCTTAACATCCCGGTTTTAGGTTGACAATGCACCATTACCACCTTTGGTGTCTCTTGGCGGCGTGAATTTCTTACTATTAGGAAATTTTACATCAGGGAGGTTTGCCTTCCAACATCATAAAAAGAAGTCGATTCACCGTAAGCCTTTTGTAACATTTTCATAGACTCCGAACACGAAATTCCAATGGCGATGCAAAATTTAAGACAACCTCTTTGTTCGATGCTTTTGTCCATTATGAAATTTGCAATACGCACTAAAGTTTATGTAACTATAAAGATCACATTTATTTAATGTAAATTAACATACGCAACTCAAACGCCGCCCCAAAATGGAAAACAGTTGTGTCAGTTTAACAACAAAAAAACAAATATTTGAATTTGGAACCATAACAAATATAGACTAGGAGGAATCGGCGCATGAGTACCGAAAACTATTCCACCTCAATTTGTTTATGCGATCCTCTTCAAATTGCCCTCCTAATGATATAGATGCATGTTGCCATGGCGCGACCCGGTGCCATATTGTTTAAACCGAAATTGTTTAAACAATTGCAAGGAATTGTCATTTTTCAACCGGACATTTTTTTTATATTCTTTATTAAAATACCAATAAAAAATATCTTATGACTTTTAACGATAAAGTTAATATTTTTAAAGATATGAATTTTTAAAAGTTCGAAAAATCTTAAATTTGGCTACTTTCGACCCATGAAAAATATATTAAAGAAAAACATGATGTTTGTTTGTTTTTTTTTAATCCTCTATAACATAGTTAATAATATTGTTATTAAAAAAAAAATATCAGGAATCCCTATCTCTTGATCATTGCATCATGCGTGAATGGGTGTACCAATTTTGCTTATTAATTTTTTGGTTGTGTTAGTTATCGTGAGGAGAAAGTTCATTTAAAAAACGATAGTACATGACAACGTCGGCTCAGCTAACTCCGAAATCATTGCATTATTTGCTTGTGTATATAACAATAGATACGAGAATATACACTCATACCTCGAAATATAGACATGAAAATGCCAACCTCTGTCGGGAGTCAAACCCGTATCTCCTAGATGGGTAGGTAGTGTTCGAGCACGTTACGTGCATTAAGAATTATCACATAAGAAATGTGTATATAGTTTAGCATTATTTGGTATATATAACACCATCAACGTATGATTACTCGTTCTGACGCTTTGGTCTCCGTAGATATTAGTACAAACTCAGGGGAATCCCCCGTTTTCATACCTTTTTATTATGTGTATAGCAATTTGAAAAAATTGCACAAAGACAGCTGGGACTTTCAAACCATGTTTGCAATATAAGGCGTAATAATAGAATATTTATCATTAGAGTATACTAGTGTAGAGTGCGCATATTGTACCTGTAAGAAACATATTGAGAGCGAACAATATGTTAGATTATTATTTTACATATTATATACCTATCAATACAAAATCGTGAAAGATGTATTAAAGATATTTTAAAAAACATATTGGCTTATGTTCTGGAGACGTTTGTAAACAAATAGTTTTCTGAGATATTTTATTGAATCTGGCGTTAGGTAGGTACTTTGCGGCAATCCATTGTAACAGATGTAGAATGTAAGCCTTTATTTTGCTAATACAGAGTAACTGTTGTGAGAAGTCTTTCAAATTGTCACTCTGTGTCCAGAATGTGACAAGTCTTAGTTAGACCACCAATGTTCCCATCGCCCACCACCAAGAATAGAGTCCAAACTTAGGAAACATATTGGGAATCATTATTGTGTTTTATGATTTCCAATTGATTGATTTATTATTTGTTTTGATTTCTACATCAGTTAAAATTGTTTTTTTTATTAGTTTTTTGTGTGTCTGTTTTTTACTGTATTACCTTAAAATTGTGGGACCAATTTTGATCGAGTCGTAGTTATTTAAAAAAATATCCAATATTCTTTATTTTACACCGTCAACAAAGCGATATACGTAATATGATCTTAGTATTAATGCTGGGGTACTAAAATTCTGTGTATGTGCTAGGGTAACGAAATGTTTCTTTTGTACTAAACAGTTAACGATTTTGTTGTGGTATACTTACTAATATGTAACATGGATAGTAATTTGTAAGAACTTACGTGGACTAAACTAGACAGTATTTCATTTATTTTCAACATAAAATTTATTTTCAGTATTATGAACTGATAGTGGTTCAGTATTAATGACTATAAATGATTCGTTATTATATAATTTGTTAACATATTATATATGACCGCCTCGTTGGTCAAGCTGGCGAGGCTCGGGTTCGATTGCCCACAGGGGCAGGCATTTAGATGACTATACAAGTTTTTTTGGAGTAAACACTTGTACTGTATACTTTGTTTAACACTTTCTGTTGTTGTTGCTGTTTGGTTACATCTAACCAAACAGGTATTAAACGTAAATCAAAAAAGTTCTTTTTTTTGCTTTGGTTTCAAAGCCCTGATGATGCTGTAGAAAGTGAAACCGGTTAGCTAAAAAGTAACAGAAATTGTTAAATAAAGTATACAGTGGATAAATACAAGTGTTCACTCCAAAAAAAACGTGTATATACAATGGAATTCTACCAAGTGCCGACGATAGCAAGTATAGATTCTACTTAGATGTCTGCATTTTCGGGTCCGGCTGTTTATTAAATTTATTCTGGTAACTATTTAAGTATTTATATATATTAGAATTTTTTTATGTATTAGAATCGTTGACTAGCACCCATAACACAAGCATATAATTTGCTTGCTTTGGGGTTAGATTCAATTTGTGTAACTTGTACAGGGATATTTATTTATCTGTATAAAGGTTTCAAAAGTAAAGGGATCTCTCCCGCTGCAAAATATTATTTGATGTTAAGCTTAATTGTGTGTATAACTTATAACTCGGAGCTTTAGAGTGAAAAATAATACAATATGTATAATATAATATAATATAATATAAGATGATGTTATAATCAGGTTAGTTACTTAATAGTATAAGAACAAGAATTGTATGGAAGAGCGTAGCTTCCTGGCACAGGCATGTTTTTGCCCAAAAGGTTCCTGCAGTAACTTAATTGCACTATGTAATCACAGTTACAGTAAATAAACGACTTTTGATTTTTTTTTATATATATAATAGACAACATGTAATTATTCTATCGTAGGCGAATTAGTAACCTGAAAAGTTTTTACGTAAGTGAGAAACATGGTCATGTAAATTAATACCATAGCCAGTTTTTATTAAATCAATGAACACTTTATTGTATTAACAATATTTGATTGTATTTACAAACCGAGATAACAGAGCTTAGAGAGCAAGCTGGTATTAAAGATATTAAGAGCAACGCGTTATGTAGACAACGTTTTATTTGATTCGGATAATATGGAAATTTAATTACAGCGTTTGTTTATTTAATTAATTGAAATCTACGTCTAATCTCTTAGTTTCGTCCTCGTGAGATCAAACTTTTTTCTTTAATAATTAATAAGAAATAAAAGTCGCACGCTCTACACTAACAGATGCTCCAAGTTAGTCCAGTGGTCTGGGGTTTAGTGAAGCGTGATGGGCCGTGGTATAATGGATGCGATTTCTAATGCACGCCATTCTGGTGCGCGGATTTCGACACCCGATCACTGACCTAACGATATTACTTATGAAATGTACGCATTGCTATATTTGGATTTGTTCATTCATATGTATAATCTTCGGAAGCCTCCTAGGTCGAGGGGTTAGCGCTAACGACTAAACTGTCACAAGGCTCGGTATCAATTCCAGGCGGGTCTGCCATTAGTGTGATTAAGAGACATGTCTGTTTTTTCGAATTTTTTTACCTATTTAATTATTTAATTGATGTTGCAAACTTAAAATTAAGTATAGAAAAGTGCAGAATTGGATACACTTGCCACTGTGGACTAGTGGTCCGGTGTGGCGTTAACATTCAGTCAGACTCGATTCCCGAATTGGGATGTTTTTTTTTCAACAGTTATATAAACGATGTTTGCCTGGGTTTGGATTTGAAATTGATGTTTTTTTTAGAAAGATAGGTCATGATTCTGGTGTGGTCCTATATTAGTTTTATCATGATCCGACTGGTGGATTGTGAAGCTCTACTTAACAGTGTAACTCAAAAACTACTAGTAGGATGTTTTTAAGTTTGTGTGGGATCATTACGGAATAATTGCAATCTTTTAAAATAAAATTATCAAATAGCGACGTGATACTCGATGAAATAGTTGAAGTCGGGTTTTGCATGCATAAAGATAATTTATAATTAAGCGCAATAACGCTTAATTATAAATTATCTTTATTAGCAGTATATAGTTATATTTTTCAACTTTAATTTGACTATGAATTCCATTACATATTTTTAAAATTTTTTATTTTGTTTGCGAATTAAATATGTTTATTTATTTTTTGCTAGGTAAGTTTTAATAACATATCTACTTAAGAATATAAATATTTACGAAAATCTCTAGTTAAAAAAATATTCAAGTTTGTGTGATTGAAAAAAAGGGGATGTTTTTAAGATGTTACTAAATATTTACAACTAACTTGTAAATAATTTTTATTAGTTTCCATTAACAAAAAAGGATTATTGATTTGATTTAAGGCAATAAACAGCAACTTACAGGTCGTGTTGTCCGGTGGTGGTGTGGTCGTACCGTTAATATTATAGGGAGGTAAAGTTTATTAGTTTGTGAGATTGTTCGTAGAAAGTAACCACACGAACTACTGAATTAATTATTAATTTTCCTGCACATACTCTGTTGGCCCAAAGCTTCACCGGGATGATTAAAGTAATAAAATTTAAACTAAATGTTTTCCGCGGCTATTCTCTCTCTCTCTCCTTTCTTCTTCCGCAGGAACACCTTAAATAAAGTATCATCACGCCCATATCAACGAACTGGTAGGCAGAGGCACAACCAGGGTAACCACGACTAACCGAAGACACTATGTCCGACAGTGTGATAGGTGGCAAGTCTTTCGCCAGCCGGGCACATATACAATCCCGAGCAATGTTATTTTTATTAAAATAATTATTGAAAATAATTTTACTAGAATAATTTTAATATTTTTGTTGCCCGATCCGTAGATTAAACCCGGGAACTCAAGAAGTCAAGTCCGACGCCGGACTGCTTGACCACAGAGACGATTGTTGGACTTTAGTGTCTTGGCCCCATGTAGGGTTTAACCTACACGCCTTACGGTACTGACCAAAGCGCGCGCTAGGGTTCGATTCCCGACGGGTTCACCCCCGTTCACATTTGTGTGATGTTTGTTGTTTGTATCTGTTAAAGTATGTTTGTATAAGAATCGCATTTTTTTTAAATTTGTGAAATTGTTACGGTTTTTTTAATTTGTGAAATTGTTACGGTTTTTCTTAATTTGTGTTATTGTAACGGTTTTTGTCGGTTTATGTGATTATTACGGTTTTTTCGGTTTGATTCAATTTACGTAATTATTCCGGGGAAAAAAGAAAGAACGCGTTAAATTGTATTAGTTCTCATATTCTAACATAATGTTTGGCAAAATGAGTTTAAGTCAGACTCTGGAATTGCGAAAAAATGTTAGCTACTGCACGCTGTCATGGCGGTCGGAAAAACGTATTTGTTGTGACAGGGACAATTTCCAACTAACAACAATTGTATGAAATCTACCTATTAAGGGTCCGTGTATGCTAAAATACGTCAGCAGTATAATGTTTTTTTCATACAAAGCAATCATGGATCTTGGTGACAAAAATACACAAGATTAACATTAATATGCTTTATAAGACTAGTGTTTCCAAAACACGATTCATTTCACTTTGCTCGATAGAAAAAAATCAAAAAGTTAACCCTTTTTTGAAAACAAAACCCAACTGTCTAATTCAATTATGAAAATATCGACACCAGATTTAACATAAACATATATAAGTACTATACCTAAAAGATAAGTGTTTCAGTTTTTATACTTTCAAATTACTTTTATAGTGTTAAAAATAGTGATTTGTCGCTAAGACGTTTACTTTGGAGCGCAATATTTCATAGTAATCATGGAACGGGGGAGTGCAGCGATTGGCTCTTCTGGCTGACTAAGTATGGGGCCTTAAGTACTGGTGCCTATTTTTTAAGCTTCGAATTTCTTTCTGGCCGGTCCAGTGATTTCTTTTCACCGAAGCATCCAATCGACTTTTTGAATTTCGCAATCCTCAATGGCCTAATGATTGGTTCCAGGTCAACAGCCACAAGAGCAGGAGTTGGCGACGAAGATGCTCCAGATCCAGTCGAAGAGGTTCTACCTCGACGTGAAGCAAAACAGACGCGGGAGGTTCATCAAAGTTGCCGAGGTCAGTTGCTACAGTCAAGGTTTTTAGAATGGTGCGTTGACGGGGCTTCCAGGTAAAGTTTACCGGAACTAATCATAGCTTATAGCAAACGCATGGTTAAAGTACAAAAAATGATTTTACGCAAAATTTAATAATAGTATTACAAACATAATGTAACTTTTTGGATCTTTGTGCTTAAAATATGATATCGTATAAAAGTAATGAAAAAAAAAACAAATAATTTTGAATAATTAACCGGCTCTGTGGTCTCTAGCTCTAGTACTTTGGATTAAACTTCATGAGGTTCCGGTTCGATTCTCCGCTCGGGTAACAACAAAAAATGCGTTTTGTCAATTTGCTAATAAAATCAACGTTGCCCGGGATTAGATATGTGTTCGGTTGATGATAACAGTGTCATCCTTCATGGTTCTACTACCTAAACCATCAGGGGGAACAACAGGTGTGAAGATACTTTTTTCTAAATAATTTAAATTTATTGTGGCACACTCGTCAATCGCATTCGCAAGAGTGAAAACGAGGAGACAGGGGGATTAAAAGAAACTGTTGGTGTAAAAATAAGAAATGACATAGTCTGTTAGTTCGGTCACCTGGACAAAATGACAGACGAAAGATTGACATAACAGATGTGTGAATGTATGAAGGTGAATGTGGTTAGTTTTAGATACTCGGAGAAACCTCGGTTAACATTCCACGACTCAATGGCAGATTCAAGATTGATTCTACAGACATACATATACACAAACTCGTACCTTTTTGGTTGCTGCTGGGGAACTGGCCCAATGGGCGACGATGTTCTACGATGATTCGCCATTATCATATTCCAGTCAAATCAGAGGTGAAACAACAAACTTACAAAGAGGGAAACAGACGGTTAATAAAAAAAGCCGGAACAAAAATGCCTCAATAAAATTACGTTTGAGGTGACAAAACCTTTATGGCGCAGGAATTGGCAAGGAGATGGATAGGGACACGAGCAAGTTGCTGCAAAGCACTCTGCCTCCTGTGGTGTTATTGTAAATGATCTATTCAACCTAAGAGCTTCTTCTTACTTCTTACGAGCTGCGTGGTAGAGAGGCAGCTGGTCTATCCTACTTACTGTAACTGGACCAACACGGATGAAAATGTAAAACTCGATGATTTTCCGTTTTTAAACAAACAAGAATCTCTTGGACAGCTTTGTTAAATTAAAGTGCAGAGATATGTCCAAGTCGACGAGACCCCCTGTCCATGAAGAATATTCTGTTGCTAATCAGATAAATGTGGTTTAAACGATAATCAGATAATTGTTATCGATTAAACGGTATCTCGGCGTATCTGTTACATCACTGACGTATCCACGACACACGATAACGTCGATGGTCATTACCGTAATCAGCTGTAGGCATTTTCTTGACCCCGTTGCGATCATGAAATTGGATTTGCTAACATGCTTTCTAATCGAGATAATGGTGGTAATTCTGCTGAGCACAAACTAAGGTTATTTACTAGATGTATGAAACATAAAAAAAAAGATGAAACATTTTAGAAATGTCAGATTTGTTGGATTAGCAATGTCAAATCTTGACGTTTTTAGTGAACGTATTCCGAGGAATAGATTAAGATTCGGCAAATAGGTACATACAGATCCAGTTTTGAAATCCCGAAACAAAATGGCGGCCCATACAAATTACATACATTACATACATTCCGTACGGAGAATTTCTAATCGTGTGTGGCAGGTCCATAGATATGTTTGGATTTGTTACGTCCGATTTTTTTTTCCAAAAATAATTTTGTAAGGAATTTCTGAAAGTATGTGGCGGGTCTAAGAGTCTAGACTTACCATGTGCAAACTAAGCTGACCACAACGTGTCTTCTCTCTTTCTATTAATATAGTTAAAGGATGATAGCAATAGCGGAAGATAACACTTATTCCCACAATATGATATGTGACAAAAGTATTGCTAACCGGGCACTTATCCAATTCCGGGCAAAGTTTTTTTATCAGAAAAAAAAAACACATTTTGAATTGTCCGAATGTTGAATCGAACCCGTGACTCCATGTAGTCAATGCCAACGCCAGACCACTAGCTCACATAGGCGAGAGATGTGTAATTGAAAACTAGTGTTAAAGTGGACAAAGCTTCAGCGATTGCTGAAGTTTTACTCAGTGGTTCTCAATTTTAGAACCTTTTTCACTTATCCCCGTGTAAAGCGCGTTTCGCTGCGAATTGCGAGTTTATTAATTAAAATTACATTACATAAATAAACTAATAAAAATTAGTTTATTTAATGCTATATTACCTCTTATATTTTCCAGTGACAGTCGCAATAAAATCAGTTCAGCTTTATGTGACACATCAATATTTTATATTATATATTTACATTGTCTTAAATGTTATATGTATGTAGATGTCAGTTCTTCAGATATTTTGCGTTTTCAGATCGGCGCAGATGGACGCCGCAGTCAAATATTCTTGGCAATGTCGACAGCGGCGGAGTTCCGAGACCACTTGTCTAGTTTTAGTGATTTCTATTCGTCGCTGGGACCACCCAACCCCGACAACGTACCCGACGACGGGAAACTCAAGTCCGAGATGATGCTCAAGGTAACTTTCAGTAACTAAGTACATTTTAAAGTTGGCTACACGTTACTCAGGGCTAGGGTGCCCACGTAGAGACAATTTTATCAATTTGTCTATTGATAAATTTGTCAATATATTGTCTGTCAATAATCTGACAATAACAAGAAGACCGGGCTCAGTGATTGGCCCGTAAAAACAAAAAGTCAACTGTGATATGTCAGTGACACGTGGCGCGCATATCAGACCAATAAAAATATGTTCAATCGTGTTTGAAAAATTTAACACATTGACCGTCAGCTTCAGTTTAGACTGTATCTAAAACAAACTGAAAAATCCCAATACAGTGAACGAAAAATTGGAAAATGACATAGGCTACATTTCATTTTGATAGAATAGAATATTTTATAGCTCACAGACCCATACAGTTGGTTTGCGTTACGCGTCTATATAATTT
Source organism: Calephelis nemesis (assembly GCA_002245505.1). Classification (NCBI taxonomy): domain Eukaryota; kingdom Metazoa; phylum Arthropoda; class Insecta; order Lepidoptera; family Riodinidae; genus Calephelis; species Calephelis nemesis. The sequence goes on from NJDD01001344.1 coordinate 55,513, forward strand.
TAATTAAAATCTAATACTGGATAGCAACACTTTCTCTCTTTGCGGGATATTTCAACAAATTCCAAAGGAAGTGCTGAACAATTTTAACACGCGCAATGTTAAGTTTGGCTTTGGCACTAAAAAAAATCATTTTACGAAGCAATCCTTTTTTTTTGGGTTTTTGGTTGGCCGAGAACATAGAAGTCTGTATTTCCAGGTCTGGGTGTTTATAAAGTTTGTACTGGTATCTATTTTAAAATTTCTGTATATTAGTATCGTTGATAAACATACATAACACAAGCATATAATTTGACTTATTTGGGTTTAAATGAATTTACGTGATTTGAGCCGTGACGTTTTTTTCATTAATATTTTTAATATTATTTACAAAAACTATACTAACTACACTTTGATTACACGCAACTTCGCGGGTCCTGATAAAACGCGGTACGGTCAGTTCTTAAATTCCGATTTTATACAAATTAGAAATTAGAATCGAATATGTCATTTTAGGTATTCTTGAAGGCAATACTAGTGAATTAATAACATTTAGTTAATAATGTACAATAAATTATGTATATATAATTTTTGGAACTGCTGTTAATAATCCGCTAGTACTGCGTTCAAGAGTATCTAAAATGACATATATCCAATTTGCATGAGATCGAGATTCAATAGTAACCCTACAGGACTGTTAAACTATTCAATCTTCACGCTGAAAACAACCGGCATTCAGAAACCGGTTGCGTTAGGCAGCGTTTTAACTGAACACACGTAAAGGTCTGAAAACTTTGAGAACCTTAGTAAATATACAGTATCGCACGGTTTTCTGTAATTAGACAAGTTAACAAAGAAAATAGGAATGTAACGGTATGAAGCTGCTAACAATAAGTTTATAATATTCTAAATATTATGAATTAAAAATAATTAAAATTGGTATATTAAGTGTTGAATATTCTATTTAATATCTATAACATGTGATGTCCACAGGACAATCGGCGTTACTACCTAGACTTGAAAGAGAATTCCCGGGGTCGGTTTCTGCGCGTCTCACAGACGATAACTCGCGGTGGTCCGAGGAGTCAAGTGGCTCTACCTGCACAGGGAATGATCGAGTTCCGCGACGCCCTCACAGACTTGCTCGACGACTTCGGCACGGACGACGGCGGGTGAGACACACAGACATACAGTTGTGCTAACTACATATTTTTTTTTTAGGTGATAAGATATCGAACAAACAGATGGCTTGCCTTGTGATTGAGAAGGAATAGGTAAGGCGGTAGATCTCTACTCGGGAAAGTTGTTGCGCAGAGCTTTAACTCCTGTGTTGGAAATGAAATATTTCACCTATTCTAGTCTCTTACGAGCGGCCAGACAGAAAGACAGATGGACTATTTTAAACTGAGACCTTTGGATTAGTTGGACAGTTTTTGGATTATGTTAGAATTTAAAAAAAAATGTTTTTTAACGGTAACATAATATCCGTACTTACATTGACAACGCCGAGCTGATAATAAAACATTGATTATAATAAATTTGGTATTATATTAAAAATGGTTTGCTTAAAAAATCATAGACATTTTTTATATTTTTTTAATAAATAAAATTTTGTAATTATTCCTTTTTTGCAGACACACGTATCAAGGTGTTTGCAATAAAATAGCGCATATGTTAATATATTATTTTAATCTATCTTAACCAAATCCGTAAAAGTAACTAATTATTTAACTGGAAAATATTTTAAAAATAAAGAAAAATTCTCTTCTGTATTTGTTTGGGCAATCCATTTGTTGTTTCATCCTAATATCAGCACGGTGAATTTCTACCTAGGTTCGGATCTTAGTCAATTTTTTTTCATGCGGCTGACACAGGATATATGTCTAAGCTAAAACTAAATGTGTACTCACTAAGTATGTGCACTGTAATTCTTTTATTGTGTAGTTTAAGGTCTGCCATATACGTTCGGAATAATGCTGTATGGAGCGTATCAAATTTTCCGTACGGATTTTGTTTGTATTTGTTGTGGACATTCGATTTGTCGAAACGTAATTCTGTATGTATGTGGTGGACCTTAATGAGGGGAGGTGATGTTGTTAAGAAAAAGTATTTTTACGACCATATCCCCGTAGAGTTAGGCAGAGGCACAACCAATCACCCACGACTAGCCGAAGACACTAAGTCCCACAATGTGATGGGTGGCAAGCCTATCGTCAACCGGGCACATATCCAATCCCGAGCAACGTTTTTTTTATTAGAAAATTGGAAATGCCAAATTTCTTTCTGTTGCCCGACCCGGGATTCGATCCCGGGACCTCAGGGGGTCAAGTCCAACAACTGAACCGCTAGACCACACTTAAGAAAGAATTAAAAAGGGAGTCTTACTGCTTAAACAACGTGTACTTCTAGCGGATCGATGGTAAAATTGTGATAAGATGGCGACGTAGTATTTGCTCCAACATATTTTTAGCTTAAGTCGTACCTAGTACGATTCATGACGTCACCAACCCGCGAATGCGACTGCGGTCGGTGGGAACTGGCTATAACCATGCATCTTGTAATATGTATCGCATATATTTTTTTTTAAATTTAGTTCGATTGAAAGTGTTATCCCAATCCGAACCGTTTACCCTGTAATTGTGGAAATAAATAAGAAACCGTATGTTTCAGGTTCAAAGGCGAATTGCCAGAAGGCAGGCACCTGCGCGTGGATAACAAAAATTTCTACTTCGATATCGGCCAGAACAACCGTGGCATCTACATGAAAGTCAGCGAGGTGGTACCTTCGTTGCAAGTAATTGTTCATCACACATCCGTGCATTACATATTTACTGTGTTGTTGTATCATCTGATTATTGTTTTGTGTGTAGAATACAGAAGTAACTCGAATCACGTGAGCTCAGTGATGTCCTTGATAACTTCAAACTCGATTAACCTAAAAAAAATGTACTCAAACTTTTATTGTCACAGTTTAAGATGGCACAAGCTTAAGACTTTCAAACTCGATAACTTAAAAAAATGAACTCAAACTTTAGATGTCATAACTTCAAATTTGTTAACTTAAAAATTGAACTCAAACTTTAGATGTCATAACTTCAGACTCGATAACTTAAAAAAATGAATTTAAACTTTAGTTGTCATAACTTCAAATTTGATAACTTAAAAATTAAACTCAAACTTTAGATGTCATAACTTCAAACTCGATGACTTAAAAAAATGAACTCAAACTTTAGATGTCATAACTTCAAACTCGATAACTTAAAAAAATGAACTCAAACTTTAGATGTCATAACTTCAAACTCAATAACTTAAAAAAAATAACTCATACTTTAGATGTCACAGGTGGTTAAACCTCGTAAACCTGTGAATAAACTTAGGTCTTAAACCTGTGACATCTAAAGTTTGAGTTAAATTTTTTAAGTTATCGAGTTTGAAGTTATGCCATCTAAAGTTTGAGTTCATTTTTTTATGTTATCGAGTTTGAAGTTATGTAAACGTGAATTTTATTTATTTGTTACAACAATGTTTTCATGCAATATAACGTTTTAATATATACAGTACTATCTTTATAACACAGTGATCCTAAAAATAACAATTTTCTAGATTTAAAAATATTTTGAAATTAGAATTGCAAGTAAATGTTATTCGGTACATTATGATTTACGACTAATTCTATTTGTCATAAATATTTTTATAATAAATTATCAACTGCTTATGAAAATGTTATGTTTACCTCTTTATAACATTTTTTCAGCTCATAAACAGAACGTATGCTACAAATTATTCATTGTCTATTTCACAAAATTTATGTTTTGACAGTTTCAGATTCAGATTATCTTCAGTTTTTCATTTCATGTTGTAGATTAATAAACATTTTATTACATTGATGAAACGAATCGTAGACCCACCTAATCTTTATATAATAACCTCCTTGTTACTATTTATTAGGTTTAACGAATATCTCTTAATCACTTTTTAGGTTACCGTACCCAAAGAATAAAAACGGACTCTATTACTAAGCCTCCGCTGTTTGTCTGTCTCCAGGCTGTATTACATAAACCGTGATAGCTAGAAAGCTGAAATTTTCACAAATGATGTATTTCCGTTGCCGATATAACATCAAATACTAAAAATTAAAAAAAAATATAGTAAGGTCCCCATACAGTAAACCTGATTTTTTCGTAGTTTTTTGGTCAATATTAAAAACGGTAACAGATAAACGTTTCAAATTTTCACAGAATATTCACTTGTATATGACCTTTCAAAATAAATAATTAAATAACAATGAAGTAAATATTAATGGCCCAGGACCCATACAACAAACGTTATTTTTAATAGAAAGATGATAGTACGGAACCCTTCGTGCGCCAGTCGAGTCTCGCACTAGGCCGGTTTATTAAGATTGTACTGTACATATTAAATGACTAAACTAATGGCAGCAAACAAAAATAGATAAACATCCCAAGTTTTTACACACCTCGATTCGGATTTTGTTTTAAAAATAAATACAAAAACAGACTGTAAAAATAATTAATTGTACAAAAAATCAAGTGCAAAAAATAAAATTTCATTGTTTTCTTATAGAGCAGGGATGGGCAAATTCTTTTGACCGCGGGCCGGTAAATTAAAAAAAATCTAGTGGCGGGCCAGTAAATTATAATTAATCTTAAGGCGGGCCGGTTTATTAAGACACCTAAAATAGCAGTAAATATTACAATTATAAAACGTTGTTTAAAGATAACATAAGGCATTTTTTTGTAACTTTACAATCCTTTTTTAAAATAAAATCTATTTATAAAGTCTTAACGTATGAAATACGCAATATATGTATATGTTTGAAGTATCGATTCAGTATCTTAATTGTTCAAATTTCAATAGTCTTTTAACATTTCGACTGTTAATTTTTTTAAGGAGGTTCATATTTTTTCTAAAAAAACCCTCGGCGGGCCGCATTAAAACCTCTCAAGGGCCGGATCAGGCCCGCGGGCCGTAATTTGCCCACCCCTGTTATAGAGTTAAATTTGAATTTTAGGATACGATCCTTACAGGTTCCGCTAACGTTAATTTCGTTGTAAATATTAATGCAATCGAGATACTGGATTTATCCAACAGGTACATGTACCGTGATGTCATATAGCAGTACTTCTTCAATACGACTGTTTTTTTTTTAAATTGGAAGGCAAACAAGCAGACGGATTTTCTAAATGTTTGGCCTCGAGGAAAAACTATGTTTACCAACTACCTTACCCTCCGAGCTGGATTACGCCAACGGCAAGCATTGATGTTATGGCGGCAGCAATAGGTACAGGTGGTACCAATCCGGGCAAGCGCTGCGAAACTCTACCACCTAGTAAGATGCATGGTGTTAGTGACAGTAAGCCTATGCTCGGCTCTTACGAGCTGCTGGCAGGAAGGCAGATAGTCTATTCTGCACCGGAGCCCGGACAAACACGCGGAAATAGGTAGAGTGAGATATTGTACATGCATTTTTTTCCATGGTTGTCTTTCTGATATATATGATGAAAATAAAATTGCTTTAGGACGTGAGCTGAGGTTTACTTTTAATATTTATAAGGGTTCACATCTACGTGATAATCGGTGATCGATTTTCTATAGTAATAATAAAATAAAAAATAGAACGTACTGATTGAAATATTGCAACGCACACGTTCTACATCCGATCATTTGCTGCTATCTACTACTGCCCGATTGTATCGGTCCTTAAAGTCTGATGTAGGCGGGAATCGTTAGGAAAATTACACCCTGATTAATTCAAATTTTAGTTTTGCGTTTATCATTCGGACCAACATATCGCGAAAGTTCGGGATATTACTGTATTAAGTAGATTAGAACTTATTAAGTATTTTTAGATTATATTTATATTAGATACCCTATTACAATGGATCAGTTTGAATACCTGGATCTAGGATTATTAAGATTATTTTAAGAGAAAGAAGCTGAATATATACTCATATAAAATCACTGTCACCATCAAATGCACCCTTTGATCGTTAACCCATGCTATAATAAATATAAATTAGGCGATGACAAATGCTGATTTCGATATCCAAATATTATTGGTTTCAACAGTTCTAGCTGTTTGTCGAAGCTTTTTTTGAGGATTGTTAGGGTTCTATGAAGAAACGAGCATAGGTTTATTGTATCAATGATACTGTAATTAGGTGGTAAAGTTTTGGGAAACATTGAGAAGACTAAATGTTGCAAATTTTTTGTGGATGTAAAAGTGAGCACGCATCATTTCTTTGTTGTAATAAAGAAAAGAATATCAGATAAATTGTGCGATATCCGAGAGGAATAGTCCCGGAAACGTGTCCCAGTGATTTCTTCACTTTACTGTAATCCGTAGTAATACAATTTCGAAGGTATGGATATGTTTTAAGCGGGGTGAATTTGGTTTAGAAATAAAATAACTGAAGATTGCAAACCTGCTTCTTTCTGTAATATTGTGGATTTTGGTCCTTCGAGCCGGATATGTCGTCAGACTGTCTGACGACATTATATCCGGCAATGTCGTAGACATAGCAAGGATGTCTTATCGGTTACATTATGATATTTGTTGATCGTAGGTGAAAAGCAACTTCCGCACAGCGATCACAGTACCCGAAAAGTGTTGGGTGCGTTTCCGTGATATCTTAGCCGACTATTGTGACAAGATGTCGCGTGCGCAACTGTCGCCGGAGCCCATGCAGGTCGGTACTGGATCACTGTATTTTTATAATATGTGAAGTTTAGCAGACCTGGGGGGCTATTCAGTATCTAAAGTGTAAAGTAGGGTAAAGTGTACATCCAATTGCTGCCAAATTATTTCTGTTGATCACAGGGGATAGCAAATATAAAACACGTCATTTGACAGCTATTTGATGTACACTTTACTCAGTGAACATCTCTAAAAAGATACTGAATCAGCCCTCTGATTTAGATAAAATGTCCGTTTGTCGGTTTCTTTTTTCAGTACACAAAAAAAACTAAACGATTTTGGGGTCAAAATTCGGTTCACTTTTTGAATATTGAAAAAAAAATTGCCCGTGATAAATCGTGGTAGTCCTTTTGTGATCATAAATAAATTATTTTTGATTGATTGATTGGTAGTAAGACGAGTGTCGCAGGCTAAGAACTTATGGAGTAATTTTCACCTGCGCACGCCACGGTCATGGAACTGCCATTTTATTTCAAAATACTCGAGACCGGTAATTTGTGCGGTTACACAGCCGTTGCGGTTGAAATCATCTCTCGCAAACTTGTACGATTTGCGAGTTGTTTTGTACGATTTGTACGATTGTGCCCGCCCAGCTGCCGCACGAACCGCTGCCAACCGCGGACGCTGCGGGTGTAAAACACGTCGTGAAATGTGCTCGCACTTTTTGTATATTAATCTACATTCTACTGAAGTCGCGGGCCTAAACGCGGCGGGCACGGATGAAAACTGCGCTGTGAGTTCTTAGCCTTACAAAAAATCTAAGCCAGATGTTTAGTACATATAAAATATGTATAAAATAGTACATATTTTATTCTAAAAAATTTATTTATTATAAAATAGTACATATTTTTATTTCCATTTTGCTCGATCAAATAAGTTATTGTCTTTTAAGTTTAAGCCCATCAACTTTTACTTGGCCCCTAAATACAAGTATCCTAGGAGTACTAATGTTAAGAAGTAGACCTTGCCAGTAGGTATAAAATGTGGAACCTATAACGGTTCTACCTTTTGTGTCCATGTTGGTTCCACCACGGGGAAAGTATTAAAATTAACAAGGAAAATGTAAACATTGACCGCCGTTTTTTTATCGAGGAATTGACGTAGTAACAATGCCTAATTTTATTATTTATTATTTAAGCAATTTGTTTAGTTCTTTTTTTGGCAAGATATGTAAAAGTTCCGAGGTGTTCCCGTATTATTTTACCATGATTCGAATATTGGATTTTGAGTTATTCTTAATGGTTCTTTGTAGTCAATGATGAGGTCGTCCTCATAAACGAATATTTACGTATTATTAATTCAAAAACTTCACTTGCTATATCTTTATCAAAAAAGAATTATCAAATCACGACGTGGTAACTAATGAAATAGATGGTGTCGGTTTTGCAGTTTTACTGTACTTAGTCATTATGGATCTATTTTATCATTATTATCTAGAACTAGAACACATAATGAAGTGAACTTTGCTTTCTTTTTGGGTTTGATCAAGTTATGTTATTTGTACAGAATTGTTTATTTATTTGCTTAGCATTGGACCAAAGATAAGTCATGTAGAGATCCGAATTCACTATTAGGACATATGCAACTAAGTTTTAATGGTATGGTGGTTAATGTATAAATGTAACAGGGCGGCGGTAGTTCGGGTCCGCGAGCCGGCAGCGCGCAACCATCGCGCGACATGGTGAGTCATACAAACACGGAAACACATATACGGCAGTTTCTAATTATACACATATATATTTACAAATATAAAATATTATACACACCACAAAGTGGTAGAATCTGTTGGAATGCTTAAATATTTTTGTAACAACTTTTTAACACATAAGTTCAGCAAATAAATATTTCAAAACTACACTCTGTCAATTTTGTGTTGTCAGTAAGTGCACATAAATGTATGTTTTTTACAGTTTTAACTGGGGGCTGATTATGTATCTCAGTTGCCAACTCAAAATGGAAAAGTGACGTCATTTGTGTTTACAATCTCTACTGTATTTCTGTTGGTCACTAGAGATAGCAAATATAAAACACGTCATTTGACAGCTATTTGATGTACACTTTTCCATTTAAGTTGGCAACTGAGGTACATAATCAGCACTCTGGTCGCACAGATACAAACAAACACACTCAAGTCATTGCGCACGTATTTGTGCACTCACACGCCCGTACAAATTACGCATACGGTTCACTAAAATCTTAAATGCGCCTAGCGCGAAGCTCAATTTGTAGTCGAGTGGAAGTACAATCGAGTAATACAGTCGAATAGCGACTTTCCACAACCATTTCGAAACATGTTTTTTTGTATCTTTGTTGTTACAGTTTAGTATATTGTTCAAAAAAATCATATCATATTTTACTAAAAATTATTATATGTTTAAATTTATTGTTTGTCAAAATATCAAAATTTATTTAAATAATATATACATACTGTAAAAACATTAAAATGAGAAACAAAAGGTTTACTCAACTGTACTAAAGCAAAAGAGACGAAGCACGATTGTGAGCGAGAGTGCGGTACGCTTCCTCACTTCTTTTTCTCACTCTCTCACGTCGCATAACAAATAAGTTCTGCGCAACGATATGTGGCCTACTTCGGGTGCGCATTTAAGTTTTGCGTGAACTGTACGCCCTACACACCTTACACACATGTAGTTGTTTTTTCGTAATTGCCTTGATTCAGATGGGTTACTATCTTTCAGGACAGTTTCGCGGGCGGAGTCCCGAGTCGGATGTGATGTGAGGCGCGGCCGCAGTGAGGCCCTCCCTCTCTCCTCACCCTCTTCCCCCCTCCCCCCATTAGATCCGATAGAAACACCGACGGTCTACCGAGCTTCGACCATCCTTTTATGTAAATAAATTTGCACACAACTGCAAAATTAAATGTTGTAATAAAAATTTGTAGAATACTCTGGAAAACGTCAACAAATAAAATAAAAACTTAGGTAATTCGAGTAACAAAACTACATTAGGATTGAAGCAATTTAGCGTTATTTACTTAAATTTATAAAAAAATACCTTGTTAAAGTCGTAATTGTTGTTAAAACTGTCAAAATAAATTTCATGAATGTAAAAATCAAGTTGAATGAGTTTCGATTCTATTGTACTTAGTTGTTACCTGAATTAAATCTGTTTTTTGAGTGAATGTGTTGCGAATTTGGCGCTCTTGCAAGTATTTTGACGGTCAGGCCAATGTTTGACAAATTTCACAAACTTGACTAATTTGACTAAAATTTGGTATTCTGGATTTGTGGACAACCAACCCCTATAAATAAAACCGCAAGGATATTCATATGTGAACAAAAAAACGTTCAACAATACCCTTAAAAAATACTGTACAACTTGAAAAAGTACATACTCAGTTTGACTTAAGATCTTCAAAATATCGATGTGGTACTAATTGCAGGGGTTGGTTGAAAATTTATTTTTGTATACGGACAAATCTGCCAAAACGCGTCTAAATTTACCTCATCCATAAATATATTATAAAGTTACAAAGCATCTTATTAAAAACATTGATTTGATGTCGTCTGTGAAATTCAAAATATCTGTTTATTATTTATGGATATCTGTGTCACCTTGGCATATTTGTCAGTAATTTTAATTTGAATAAATAAAATTGTAATTCCTGTCTTACCGTATTTGGTGGATGGACTGAATACTGAATTGCGAAGTAAGTGTAATTGATGAAGTATTCTGATCATTCTCCAATTCATGTTATAAATGTGGAAATTGTAATGCTTTGTACTTTGAAGATAAAAGTACCTTAGTAAAATTTGTATTTAGACATTTCAGAGTTTAAATATTTTTTGAGTTGCACAGGTCAATGTTATCGTTTTCTACTTATTTTTATTACGACATAACTGAATAAAATGTATAATTTTTAATGAACACTCGGTCTATATGAAATATCATAATAATTGGTCTTTATAGTACGTAGGTGTATTTTTTTTATTTGTGTTTTACTTTTGAATGTGTAAGGCACGGGAGTGATGGAATGAAAGTGGATTTTTCGGCCCGGTTTTTTGGAAATTGTGTAATAGGTCCATTGATATGGACACCGGGTGTTTACATGGAGTGTTACATCGATCGTGATATGGCTATGTGTAGGCTTGTTGATTTGACTAATTTATTTTTGCTTCCGAAAATCAAAGAAATAATAGCGTGATGATAAATTGACATTTTTACATTGACATGTTTTAAACTATTTTGCATCTATATTTTCTTGCAAACTTTTTGACAGTTTTGCCATTTTCTAGCCCACCGACTATTCGCCATTTATGAGCCCTTTTGTAAGATTTCTACGTTACACGCTACAGTCGATTTCCCATTTTTGATCTTTAGTATTTACTCCCACTTCTAAACTAGACGATGTTTTTGTTTAGTTATTTGAATAATATTTAAAAAAAATGACTTGCTATCCATTTGAAAAAGACGTAACCGTTTTTTTTTATTTTTATTTTCATCTTTTGGCTGTTTCGCCACTGACTTTTCTGTATTTGTCGCTGCTTAAATAATTCAAAGAGATTTTCAAATACAAATAATTGTATTTATTTTGTTCATATCAGAGTAAAATTCATTTAATCTTGGTTTCTCCAAGAAGAGAATGGACAAGTCTATCAATAGCTATATTACGGCAATACTTAAAATCGTTAGGTAGTAATAACGCGCTGCTGTGATATTCTCGTAAGGGATGATCCCTTGGATTTAAAATTAGCGGTACGGGGACGCCGCGGCCATTTCGAAAGTTTTATATTTATTTATACATTAAAACTTGACGTTCGACGTCAATAAATTCGGATTTAATCCAAACGCTGCAAGCGTTCAAAATTAGCGTTTTTGCTAGAATATTCACACTACGGTAATATTTTTAGGCATGTAAAAAAATGTTTTGTCAAACATCGGAATTTATATGAGAACAGACATGGGCTACCCTCATACAATCTTTTTTATTGAAATACTAACTTTAATGTATTGAAATATATACTAATCTGATTATTGGCAAAAAGTAGTAGGTATGTTAGCTGAAAGCAACCTTAATACAATAATAGAAATATATTGACCGGAAGTCAATAAATATCTTCAATTTTAAACTATAGGCATAATTAGGTGAATGATTATGGTTCATAAGCCGAATTTACCTAGTCTTCATTATTATTAGATATACAAATGTAATTTTTTAATGTGATAATATTGATTGGGAGGCAAGAGAAATCATTTAGCATTTTAATAATGATTTTAATTTTATTAAGTTGAAAAAGAAAAATTCAGAAATTATAATATAATAAATTAATATATAAAAAAGAAACCAGTGAATAGATCTTTTAATTGGCAAGGCTGCTTATGGAAATTTGTAAATTTAAATTTTATAATATCGGGCTCATATCGATTGGTCAACCCTTACTCGTAGTGTTTTATATGACATATAGGTGTGTATACATTTGTATACAAAAGTTTCGGTCCGCCTGTAGCCTCGGAGTCCCCGTATCTGAAGGGTTGTAAGCACCCCGTGTACCTTGTTACGGTTTGTGTAAAGATACAAATAATAACAAATATATATATGTAAACATACAAAGAATAATTTTCATACATACTTTAAGAAAAGTTGCCAATATTGTATTTTGGATTTAAACACATTTTATTAAACCTTTTGGTTTATTTTGGTTGATTTTTACGGACAATAATTAGGTCACGTTTTGGTATTAATTATCTGCACAAACATTTTAAGATTCTAGATCAACTGTGAAACAGAAGTTGACAAATCTTACAATCTTTTATTAAAACGTAGCAAATGCTGAAAGTTATCTTACTCTGTATCACAATTTTAAAGATGAATATACAACTTACTTTCTCCATGTCTATTTTAAAAATAACGTAGCTGGATATTTTTTTACAAATCGTAACATTGTGTGTTTGCTATGTATATATTATGCACGCAAGTGTGCGGTTGTGTGTGCATACTGAGTACGTGAGCGTGTGTGTGTGTGTGATGTATGGCTACAGCGGGTGTTGGCGTGCCTTCTACCTTCTTTTTACTGATGTATTTATGCATTTTTGATTTTTAATCAAGTAACATACATCACTCGGACATATTTTTATGTTAAGCTTGTGTGAAGCTGTCTGAATGATTTCTGATGTGTGCTTGACGAATTTTTGTACTTCTAATGAAAAAAAAAAAACAAAAACAGCAAAAAAATTAGGCTGTTAAGTGTTAACAGTATAATTATAATTCGACCCCTATTATGGACAAAAATATAAATGACTGTACAAATTAAACTTGAAATATTATATACAAAGATATACCCCCTTAAGGGGTGAGATTCTATATACATAAAATTCTCAATGAAGTTTCAAAATTTCGCTTTTCAGACTTAACAATTTAGGAAATTTCTCCTTTAGGGGTCGATATGTAGGTACGTAGTTAACTCCTCGAGTCACGTTTAGAAATAACTTTGTTTTATGTTATTGCGTTACTTTGAAGTAATAATTTTATCGTAATGTTATTTTGCTCGCTTTCATGTAGATTAAAATGGACCTTATATTTTAACATCTATGGTCCTAAATCGTGTAAATAGACATACCCACGAATGAGTATATATTTAAAGAACGATTTTTGTTTAATATATGTCATTGACGGGTTGGATCCCTATTCATTAACACATTGAACATAGACAGGCTCTATTAGGTTAGGTCTACCTGTTGTTGAGAAAAGGGCAGGTGTTTGTAAAATATCTGTATTTTACTAGATATAGTTCTAAATAATAAGCATCGAAATTGATTTTCCATTTGTAGGGTCAACAAAAAAACTAGAAGTCCAATAATATTTTTTTTCAATAGTCAAGTTTTTGTGAGAATTTTCTTAAATATTTGAAGTTGTTTTATAAGTAAGTTCTAAAAATTATAAAAGTGCCGTAGTAGTTACAGACCGCAATACAGAAAAGGAGCAGAATATTTTTGTCATTTAAAACTACATTATTAGTGTGGTCAACAAAAAAAATTATAAAGAGCAGAAATCTGTAACGTCAGTAACACTAATAAGAGGTTGTTAAAATAAAATGCCTTATCAGTTTTTGAGTGTAATCAGTGTTTTTGTTGACCCTACATAATATTCTTCGCAGCTAATTTATGCATATGTTGCCTCTTTTTTATGTAAAGAAGTGTATGAAGAATTACTTTTAATTCTCGATTAATAAATTTTTATTGACAAATTGTATGAACATTGTAAAATTTTAGGCATTTTAAAGAAGCATTTCGTACGGAATTTCAATCGTTTCGTTTGGGTTTCCGTACGAAATGGACGTATGACTTAGACTGTAATAGTAGCCGTACTACTTTTATTATGCATCAGGTAACACCAAAATCAGATTTAAATTAGATGCATTAAATGGTTCATATTGTAATATAATTTACATCAGGATTGGGATAACCAATACTAGTTGGACGATATTTAAAACTATGCTATGATTGATTGAATATCGTAGTTCTTCGTGATCACAATGTGAACCAGCCCAATGTTTGACCATTATTATATACTTATAATCGAATATTCTGAAATGTCAATTTGGAGGCTAAGTTATACATATGGCCGTTGATTATTCAATCCCATTTCAAATAGTTAGAACATAATATATGATATAATAGTATACATGAAGATACTTAATAGTGTTCACGTAAAGAATAAAATACGTAATCCAACAACTGCATTGTGATGTAAGACGTTCCAGAAAAGGCTATTTTATATACCTACAGAGAATAATTGCCAAGAACAACAAAGATATATTTGAAGGCATTTATATACTAGAGCAGTCTAAAAGTTCTAAAACTATAATTTGAAAATTAAAACATCTTTAATACTATTTTGATATTAAATTCGATAAAACGAAGGTTGTCCAGTTTTAGGATGTTTTTTTTTTGTTTGGAAAATGCTTTGACGTAGCTGGTATGACGCTTCGAATTTTAATTTCGTTTTAACAAAAGTGACTTTTTACTTTACAAAAACAAAATTTATTTTGAGGTCAGAATGTATATTTTTATAATATATAATCATATTGGTCATTTATACGAGCCCCAAGTTGACAATTATTGTGATCCGATTATAAGTGTGTAGTATGGAGCCAGATTATTAGTCCTAACTTAGGTTATTTTCAATACATTTCCCTGTTCAGTAATAGTGCGATAACTCGGTGACGTCCGGTAAACTTTACATATAGAAAAGCTATATTAAATCACTTCTCTATACGAATATAATAGATATATACGGAGCGAGAGCGGCGTTTTCTTATCGTAAGTTAGGATAGTGTTTCATTTTGACGTTTTGCCGTCTGGAGGTTTTGAAACGCGCTAAAATCAATCAACGAAATAATTTTCCAAAACACTTATACATGTGATATCACAGAAAAAAATAGTTATCTATATAAAGAAATGGTCAAGAATATAACTAAATGTAAAAAAACAGTAGATTTAAGACGCAAATGAAAATATATAATATGATTGATTACAAAGGAAAAAAAAATTAAAAAAAAATTGATTTGAAATAATGGCATACTAACTTAAGTATATTCGCTACTGTAAGTTCAAAACATTACAGCTAAAATCATTTTTAGTTTATTTTTCAATTGACATTCAATCAAGCAATTATAATTTGTAAATGTAACCAACATTGGAATTCGGATGATTGATTTTGTCATGGTTATAGAAGTCTCCGGCGTCAAATGTCTTGTGTTTGTTCCTTTGTCCGTGTGTTTTGCGTGGCGCGGGCCGAGCGCGAACTTAGACCGTGTTCCGTATCGCTTGTCTGTTACTGATGGCTCGCGGGAGATGCATGGATACTTGACAAAATTGGACGCCATTTTGTAATTAATGCATGTCATACAAAATGGCGGAATAAAATCATATGAAAATTCACATAATTTGATTTTGTGCCATCTTTTTGTGTTACACGTCACGACGAGTTACTTTCACCCTTCATGCTTATTTAAAAAAAAATGGAAACATGTTCATAATTGATTTCTATATTTTTTGTTTCGCATACATTGGCCGAGAAACAGACAAAATTCACTTGACACATTGTTCATTTATTTTTATTACATCAATTATATGAGAAATAATATATTAGATAAACTATCGTATTCGTAGAAGAATTACAAAAAGCGTTTAAATATAGCGCTATACTATACTTTTCACTAGTTTTTGATTAGTAATGAGCGGTACAATCCGTGCATCTCCACGTGACAAGTGGCTTAATTTTAACAACAATTTATGGTACAAAATGTAATTTTAGTTCCATAGACAATTAAGATTTACAGAGTTTATATTTAGAGAAGATAAAAAAAAATATATTCAGTGACGATTCTATCGGTCAAACATATTTATATTATATGTACAAGATGTTATAAAGTTAATATTAACATAGTATATGTTATGAAGCTAGAAAATGCGTGGTATACGTCGGCAATAGGCAGTAGAGTGTGTCGTGGATGAAGCTCTGGGGTTTTTGATTTTAAGGAACTTCTTTGTTCTGTTTGGACCGGCGGGCCTTTATGGCTGTGTTATATAAAAACCTTCAAATATTTTCATGAAGTTGACTTTTCCTCCTCATAGTGTGAGTTTTCTATGAAGATGACAGATTATATCAATGCCTTTAAGTCTACATGTTTTTAATTTTTCTTTCTTTCAATTAGAATATATAAAACTTATTATTTTAGATTTTAAGCGACAATAAAGCTTTGACAGATTTAAATCGACCTTAGAAAACATTGGGGTTTTCGTTTTTCTACTTTTTATTCTAACATGTGTTGTTAGAAAAAGATGCATGCTAATAAGACACATGCCAATCATTATCTTTTTTATTGGAATGGATGTTGGTTTTGCTGGCTGAAGTTTTATCGCTGTTTTGTAATAACACTTCTTCAGACGTGACTTTTGAGAGGTGGGAATGTTACATGGTGTGCTTCTGTCGCTTAACGGTGAAACTGCGTTCAAAGTTATCCATTCCAACTTTTTTTTTGTTTCAACTACAAAAAATCATTATTTACGTATGATAACATAAAATAAGTATTTTCGACAATTTAGATTGTTGTGGTCTTACGTTTTTGTGGAATTATTATGAATACATTTTTATAAATTGGTACTTACCTCTGATTTGAAATATGTGTTTCTTGTTCAATTTTTTACTTATCTATTATCTATTTTACATTTAAAAAAATTGACATTCAAAAATTCGCAGAAAAAAATTCAAATTTCGCAAATTAGGAATGAAATAAAGAGTACGAACTTGTGACAATGAAGAAAATAAAACTTACCAATAAAATTTATGTAAATTAATTTATAAACAAGAGGATAGATTTTGGTTTATAATCTACACCATTCAGATATTAATGACGTTTAATTTAAACAAAGTTTCACCAAGTGTTTAGTATACAATAAAAAGCCCACCTGTGTGTATGTGTGGTTGTAAGAATGATTGGATAATAGGACCGGATGTATCTGAAGGTCGAAGTCGTTACTATTTTTTTAATGGAAAATTGAAATAAAACATCTTAAATTGATTGACATTGAGACAATAAAGAGGAAAAATTATGAAACATGGAATTACACTAAGTCACGTCTAAACTTATTTTTTTCCATGAAAATGCCGCAACACGTGTTTTGATAAGTGCGCATGTAGATGTGTGTACGTGTTAGGTGTGTGTGTGTGCGTGTCCGTTGGTCCGCCGGTCCGCCAGTGAGCCGGGTGGGCGGCGCCGAGTGCTCGTGAGCTGCCTCCTGTGATACCCCGCGCCCGGCCCGCGCCGCACCGCACCGCACCGCGCCACTACCGACTATGTACTCGCAGAAAAATATTCTGAAATCGTTTAAATGTTGAACAATTTTGCAGTAGTCGTGCTAGAACAATGGCTAATTCGTGAATTTTATCAACCATTTTACTTGTTAACTAAAATTTATAAAAAAAAACACTCAATATGCTTACATAAGTTATAATTTTCCATTAAATGAATACTTAAGTATGACATAGTTGAAAATATTAGAATTGTGTCTGACTCAAATATTACAATTAACTTTTTGTCTTTCATAAAATATTTCTACGTGTATATTAAAATATGTTATTAATATTTTTTTAAATAGTAAACAATTGTACAACTACTGCAAAATCTGACAAAAGTTTGCGTGCCAAATTACACGCAGTATATCCAAACATTGGTGTGCTTGGCTTTTCTTTTCTGAACGCCAAAATTATTGCAGTACCATTTATCTCACAAAATAGTTTTTTTTTTTAAATATTTATCACAATCAAGATTTTATTATTACTAATTCTAGACAACAAATAAATTTAGCCGTTTCAGTTAATAATTCTGAAACGTCTAAATTTATTTACTGTCTGTGCCATATTTTTGGCTAATTTTGCTAATTTTTTAATGAAACAAAGACTAGATTTCTATTGACTTCTACATACTTTTTTTGAGCTTAAACTTGTGTTTTTTTTTCCTATCACCTTCTATAACTCTGGTTTTGTTGATTTAGATGGTATTACAATGCCATTGGTTTGATTCATACCATTATTACATATGCACCTAATATCCAACGCCGCGGTCCGATTACAGTTGTCGTGCAGGCCGAAGTGATAGTCAATTATTATAATATTCATTAGTAAACTAGCGCTGTTGTCATACTACCCATATGTTCTGATTTTTTTGTCTAACTAGATCACTTTTAATCGTAGCTTATAATATTTCTAGTCTAATAAACTATTTCACTTTTGACAGCTGTCAATTTACAATATCGCTGTCCTTTTCACTCTCAATACGACCATATTTTTCCCGCTGTTAACTGTGAAACTAACGGTTTTACTAAGTGTAATAGTATCAATTGGATTCATGTTTTAGAGGTTATCTTTAGATTTTACTGTATTTTTTAAAATGTAGTATGACAACTGCGCACATACACCGCTTTCGCTCCATTCGTGTTATAACTTACATAGGCACCTAATAGATACTGTATGGTAACTGGAAAATTAAAAATAAATAAAAAAAAGATTCAGAGTTATAATAGTACGTTAGTTTTAATTATATTTCTGATATTGATTGATGTTTTGCTAAAAGATAATTTATCTGTACGTTACGTTTGATGTCGCGTGGAGCTCTGCCGTCGCAGCCCCACCGCCACCATCTTGATTTTATTCATAAGTTTAACCGTTTCAATACACGCAAATGTATTTGAGCGTTTCACCAAAAACTTTGCATTCTGTTCGTGTAATCTAGACTATAAATAGTCTAACTTTAGACAAAAACTACTCTCCACTATGTTTATGGATTAACTTTTGCCATTCAATCAATCAAGAGATCTTCAAGATCCTCGTATTCGAAAATTGACGATTACGAATGTGAGCTATTTTCACTATTGTGTGTGTATCATATTGGAGAGGTATTCAGGTTTAAACTAGACTGTTTCTTAAACGAAACTGCGGTGTTATTAACATTAAATACGTAACTAACTTAAATAATACAAGGCCAAAATTATTGCCAAGTTCGGACCTATCATCATATGCAATTTAACACCGATTCCAGTTTAAGTCTAGTTAATGCAAGCAGGTTTTGTTTCAAATACAGTTTTCGATGAAACGTTCAATGATATAGAATCACTGCAATAGAATAGTGACCTCAAAATTAATTTTTTACATTTAAGCAATACCAGTACCTGAAAATTGAAAGTTTGAAATAGAACGGACACCGTGAACGGTAACTGGCATTCAGATAGGTGCGGAATTTCGCAGCTGTGCTGTATAATGGATTATTTGTTTTGGCTAAATTAACTTTAATTTGATTGGCCGGTCTTAAACTTGTGGGATTGGTGATGCAAACAATATGACAGGTGCAGGGGGCTAGAATGACGGCAATCGTTTCATTGGTCTCGCTTCATTTGTTACTATGCAATTTTAAACCCAAAAACTTCATTGGGTTTGTCATGATGTCAACGTCAAACTGAAACGATAGTTCTCATTCTAACTCCTCCAGATTACAATAATGGTTGACGGGATCACATGCAAGGTGATTCTTGACTCATTCAACAATGAAATGTTAAATAAAATCACCTTGTAATACGTCCAGGCGGGGTTGAAACTTAACATCAAATTAAAATGTAAATTGCTTTGTAGGTATAAGGCTGACAGCGTGTTCTAATGATATGGCGATATTTTTGCCTGGATTATGAGTTCAGGAACATTGTGCTTCATAACCAGACAGAAATATCTAATGTTCGAGTTGTACGGACTTGTTTAGTGAACTCGGTACGTCATGATACGCTAATATATCATAGAGTTGGGGTCGATGAACGAATACTGCCAATCGTTTGTAGTTTATATTGAATAATGGATAATGATTTGTAGGAGTAAAACAATTTCGAAATATTATGTCCTAAATATTTCATATTTTATGTATAGTATGCGTATACCGTTGTCTGTCTGTGTTCAAAGAGCTTACGGGTGACCGTTGCATTTTGTACAGAAACGGGCAATATGTAAATGTTTTCCTTAGGGCAAGGAAGGGATACAAACTGTGTTCTGTAGTGTACCGAGCGACAGGGCGTTGAATAGATAGGTTTGCACTTTATGCGGCGACTGTTTCACGTCTCGCGACCGTCCTGCTGCCGTCGCCATTTTGTAGACGAAACGTGACGCGAAATGGTCGCCTATGAATTTAAGCGCGAACGTTGTTCGCGACGAGCTAAGTTGTAAAAAAAATAGAATGCAATATAATTTGTGTGTAAGGTACGACGTTGGCATATTGGGCGTTGTGTATGAAGAGGAGAGATTGTCGGGATGCCCAATATGCAGTTAGTAATAAACGTAACTGTGGGACTGAATTGGCTCATGTGATGAGTAAAACTTTTGGACCTTTTTTTTAAATTATCGTTTAAAAATTCGTGTATGACACGGCTCGTTTGTATTGAGACTGGTTTTGTTTGATAGGATGTGAGGCCAAAGCTTAATGATGAAAGAGTTTCAGTAACTTCTTTCTGTTGAAGAACCGAAAGCAGCATAATATGTTTTATAATGTTACTTTCTAGAAAATTCCATCATTTAGTTTTGGCATGCCCATTTGGGCGCTCTTACTAATTAATAAATTACGGCAACATGTCAGGTGTTTGAAAGAATTTTTTTAAAAGAATAACTTCGTTACATGATTCTATTCATATATATTTCTGACTTGGTTTCCAAATAATTATGGTATACAGTATGATGTACATATCTATGGTTTCAGGCATCTGAGAGGGTGCACACATGATGGCTGCAGGCCAGTCGTTCATTTTTGGGTGGTGTCATCGGGGCAAAAGCTCATTCTCTGTGCAAATCATCCAGGTTCTGCTCAATCGCTTGGAGGTATATATCAAATAATTTTCTCGCAGAGTCAATGCAATTTATAACCCTCTCGTCAATTGTAGCAAACTGTGGTGCCCCAACCAGAGCGAGGTCTGCCCTGCTCATGATCTCCAGATATTTTCGTACGTTATCCTAGATTACTCCGGACAGGTGACTAGACCCACACCCTTGGTAATTCTGGAATGATTGGTGTAAGGAACTACCTACAGCATAAGCAGCGTCAGTCACCAGTATAAACCTGTCCTTCTGCAGGGCTTTTGTTTAGCTGCGTGTTGTAGAGTAGCTTTGCATAAGGGCTCAACCTCATCAAGGGAACCTAGATATGTCCATGCCTCTGTCAAAATGCCACGGCATGATCCCAGCTCTCTCATAGCAAGCAGCTCTGGAAACCGCTCAAAGATGTAATCTTGGACTATCCTTATATGATTCATTTCATTCTATGCGAGTAGGTTCAACATTGCCCCCGCCAGTTCTGACTGAGCTCCCCCGACTCCAACTGATCCAAGCAACACCCATACTGTTCTGGCTTTAATCTCATGGTGAAGGCTTAGACACCGGTAGATTTTTTGCGCTGGTAACTTCCATACTTGCAGCTAACCCGCGTACGCGTCTCTCTGTCCATGTTTTGACAGATGCCTCGGTGAGGTACTTCACAGCAAGAATAGACACACAATATGCTTTCATAATAGTGTCTGGGTCGTCCACATCGTTTAGCCCGAAGGCCATTCTTTTGAACTCTGGGTCCATTAGACATTTGAGCCATCACCTGCTCACCAGCAGGATCCACAACAGTAAATTATTTCTTACTATCGTCATCTCAAAATCATCAATCGCTTGACATTTGCCTTACGTATTAAGAAGTAAGAGTGCATGCTAGATTTTGTATCCAAAGATTGTAAGATATGACGTTTACTACATATAGGTTTATTGACATATATATTTATGCATATTGTATAGTTTTTTTTGACATTCAACCGATCTCCTAATCGAATTTGGGTCAAAAATTGATATTTGGCAAAGTTTGGCAATCGATAGTGTCTGATAGTGTTTGAATAAGTTTCTTCTTTGTTCGAAAAAAAAAAACAATTTTTATTATGAAAATATGGGTATAATTGTTTAAAACATAATTACAAGCGATGGGGAAACCAAATCGTATAAGTTTTGATAAGACGCATGTCAATTTTAACGAAAACTTAACGAATTGTAGTTTGAGCGATTCTCCCCATATCAATAAAGTTGTAGGTCTCGGGCAGACGAAAGACAGTCGTTTAATTATTCATTTAAAAACGAATCCACTTTTGTTATAGCTAACGATTAGTCGATCATCTGTTCAAGATCTCGTATTTTAAAATTTTATTTATATATTATGTGGAAAGGAATGAGCTCAAAGAACATTATACCTATCGTAGACAACCAATTATTGTTGTTAAGCTGTACCTACTTCAGTTATATTTTAATGAAATTAATAACTAAGGTTGAGAAATTTCAGTTTCCTCTATCATTTACTTGTATGCTTTAGTAATCCACTTCGAGGATATGATATGCTTCAAGTATTTAGTTTCGTTTTGTGTTGTTTTTCGATTAGAAATTGAGAGCACATAATTTTTTTTTATCTATGGTTACTGAAATGAATTGTAAATGTGTAAATAATGTGCAAGTTTACGGTCATATAGGACATAGATGACATAAGGTTGGGTTAAATTTTTTTAGTAAAATCGGTTGTTTACGCTAGGTTTATAAGGTGGTGCACTTGCGTAGCATGTCGCAACTAGTTCAGCAGAGCGAGGTTATCCTATGAGTAAGAGAGGGGCAGTAAAACTGCAGCTGTGGTGCTTGGTTGTACTTACGATGGATATCTATGTTATACTTCTAAATTTGTAAATCTTTTACGCTTATTTATTTTTGTATTATGATAAAATAATGACGTACTATGCCTATGATATTTTTTCTGTATAAGATTGTAACCGCAATGTAACACCGTTTTGTCTCAATTTTTAAATCTATGTTAAGATTTTTGAAACTGATAAAATATTTTTTAATTTTCATCAAAATTGTTACACTTTTATAATGTTGCTTATATGCATTCAGAGATGAATTGTGCGTGTAAGTGATTTGGCTTTATTTAGTTTAACTTTATTAACCTCAAAAAAATATCATTCGAATAAATACGGAGAAACTCAGTGCTTAAGGATGTGGCCAGGGAAGATCTAATGTCGGCAAATTGGTCTTCTTTAAAAAAACAGAATACGCGCCTCCTAGCATATTAATCTTCAACCTAACACGGTAGACAGGGATAAATTAATTTACATTCTAAAAATTGTTGTATTAATAAATAATCTTATAATAAATACAAAATACAGTGTGTTGTAGATTGTAATTAAACAATTAAAATTAGTAATTTGATTAAAACCTATTAAATATTTGCACACCACAAGTTGGTAGAATAGGTATGTTGAAACGCTTAAATAATTTTGTAACATCTTTGTAACACTCATATTCCGCAAATAAATATTTTTCTTACTTTCTTTCTTCTTTCTTTCTTTCTAAAATGAATATAAATTTTACCATACTTGGTAGAAATTTCTGAAAATTTATTTACTATGATGATGATGATGATTATAAAATTAGTTTATTATGATGTTGAGATAAAACGGTGTCGTATTGTGAGTGGCGTGTGCCATTAGACGAATGTGGCAGTGTGTTGGAAATGAAGTGGCCGAATGTTGGATAAAGCTCGACATACACAAGCCGGAATATTGGTGCGTGACTGCGACGCGCGGTGTGCCGTAGGAAAGTTTTACGATAAATGGTGAAAAATAAAGAAATTACAAAAAAATGATATGTTTGTGTATTACTTTCCATTCATTAAACTATTCAAATTTTAAGAAGATGCGCACTTTTAATGGCGGAAACTAAACTACACAGCGCCATCTCTTAACACACAGTTTAGTACAACTATTTAGTGTTGATGTTTCAGTACCTATTAAAAAAACTACTTACTAGATCTCGTTCAAATCAATTAATGTACATCATATATATTTTTGAATGCTATCTTTTTCTTTTTTTAGAATTTACAATGGCGGAGTGAACACATTTTACCACTTTGGAAGTGTTTTTCGCGCAAACTATTCAGTTTATAAAGAAGGTTTTGAAAGACCTGTCCATAGCTTATCCCACATATAAGGATTTGATGAAATAACGTTTTTGAGTTTTAGTTCGAAGTATTCCCATACTTACATACCCCCAAAATGTATTGTTATTTTCTATTTTTGTGTAAAAATCTTAATGTGGTTTACAGAATACATCTACTTCACGAAGTTACAATAGCATAGCTCTCATGATTTCGGAAAAAAGTGGATGTGACAGACAGACACGACGAATCCATAAGGGTTTCGTTTTTTGGCATCCGGCGCGGAACCCCAAAAAGTTTATATGTTTAACTTCTTTTTTTTTTTCATCTGTCAATACTGAACTGATTTTAACTGACTTGATGACTTCTGAGGTCGATCCATATTCATTGTCAGGATCTAATGATGAAATCCTTGGGGAAATTGAGGAAACTACGTTTTTGTGTGTATTTAAATGACATAATTTTAGAAAGCGATCTTTATTGGCAGTTTTAAGGTACGGAGTCGAATCCAGAGGTACAGCCAGCCAAACCAAGACTAGTCGAACACACTCGAACTCGATTAGTCAAGATCCACAATGTGATAGCTGGCAAGCCTAGCGCTAATCGGACACATATCCATTAAGATATCCATCCATCCAATACCGGACCGCTAGACCATAGAAGCGATGGTACAGAGAGAACTGAGTTTGCAGTTTTACTGTAATTAAATTTATAATATTTAAATCAAAGTACCAAATTCGAATAGTACCTATCAAAAACGGGCTAAATATCAGGTCATCGCTTAAATTCTTTTTGAACTGACCTTATACATAAAAAAGACAATTTAAATTTTATGTTGTACCAATATTGTTGAGTAGGTAAGTATGTACTTCATTCCAAAGAGTAAAGTAAGTCCATACAATTCATTTACCATTTGTTTTACGATTAGCAATCGACAGTACTTAGTCTGTGTTACGTGAGCATGAATTTAACGCGGGAAAATTTATGTGCAATGATTAGGTATAACTCTCGATTAATTAAGAAAGTTTTTTTCTTAATTAAGAAAATCTCGTACTACTGTTTATGAAAGGTTCCACGACAAGTGGTCATACTAATCTCGCCTATGGTCTACGTTAAGGACTGCCATCTACCACACTTCTACGACGACTGATGATAAGTTGAGTTTTTACGGCGTCTGATAGAGACTGACAAAAAAGTGACCATTGAGCAATCCGTAGATTTAAACAAGCTTACGCATTAGTATGACTCAAATGTACAAAATCCTCCAAGCTTTGTGCCCGGTGGATACCTTAATTTGACTAAGGCCTAAAAACTGCGTCGTTTTGAGTGTGCGTGAAATGGTTCAAAGATTTACTCACTTTTTTGTAGTAAACACTTGTACTTATTCACTATACACATTATTTAATGCTTTTCGTTTCTCTATAGCTAACTAATTTCACTTTTTACAGTATCATCAGGGCTTTGAAACTAAAGATAAAAAGACTGTTTTAGTTTAACGTTCAGTACATACCTATTTGTTTGGATGTTACAACAATGGAATTCCACCAAGTGCCGACGATAACAAGTGTAGGTTCAAAGAATTTACGAAGATGACTCGAATGCTGCGTTCGAAACACTTACGGCTGATGTAAGCAAGATTTACTGTTATCATCTGGAAACACAAAGGCATCTTTATCACCAATCATCAAATTGCCAACTGAAGCGAAGAGAGTTCGAAGGGAAGGAAAAAATATGACTTCATTCTTTGCGTCGGTTCTTTGTAAGTACATTACGCGACATTTATTTTAGAAGATCAAAAAACGTTTGCTACAGAGCGGATTACCAAGAACTGTTCTTTCTTTCTTTAGGTTTTGGCCTTCACGTTAGTATTTAGCCATTAGTCAAGTAGAAATTTGCATCGAATTTTATAAAATTTTCAATTAATTATAATTAGTCATCAGTCATAAGTCATCAGGAAGTCATGTCAGGCTCTTGGGTAAAGCGGTGGCTCATTACACAAGCTCTGTAATGAGATTTGGCGCCAACGAGGAAATACACGATACGCCAATTTCTTAATAATTATTTCATTTGTGCTCTTTCACTGAACAAAATTGTACAAAATGCCACCAAAATTGACTAATTTCACTCAATATTAACACGAAATTCAATAATTATGAAAAAACTTCGACCATCTTTTCTCTCGATGGCGCCAAAACTCCACCAAGAACTGTTTGTCACTTGTTTTGGAAAAAGTTCGGGAGATACAACCTCGTTTCAGGAGTCTCCTTGATCACAATAGAACACCGTCACACAGCGCTAAGCGAACGATCGATTATTTATTTGCGATGACGGACGTGGAATAACTGGGTCACCTGCCGCGTAGCCCCAACCTCACACCTTATGATTTTTATTTGATCCCGAAAACTAAAAAAAAATAACCGGAATAACTTTTATGAACGCCGAGGAAGCAGTTACTGCTTTACTTAAGGACGAGCAGGCAAAGTGCTTTTCTCGGCGGTTCTACCGGATTCCGCTATAGGTAGGTAGCTATTGACGTATCTAAATGGACACTAAGTATTTTGAACTTATTTGACATTAAGTGTATACTTACGTACCAATATATAATGATAGCATACCTAATATAAGTTGATAATTTGCTGAGTTTCTGATTATCTTAGCACTTTTAGTGACCCTCATCAAGAGCGTCACCAAGGGGATCGAGAGAGTCTGCTGTCCTCCTCGAGAGATTCTAAAACATTGCAACATACAAATCAAACAGTCCTACGCCTCTGACTTGACTTGTTTGATCGATTATTCTCTTACTTTTACTACTACTTTACTACCAAGTAAGTATTTAAGCAGGAGATGAAAGGGAAGTCAAAAAGTCGAGGGCGTGCTGCTCTTGAATATATTTACCAAAGAGAATATAATCACTAAGTAAGCATATCTACAACAAACTTTTTTTAATCTCCGTATTAAGGGGGCAACCCTTTAGGCCATCGGTAGGCGACGTTCCTGACCCTCGTAAGGTAGTTCCAATTTAAAAGATTTGGTAATTTTATTATACTTTATTCTTCATTTCCAAAAAAATATTTTTTGGTAAGTTTGAAAACTACTATACTATATAATTTTTGGTAAGTTTGGTTGATATTCAATAAAAAAATTATCTTTATGACCGAAACGAACTTAAAATTAATTTATCTGTTTAAACCATTCCCTTGACTCAACAACTCTGGTCTCTGGGGCACCTAAACATTCAGTAGGTACTTAAAAAATGCGCTTAGGCAGCTTCAATGTAATAGATAGGTATTAATTATGATTTTTGGCAGAATGAGTAAAGAAGAAAGAAGTGAGTTATCATTTGTAGAAGTCTAGTGCCCTGAAACGGGGGAAGACAGACCGATCAAAGAAAACTCAGCGGGGTTCCGTATAACAAGGCCAGTGCTAAACGAGCTAAAGAGATATCATCCAACTACGGCCGTCCTATTGATGTTTGAACAACATTTTTACTTGTTATTAGGGTTCCATGATTAAAGTTCAAAACCATTACAGATTTGTGTCTGTAACCATGTCTATCCATATGTCACAGCCAATTTATTGCCAAACGATTAGCTCTAGGTATAGATAATGACAAGATGTATACCTACCTACTTCACGAGATACCAAGTTGGATCCCCGGGTTGTGCAACAGAAAGAGACTGTTTTTTTTTCAGTTTTCAGTACCTATAAACAACTTTGGCCGGAAATGAATATGTGCCTGGCTAGCTTTTAAGTCTACATTTTATCGCATTGTTGGACTTCCAGTTTACAAAACGCCAATCAATTTTAATCAACGATTTATCTCTTTATAACAGCTTCTTATCATGAGTTCGGCCTAGATCGTAGATTAAAATTTACTGGCGTTTAGGAAGCCAGCGGTTAGTGTCTTCGGCTAGTCGTGAGCGCCTGGTTCAATGTTAAATAGCAAAAATGGTATCAATATCTAGAGTAGGTACAATAATTTCAGTGAAGTAGTACATCACACTAAACCATCGCCGCCGGTCTCGGCGACGAAGAACTCTCTTGCGTCCGGCGCCTAACTCCTAGCGAAGTGCCATCACTACTCCTCCATCAAGTCCTCCCAGTAAGCAGAACGCACCACCAAGCCGAGGTACGGTCTCCCGTGAGACAGCCCTTGTTGCTGGCGTTGTAGGTAACAGTCCAATGCATTTAAATAATGATGTATCTGGCTTAGCACTCTGCTCGGTGAAGTTGTAAAAATCGCGAGATTAGCAACAAATTAGTCATTAAAAAAAAGTGAAGTAGACTTAGATAGTAGGTATTCGTCTACATGGTTAAATGAAACTGACAGATCAATAAATTCCGGGTGTCGTAAATAACCAGTGAAGCAATAGGGATAGCCATCCAGACGTCAGAGTGACGTCGAGAGGGCTTTGATCTGGATCGAGCACTCGCTTCTGCTTATTTGCTTATTAAAGGATTTATTTAATTGAATTGACTTCTCCGCTTTGTCGGCGTCGGGTCGGCGGGAAGCGACAAGTGCGCCTTTCAAATCACTTCAATATGACGAGCTTTTTTATGTAATTAAGGCTTTGTAAGTCGTAGGCCGTTGCTTGATATTCTCTTGAGAGCCCACGTTAATCAGTTTAAAAATCAGTCTGTAAGACAAAAAGATACTTGTCTTTACGACAAAAGAGGCAGAATGGCCTTTGACTTTGCCTGTTCCATGAGGACGAATTAAAAAAAGATACTGTCTCACGTCCGCGTGACATTACATTTTTTAATTTTTGCATGACTGTTAGCATCTGCCATAACTCATAAGTCAAGTTTAATTAATTTGCATCAAGTTATAACCCGATGTAGATAATTCGGGCTGAATTTGTTGAAAATATTTACCAGACATAATAGGCAGTCATGTCAAGGTCTTAGATAGATACTTAGATCGTATCAACCTTACTTTGAATGCTCAATACCTAATTTAAAAAAAAAACTGGATCCATATTTTCTATCGATTAGGTACCTACGCGGAAACTTCCGTCACTAAAATTGAAATGGCTATAATCTCAGACCAATCAATAAAGTAGCTATACACATAAATTATTTACGTAAAACCTATTTGAGGACTTCATATTTTCGTAATAGGTACCTACACCGAGCAGATGTTATTTTCTTCATTCCTAATGTTACCTTTTATGAATAAAAAGTAGCACCAGGTATTACAGTATCTCGTCGATTATGATCTTGTATTAGTTTGGCCTGTAATAATAACTCTGCCTCAAATAATTTTAATAACGCTTTATTTTACCCGAGTGGGTCAGAGACTGCTTAGTAGAAAGGATAATCTTTCTCTCACCCAGGCTGCTCGTAAGAGGCGAGCACAGGTTAAAACATAGTCATTATCAACAAAACCACTGGTGGTAGAGTGCTGTGTAGCAGATTGCCTTTGTAGGTATAGGGGAAAGGAAGGCAAGACGGTACACTTAAGGAAAAAAAGTATAGAAACCGATTTATTTCCTTTAATTAAACTTCTTCTTACTTAAATTAATCAACAATGTATATTCTATGTTACGTAATAATCAGACTTTGATAAAATCAGAAAATACGAAGATTTTAGATGATTTTAATACCTTCAATAAGTCTGTTTTACCTTCATGTGGTAGGTAAAACGGACCACACATGAAGGCAAAATGGACCTAATCAATCCTCACAATTTTCACATAAAAATACCGCCTCTGCATCCTCATCCTCTACACCTGCTTATTCGTAGCATGCCCATAAACGACAACTGGGACATAGCACCCAACCCTAGCCAGATTCTGAGCACAAACCAGAACAGTACAGAAGTAAACGTTTTTTAACCAGGTTCTACCTGCCATCTTTGTCTCAGTATAAAAAGTATGACGTCTGTCGGTTTTTTTCCGCTAGCTCGTAAGCTAATTTTTGAATGTTTATCCTGGTTAATCCGAATAAAAGACAGCAGCCACTTTTTCGATTGCATTTTTCATGCTAGACTCATCCCAAGACTGCCGGTTGGATTTTTTTTGTAGTTATTTACCATCTTAAAATAAAAAAAAAACAACAAGTAAGTACATAATTATAATATTGAAAACATCTAATTAATAACTTATCATGTTGCCATAAATTCATTTATGATTTAATAACTTCAAATTAAGGATTGAAGGTAAAATGGTACCCCGGTCCATTTTGCCTGGGTCCGTTTTGCCTTTTTGCTATTGTTGCCTTCCTTTCCCCTACATCACTTTACCTATTCCTGTTGCCATAATGACATTCATTCACTAACTCACTTCCGGTTTGATGAGTAAGGTAGCTAGTAGACTTGTAAAATAGGCCTTTCATCTCGGCGTCAGGACAGCGACACACCTGTAACATCTATTGTGTCTGTAGTCTCTATATGTATGTAGGTATGTATCTATTTTCTCTTACCATCAGGAGCATCGTGTTTGTTTGCTGACCACTCACATAAAAAATACCCTTTGCTGTTATTTGTTTGCA
This sequence comes from Calephelis nemesis, assembly GCA_002245505.1. NCBI lineage: Eukaryota > Metazoa > Arthropoda > Insecta > Lepidoptera > Riodinidae > Calephelis > Calephelis nemesis. The sequence goes on from NJDD01001344.1 coordinate 86,200, forward strand.
ATAATACAATAGAACGTACAACCTTATCTGAAATAGCAACGACACCTGCATAAAATCAGACACTTACCCAAAGCACCCGAATGATAGTTAAAAATACCCCCCAAGCACCCTTGGCGTTTGTCATGCAAATGGCTACCCCAACGTGACTCATTATTCTTTTGATTATAATAAACACACCTTACAGTAAACACGTCTAAGCATTCTTACATTAATTCAATTGTTTTAATGAAAGTCATTTCAAACAAAACGATTTTTTTGCGAATTAACAATGGAGCTTTAGTTTGTGCACCATTTTGATTTGCCAACGTTATAGAATATTTATACAACACTTGTTTTGAATTTCTTATTTTATTTAAGTAGGTATTTAAATAAAGTTGAAATAAATATGTTAACTTATTAGAACCGTGTTAACTAAAAGGCGAGCTTGATGCTTCACCATCCTTTCGGTAAACAGAAAAAAACAAAAATTAAAAACCAAGTAGGTAGATACACATTTGTTTGTTGTTTTGTCGCTTCGGTGGGCTAGCGGTTCAGTTTTTGGACTAGACTGCCTGAGGTCCCGGGTTCGAATCCGGGTCGGGCAAGAAAAAGAAAATTGGATTGTTCCAATTAAAGTAGGTAATTAATTTGAGTAAAAATGAGGAAATAGGCAACCGTTTTTCCACCCAATTTTCTCAGTGAAGAGATTCGGATTTTAAGTTTTAAGTTGTAAGAAAATCTTGTTAGTTTTGATCTAGGATCTCTTTTGATAGATGCCTTAACTTAACTTTTAGAAGTTCTAACTCTCCTAGAAGAAAACCAAATTATTTTATTTGTGAAACTGGTAGATATTGAGTTTATTTCTGCAAAAAAAAACTAAGTATGTTCACGCCCATATCCCCGAAGAGGTCGGCAGAGACACAACACAGAGGTAAAATTTGTAAAAAGTAAAAAACATAGTATTGGCGAGTTTTTCAAACCTCTACATATTGGGACATCTATACTAAATAGGGGATAATTGAACTACCATATACCTAAGTTACGTTTGGGATTAATGAGGCGCCAAAATACAATCTATCCTCTAAAACTTTGAATGCATTTTACTATTCCATGCTTTCACAGTACGCCGAGTGTGAGTTCCGTACCAATTTACTTTACTACCGCGTTTTCGTTATGACGATCCAAATATATGCATTAAATTAGTTGTTTCGACTGTCCGCTAGAGGCGCTGACGATAACTCCATACATTTAGGTTACATACATCCATACATTTAAACGCAAACGCGATAGTAAAGTAAATCATTTCAAATACTCACACTAGGCACACTGAACTCAAGTAAATGATAGTTGACGAGTCTTTCGAAGATGGATAAAACAGTATCTAATCGATTCATCCGAAAAAACAAAATTAAATCAGGTAGGTACCTATCTATACCACTGAGACAATCTCGGTTGCTTTCTAAGCAATAATTTTCACTTATTGTTAAAGGTAGAAAATTACAAAGGCCTATATAATTGTAGTGTTTGTGAGTATGATTAACGAGAGAGGAATCAAAGGCACACCGATTGCACTCGAGACAAGTCCCCACTCCACGACATATGGGGATCTGGGCCAGATATCCATAAATTACGGCGTATTTTTACAGAATCAAAGGCCGATACCCTTCAAATGATTATAAATATCTACTAGCTTTACGCTCGCGACTTCGTCCGCGTCGAGTTTGACAAAAAAATATTTAGTTAGGTATTTAAAACAAAAGTAACATAATATGTTATTCCTTTTTACATCAGCTACCTGTTAGTGAAAGTTGATATCGGTCTAACCGTTTCAGAGATTAGCCGATACAAAGCGACAGACAGAGATACAAAAATTGTAAAATATATTATTTTGGTATTTATATGTACCGTATTTACATTCTTACGCATGTGCCTACATTGTAGGTGCCTACCTAGGTACTAGGGGTGTAGCGGTTATATTAATATTGCAGATATCTAGGTACTCCCATTTTATTTTTTGTATAGATGTGTTTATTACATTTTTTTGAAATTTCAGATTGACAAGCCAATACCTATATGCCTAAGCATTTAATTTGTTATTTAATTTGTCTGTCTAGACACCTATCTATTTGTCTAACTAGGAGTTGTTCTACTTATAATTATTATCTATCTAGGTACTAGGTTACAAGGGAACTTTATACCTTCCTTTTTATTAAAAAAACCAATTGGTTTAGTCGTTATTAAGCAATAAGTAAAAACAAGGATCTTCGTTTTATTAAATGGGTACTTTTATGGGTGCTGTTACATTAAATTTGTTTACACTCATGTACACACACTTTAAGCAACAAGTGTACCTTCCCAAGTATAGATATAGATCACTCGATATGGCTCCAGCCGACTTCTATCTTTTCCCCAAATTCAAATTACCAGTAGTACCCATTTTCAGTCAGTAGAAAAGATAAAAGAGAAGTCGCAGCGAGAACTGATCTCAACTCCGGAAACAGCGTTTAACAAATGTTTTGATGATTGGATTATTCGTTGGCATAAATGTATCGTATCTGAAGGAGCGTACTTTGAAGGTGATAAAAATAAATTTTGATGAATAATAAATAGTTTGTGTATTATTGATCTCTTCACGATACTTTCTGGACAGAGGAGAAAACCCTTTAGATAACCAATTTTTGTAATATTTTTACAATTAGATAATCTTATGTTTTTTCTTATAATGAATAAATATTTTTTTTTATGTTATAGGAAGGCAAACAAGCAGACGGATTTCCTGATGGTAAGAAATTCACGCCGCCTAGAGACACCAAAGATGGTAATGGTGCGTTGCCAAACTGAGGTCAGGATTTTAGACCTCGAGCAAAAGTAAGTTTACCGGCTACTTTACCCTCCGGACCGGAACACGTCATGACGTTATGGCAGCAGGAATAGGTAAGGCGGTGGTACCAAACCGGGCGAGTCGCTGCGAAACTCTACCACCTAGTCAGATGTCACGGTGTTAGTGATGATATGAGCCTATGCTCGCCTTTTACGAGCTGCCTGGCCAGAAAGGCAGATGGTCTATTCTGCAAAGAAGCCCGGACCAACACAGAGGAAAATAAAATATAAATAAATAAAATAAATAAATAATAATTAAACCTAAAAAAATCTACCTAATACCAAGTTCTTATCGTCGTGTTGGTCCGAGCTCCTTTTGTAGAATGGACCACCTGCCTTCCTACTAAGCATCTCGTAAAATACGAGCATAGGCTTGATGTAATTGACACCATGGCCTATGACTGGACTGGTAGATTTTTGCAGCAATAGCAGTGACTCACCTGGATTGGTATCTATCATCTCTGTTGCCTGTTCCTGCTGCCATTACCGTTGACGTGTTTCGGCTTGGAGGGCTAGGTAGCAGGTAAACTTACTTACTTTAGTGCGAGGCCTGATATCCCGGTCTCAATTTGGCAACGTAGTACCTATTAGGTACTAGATACGTTAGTACCTACCTACTTATTATTCTGTGGTACTTATTACTCTCTAATGTCTATAGGCAACGTAAATTTTTTACCATCAGGAAATCCATCCGCTTGTTTTTCTTTCAACGCCTAAGTACTTTAAAAAAAATAGGTCAGTGTCTAACGAAATTCGTGTCAATCATATTTTAAGTTTACATATAAGTACTTTGTTTATACTTATAGGTAACGTCTTGTCTCTACCTATGTGTGTTTAACAAAAAACAGGATAGATACATTGTTGAAAGCATATACTGAAGTAAGTACTAAATTCATATTTTAGAAATATTGTGAAACTGTGGTTTAGCCGCTAGCGGTTCAGTTGTAGGACTTGACTGCATGAGGTCCTGGGTTCGAATCCCGGGTCGGGCAAACAAAAGAAAATTGAGTTTGTCCAATTTTGTAATTAAAAAAAATGTTCGGGATTGGAAATGTGCCCGGTTGGCGATAGGCTTGCCACCTATCACATTATGGGACTTAGGTAGTATCTTTGGCTAGCCGTGGGTACCCTAGTTGTGCGGGTGCCCCTGTTGACCTCTTCGGGGATATGGGCGTGAAGATACTTGTTTTTACTGTGAAACTGCATACCGATTACATGTATTACCTAAAATGTAATTGGTAAAAATTTTCCCTACTTAAAAAAGTGTATGCGAATCTAGAGGTAGATATATCAGACATCGACACTTAGTCTGATTTTCGTGATATCTAGGTTTGGCAATGGGAGTAATTTTCCTTTGAGGTAAAGGAATAGTAATTAGTAGGTACCTACCTACCTTCAACTTAATAAATTTATAAAATTACATTGATTTTTAAAATATGGTATTTTAATTTAGTGTTTTGGTGTTTAATTTTTATGTTTAGATACTTACTTATACAAGTAGGTAGGGTGGTACCTACTTAAGTACCTATCTAAATATAAATTATTATTTTATTACTTAAAAAAGTATCTTCACGCCCATATCCCCGAAGAGGTAGGCAAAGGCACAACCAGGGCACCCACGACTAGAAGAAGATACTAAGTCCCACAATATCAAGCAAGCCTATCGCCAACCGGGCACATATCCTATCCCGAACAATTTTTTTTTATTAGAAAATTGGAAAAACCCAATTTTCTTTTTGTTGCCCGATCCGGGATTCGAACCCGGGACCTCATGCAGTCAAGTCCAACAACTGAACCGCTAGACCACAGAGGCGATTACTTAAACATTAAAATGTTTCCTACATAAAATATTTTAAAATAATTTAGAACCACTTTCCATAAATGGCTTCCGATTAGACAACGTAGACAATTTCACATTCTTAGCTTGCTTTCCAAAATTCTTTTTAATCATTTTCTTTTTCAATTCTTACATTTTCCTGATTCGCCTTGTCGTTCAAATGTAGGTACGTACTCTGTTGCGATACCCTTCTAGTCATTCTGCTGTATATTCCCATTCATTCACAGTTCATGCTGTAAGGTTGTGGAACTCCATACCTTATGTGATTCGTGTCTGCGAAACTCTTGATTCTTTCAAGAAACATCTAAAAGAGCATTTCTTTGCCATAGCTGAGACTCTCAATTCGTTCATATAATTTTACTTTAGTTACCTATATGTTTAGTTTAATTTTGTTTATTTGTTTTGTTATTTTTTTAATGTTATATGTTTTAGTTAATTAAATAGTATCTAAATATTTTATAGTTTATTTACCTGTACACCAAGTCTACTTATTTCATTTATTACTTTCCTTTTACGGGTTGGCTGGAAGAAATTTCTTTTATTAGAGATAAGCTTGCCTTTTGTTTTTTGTTTTTTTTTTCACTTTTAAGTATTTTTGAAGTGAAACTTTTTTATCGGGGTTGGAAAAAAATTTAGTGTAGGTAACATTTTTTTCGTTACGCGTCACATTTTTCCTTTACGCGCCATCTTTGTTCTTACATCTTATCCTTATCCCTAACACGCGTGATTCCAAGTATACTTTCTCTAGCGGAGTAGGGATTGGCAATAAACTTTATTTAACCAATTTCTGTAAAGTTGCATAAAGTAAATTATTTTTTGAAAAATAACGTCATAAAGAAGTTTCACTTCTTTACTTCTTACGAGTGTACGATAGTACACGCACACATTTTTTTTGTACCTAATATCGGTTGTGTACAATAAAGAGTTAATAATAATAACATACCTACTTCATTTTAGTGTATTCAAAAAATATTTTGAGCGACTTAACTAATTAAAAAAAATCTAAAAAAAAATCCATCCGCCATTTAGAATCGCCATTTAGAGTCATTTTGATTCAAATTAAAAAAAAATTAAGACCCTCCTTCTTCTGCTAGAATTAATGAAATGCAAGAACAAAATACATTTTCCTGGAAATGATTCTGTTGTAGAGTTACTCTGCACAAAATACAACACAAAATGCGACTGGCAAACGTCGAGCAAACACGACTCATAGACTAACCTAATGAGAGCGAGCGAGACAGACCTATACACCTTCATCAATATAGAACGAGATAACTGTATGAGGCGGACGAAAGCGCAATACCTCCCATACACAGTGCGAGGGGGATGTAAAAATATGAAGTCTCTAAGCAAAAGCGAGAAAGGTAGACATACTCAGTGTTGCTTGGATTGTGCATAATTTAAGGCCGACCGCCCTTTCGTGAGCACTCGTAGGTTTATGTATTTTAGTCTATGTTTGAGTCTAGTTCTAGGTATGTTTGAAGGAGGTATTTGCTATTGATCAAACGTACCTACTTGAATCCAACGGAAACTTTGATTATTTTGATGTTTAATATATCTTCACGCTCTTGATACTTTTGGTATTAATAGAGAATATGTGGGACTGACCGATGATAGGTAATATTTATCATTAGATATATTTTAATATTTATGATAAAGTGCTGTGCAGAAGCTCGGACGGATGGGTATGTAGGTAGGTAGGTATTTACTTTTTTATAAGATAGCGAACAAGCACGCGTTTCTCCTGTTACTTCTAAGTTAACCGTGGTCTAAGTATAGATAGACACCATAGATTATGTAGGTGCGTCGCTATCTTGTGTCAGAAGTGATAGGCCAATTATTCAAATCTATCAGCAACCCTACCCTCTGGACCGGAACATGACAGTCATAACACTGTGATTATGACGGCAAGAGTAGGTAGGGCGGTAGGTACCCGGTAGGTAGGTACCCGGACCAGTTGGAGATTGACTTCTACCAACAGCGGTCTTGTAAGTAATAGTCCATTTCCCCTATGCTCGTTTGTTATGAGCTGATGTGCAGAGAGGCAGATGGTCATTTCTCTTCAATAGGCCCGGTTCATTTTCTCATGATAATTATATATAGAAATAAAAAGTAGATAAGAATAGTCAAATACTTAGAGAGTTTCGCCCTCGGCCGGACTGGTACCAAAGCCCATTCCTGCCGCCATAACGTCAGTGTTTGCCGTTCGATTAAAGTACGGAGGATTAAATAGCCGGTAAACTTGTTCTTGCTCGAGGCCCAACACTCCGGGATCAGGTTCGCAACGCACCATTACTTCGGTGTCTGCTTATTTGCCTTCTAATATAATAAAAATTAAAGGAAGGCACGTTATGAAAATGCGAGAGGCAAACATGTGGGATAAGTGGAATGGAACTGAAATTAAATAAACAAAGTCTCAAATGTAGAGACGGATTATAAAAAAAGATATTGAAAAATATAAGTACAATACTTCGCCTAGAGACACCTAAGGTGGTAACGTTGGCAACCTGAAACTACCTTACCCGCCGAACCGGAACACGTCAACGGCAAGCATTGACTTTATGGCGGCAGGCATAGGTAAGGCGGTGGTGCCAATCCGGGCGAGTTGCTGGGAAACTCTACCACGTAGTAGGATGTCACGGTGCTAGTGACGGTAAGCCTATGCTAGCTTACGAGCTGCCTCGTTGGAAGGCAGATGGTCTATTCTGCAAAGGAGTCCAGACCTTCGTTATCTTAAGACATTGTGCCAAAATGACCAAAATGCTTGAGGTATTAACAATACTTAAATACCACTCCTACTACATCCTTCCATAGAAAACAGTCCCCTAAAATACGTTAAAAGTCCCCTAAAATATAGCGGTTCTTGGTGAAATCGGGCATAAGTCCCACAATGTGATAGGTGGCAAGCCTTTCGCCATCCGGGCACATGTCCTATCTCGAGCAACATTTTTTTATTAGAAAATTGGAAAAACCCAATTTTCTTTTGTTGCCCGACCCGGGATTCGAACCCAGGACCTCATGCAGTCAAGTTCAACAACTAAACCGCTAGACCACAGATATATTATAGGGCGTTTTATTATTCTATGGCCGAAATGTAAGGCCTACTGTAAGTGCCTACCTATAATTCTACCAGCTAACCTACCCTATGAACCAAAACATGACACCGTCATCCTGATCCTTACTCGGACAAGGTGCTGCACAGCACTCAACTATCAGAACCCTGGACAAGTTACTCAAATTGAATCTAACCCCAAAGTAAGCAAATTATATGCTTGTGTTATGGGTGTCAGTCAACGATACTAATACATAGAAATACTTAAATAGATACCAGAATAAATTTAATAAACACCCAGACCTGGAAATGCAGACGTCTAAATGTTCATCACACAAATGCCTGCCCCCGTCGGGCATCGAAACCGAGCCTCGCGGTTCGTCACTGTAGTTAGGCGTGTACGCTAGCCACTCGACCAACGAGGTGATCTAATAACCCCTTTAAAAAGTATCTTCACGCTATATCTTCGAAGACGTAGACAAAGGCACAATCAAGGCACCCACGACTACCCGATGACTAAAATCCCACAAGATAGGTTTGTTTGTATTTATTAGAAAATTGAAAATACACGTTCTCTATTTTTTTGTTACCCGACCCGAGGCTTAAGTCGGGATCTCAAGAAGTCAAGTTCATCGCCGGACCTCTAAATCACATTGGCGACATTTATTTAACATTTTTTTAAAGGCTAATTTGTAGCTAACCTCTCGGTTTTCACAGCTTCACCTGTTTAGACCTATTTATTCCCCGTGTTGGTCCGGGCTCCTTTGCAGAATAGACCATCTGCCTTTTTGGCCAGGCAGCTCGTAAAAGGCGAGCATAGGCTTATCATCACTAACACCGTGACATCTGACTAGGTGGTAGAGTTTCGCAGCGACTCGCCCGGTTTGGTACCACCACCTTACCTATTCCTGCCGCCATAACGTCATGACGTGTTCCGGTCCGGAGGGTAAGGTAGCCGGTAAACTTACTTTTGCCCGAGGTCTAACATCCTGACCTCAGGTTGGCAACGCACCATTACTATCTTTGGTGTCTCTAGGCGGCGTGAATTTCTTACCATCAGGAAATCCGTCTGCTTGTTTGCCTTCCTATAACATAAAAAAAATTTAACCCTTTTACGAGCTGTCAAGCTAGTGGTCTATTAAAAAAATAGGACCCGCATTAAAACCTGGAATGCATATCGACTTAGGTACCTAGATACCTATAGGTATCTACTAA
>NJDD01001344.1:107868-169737 GCA_002245505.1 Calephelis nemesis
TTCCTCTTGAATCACTCTACCTATTTAAAAAAACCGCAACAAAATCCGTTGCGTAGTTTTAAAGATATAAGCATACATACATACAGACAGACGCGGAAAGCGACTTTGCTTTATACTATGTACATACTATGTACTAATTACAGCGGCGGCGGTGTCAACGCGCAGGGCTCGACGAGACGAACACGTAGGTATATAAATTTTGAAAATCGAGAGAACGGGTGAGAAGATATTTCCAAAAAACCTGTGAAAATTTGGAGAATTTAAAAAAAAATTGTAAGAAAAGTTACCAAAACATTAAAAAATATTATTACCAAAAATTTGGAAATCGCGGGAGGAAACCCGAGGCCTTGATGGGACGGGACGGGAATTAAACATTATCATTCTAAATTATTTGGAATGATAATGATTAGGTATATAATATAATAAAGATTATAAGTAATTTTAGCAAAGTAAAACTGCACAAAAATTGACTTCCAATGACCAAAAGTAATTCAGCAACGTTCACAAAAAATAGTATTTCCTCGATTTACTTGTGATTTGATTATCAGATCCGAATTCAGTTGCATTGGATGCCAACTCGGTAGTGTGTTATTTCAAACGGAAAATATTTTTTAAAATCGGTTCCGAAATGACTGAGAAATCGAAAATCAAATATATAACCTCGTTTTTTAAGTCGGTTAAAAAGAATGAGAGTATGGAAAATCAAGTTTTACTAAAAAAAAATACCGTTAACATTACGCGGCTTAAACGAAACCGATTCGAGTCGACAATTAAAAATGCGAAAAGATCATGATAGGGGTGATTTTCTATGTCCCAAGTGATTTTAATTTACCCAGTGTTCCAAATATTAGTAATTGTTACAGTGTTTGTTCTTATTAACTAAACAAACAGCGGCCATCCCTGTGGAGTTACACATATGTTGTGAGTTCTCTTTGAATATTGACTTAATTCTATATCAAAATTTTAATAAAATCGATGCGGCGCTAAAGTTCGTTTTTGACGTGGTGTTCGCTTAGGTTGGTTTTTGACATGGTATTCGCATAAGTTGGTTTTTGACTTGGTGTTCGTTTAAGTTGGCTTTTGGCATGGTGTTCGCATAAGTTGGTTTTTGACATGGTGTTCGCTTAGGTTGGTTTTTGACATGGTATTCGCATAAGTTGGTTTTTGACTTGGTGTTTGTTTAAGTTGGTTTTTGACATGGTGTTCGCATAAGTTGGTTTTTGACATGGTATTCGCATAAGTTGGTTTTTGACATGGTGTTCGCACAAGTTGGTTTTTGACATGGTGTTTCTCTGGAGAGTCACACAAATTGAATCTAACCCCAAAGTAAGCAAATTATATGCTTGTGTTATGGGTGTTAGTCAACGATACTATTACATAAAAATACTTAAATAAATACCAGAATACATTTAATAAACACCCGGACCCAGAAATGCAGACATCTAAATGTTCATCACACAAATGCCTGCCCCCGTCGGGAATCGAACTCGAGCCTCGCGATTCGTCGATGCAGTTAGGCGAGTACGCTAGCCACTCGACCAACGAGGCGGTCAAATAAGGTGTATATCCATCTATATCAGACAAGACAATGACGAGCACTGTTATAGTGGCAGATAACGCTTTGGCAGTGGAGTACCTTACAATATTCTATCATCTTGTTAAGATTCCGAATGCTAACAAAAATTCTTGCCATATTTTTTTTAATTTTTCAAGAAGCTTATTAATATGGAATTTAGAATTCGAAGTCATTCTACCGTATAAGTCATTGTGGTGACACCTAATGATGTAATAACCTGTAATCCCCCTAAATCCGGTCCATTGTGACGTATTTCCGGTAGCGGCAACATCTTCACACCGCAGATAATACTTCCATTGAGGCACGCGCAAACAAATGTACAGTCGGTAACATAAACTACTTTGTGTATTAGTACAGTAATGTTCAGAAATTTCTGACTGTCTAACCGGTTTTACCCAATACAGGCGGTTAATTACAAGATCTTCAGGTTTTTATTTAGTCGCAGATACAGTCGCGGAATAAACGTACAAATAAAAAAAACGACTACATAACGAAAGAGAAGGTTTTCAATTCGACTGCGCGTAAACTGCGTGCAAACTCGGCAGATACTATTTTGATATTTACTTTTAAGATAAGTACCTAGGTAATAATCAGAGACAGGATATTAACTTCATTATGACCCGACTAGCTATATTTGAGTTACACTCAATAATGCATTTTCCCCGTGTTGGTCCGGGCTCCTTTGTAGAATAGACCATCTGCCTTCCTGCCAGGCAGCTCGTAAAAGGCGAGCATAGGCTCACCGTCACTAACACCGTGACATCTTACTAGGTGGTAGAGTCTCGCAGCGATTCGCCCGGATTGGTACCACTGCCTTACCTATTCCTGCCGCCATAACGTAAATGCCTGCTGTTGACGTGTTCCGGTTGGAGGGTAAGGTAGCCGGTAAACTTACTTTTGCTCGAGGCCTTACATCCCGGCCTCAGGTTGGCAACGCACCATTACCACCTTTGGTGTCTCTAGGCGACGTGAATTTCTTACCATCAGGAAATCCGTCTGCTTGTTTGCCATCCAATATTATAAAAAAAAAAATACATTTTGCTACTATTGCTAATGGGATCTTGACAAAATTTATGTGGAACCATCTAGGAACCATGAGTCAAACAAAACTTTCGGTCCTCTGTGTGAAATCAAATGTAAGTAAATGTTCAATAAAAATGCATGTGGTGTTTTTGTCTACCGAATTTTATAAAAATCCATTCTAAACCGCTCAAGTGGAGTTCAAAATCAGCTCAAAATAGCCTATTTTTGTTGCATATTAGGTAAATAGGTACTTGGGCTTATTAAACCAAATTAACGTTCACAAATCGTACGCTCACCTCTTGGTTATAAAATAATAAAAAACGCTATCACAGCGAACGTTTGTTACAGCGGCGCAACCGCAAATGATGGAATACCAAGTGCATACCGAAAGGAAGACATGTAGCTATAGGCATGAAAGGGTCTTCGCTCGTTTGTATGAAGATAGAATACTGTATATTACAATACTGTGACCGAGTCTAGGTAAAAATAGGTACATTTTATATTAATTGCTAAATCAAATTACGTAATAAGCAAAAATAAGTAAGTATCTTCGCGCTTATATCCCCAAAATGGTATGCAGAGGCACAACCTGGGCACCCACGACTAGCCGAAGATGCTTTTTTTGGTGCCTGATCCGAGGATCGAACCCGGGACCTCAAGAAGTCAAATCCAACGCCAGACTCCTAAACCACAGAGGCGATCGAGAGTGAGCGCTATAAGTAAAAACTTACGAAAACTTACGAATATTTGACACATAACAATCTATCGCGTTTTGATTGCTGATTGCTAATGTTTACGATCGGTTCCGGTTTTAACTTAAGTTGAAATGATCTAATTCACTCAATGACATGATCGAGAACAATAGAAATACGGATAGTCGATCGACAATGGTCTCGGTAGCCTCTGAAGATCGGAAGCGGAAGATTAGCCGATGTAGCCGGTCTTACGCCGCCATTGTTGCCTAATATTTGTGGGTGTCAACACAAATTCAATCATTGATCTGTGACAAATGTCATTTTTTGCAAAAGCCTGTAACTATTTGGTACAGATTAAAAAAATCTCGCAACTTAGACATTTTTTTGGCACACTCTGTTACTTAAATAACAATTATATTTAATATACTTTCGCCCGTGGTGTTGCTCTCCTATAACAGCTATTGAGCACTTCCGTAGTAGAAAGTATCCGTTAGAGATATTATGTCCTATTTCTTTTTTAAGAACTTATCTTATATGTAAACTTCTCGTGTCACAATGTTAGTTACTGTACTCCTCCGAAACGGCTTTACCGATTTTCACCAAATTTTATATGCATATTCAGTAGGTCTAAGAATTGGCGACTATCTATTTTTCAAACCCCTTAGTGATAAGGATGACTCACACCAATTGTTTTACTAATATCACATATTATATGTTATGCTACATAAGTAGCAGAACAACGTCTGCCGGGTCAGCTAGTCTATGTCTAAAATTAATTATGATAAATTTACTTGTTTTGGCATGAATACATACACCTATGTGTGTCACACATAAAAATAAAACACATATTTACAATACATTTGAGAAGGAACAGTTTTTATTTTTATTGTGCACTAGCTGCCTCTGTGAAATTGGTACCAACCGTTCGGTTTGTATGGAAAAAAATACTTAAATGTTGTTTTTCCTAGTTTCCTCGCATTTTTCCCTTTTTCTCATTTTTTAAACCAACCGTGGACTTGAACAAATAATTCAAAACCAAAATTAGCCAAATCTTAAAGCCAATTAAAGATGTGTATATGACGTATTGATTTGCAGCACGACCTGTAGGTTTAAACGTTTCTCTAGGTTTCGAATTTCAAGTTATCTGTTCGCTTTATTGTAAGTATTTGAATGTCTGTAATTTTTAAATTATTTAAACTATGTTGGTCCGGGCCCCGTGTTGGTCCGGGCTCCGTTGTAGAATAGACCATCTGCCTTCCTTGCCAGGCAGCTCGTAAAAGGCGAGCATAAGCTTACTGTAACTAACACGAACCGATTGTAATGAAATTTGGCGGGTAACCATAAAGGTTATAGGATATTTTTTTAACCTTCGAGTACTTACTACATGGGTTCCCAAAGGAAAGGGTTAAATGTTAAATTTTTTCTATGATATTAGAAGGCAAACAAGCAGACGGATTTCCTGATGGTAAGAAATTTCCGCCGCCTAGAGACACCAAAGGTGGTAATGGTGCGTTGCCAACCTGGAGCCGGGATGTTAGACCACGAGCAAAAGTAAGTTTACCGGCTACTTTACCCTCCGAACCGGAACACGTCATGACGTTATGGCAGCAGGAATAGGTAAGGCGATGGTACGAATCCGGGCAAGTTGCTGCGAAACTCTACCACCTAGTAGGATGTCATGGTGTTAGTGACGGTAAGCCTTTTACGAGCTGCCTGGCAGGAAGACAGATGGTCTATTCTACAAAGGAGCCCAGACCAAAACGGGTTGGCGGTTATTTTCTCCAATTCGCTGATTGCTTTTGAAACTAAATGTCAATAATAGTCGCTAGTAGGTATTGTATTCAAGAATACCTGAAATGACATATAATTTGTCATAAATTGGAATCCGTATAATATCGAGATTGTTTTGTTTGTATAAAATCGAGATTCAATAGTGATCCTACAGGAGAGCCATGTGCTTGTTCGTTATCTTAAAAACTTAGAAAGATAACCACATATTTACTTACATTGGGGTTTCGCCATTTTATTATTAGTTTTTGCGCCCATCGTTGAAAGTGTTAATAATGATCTGTGTACAAACGTTTAAGTATTGTTAGTTGGTAATCCTTCCGCACCGGATGTTTGTAATGAAAGTACTGTTGGCACTTTTACATGCCGACAACATTCATATCATAATATTTCTCTGTAAGTCATTCTGACATTTATTTGACATTTGTGCTTTTTCTCTTTTTTTTTTGAGCGCCTCGTTGGTCTAGGGGCTAGCGTAGAAGTCATACTCTATCGGCCAACAGCGAGGCTCGGGTTCACATTTGTGTGATAAACATTTAGATGTCTGTGTTACCGGGTCTGAGTGCTTATTAAATTTATTCTGATATCTATTCAAGTATTTCTACGTATCAGGATCGTTGACTTACACCCGTAACACAAGCAAATTATTTACTTACTCTGGGGTTAGATTTACTTTGTGTAAGTTGTTCTAGGATATTTAATTATTACTTATTCTAATATTCATTTATTTTTTAATGTAGAAAGGTGAAAAAACAGCCTTCATTATTGATGCATAAGAGGACCACAATGTGGTGAGTGAAAGAGATTACAGCATTAGAACAGCGGTATGCGAAGTTAAGAAATAAATGTCCGTATTTTACAGACATGCGGTTGACTATATCTCATCAGGTGCTGATCCTTTGCGGAACAAAGGAAGGAAAGCGACTGACCTGTCTGTCTTCTCACTTCTTCCAACTTCTTTCTTGAAATTATTGCACTAGCACACACGCGGATAGGTTTAATTTGAATTTTATAGTTTTTGATCGCGACCAGCGTTCACTCGATGCGGATTTATTAACAGCGACTGACATTAAACATGGCGGCAATTGCTTCCCGATTTTACGCTTCTTAAATTCTTCCTTGTGCCTTTGTTTCTCACATTTTCCCAGGCGTTCATATCTTCATTCACATGGCGTAAGGAATTCAGGGAATTAACAGGGAAAAAGCAAATACAGCGGTAACAATTATTGCTAATAATACACTTACAGACACTTAGTTACTGATGTTGCCAACCTGAAGATAGGATCTTAAGTAAGTGATTTACAATTAATTTTTGTATGACAAAATACAGTGAACAAGCTCATAGTTTCCCTAATAGATGGTAGAAGAGATAATCGTAGCCTATCGACACTATATGTAGATACTAGAGATAAAGACACTACAAATGTGGTATCATATCGACACTACAACAGTATGTTGATATGCTTAAATATATTTGTAACAACTTTTTAACATACATATTCCACAAATACTTAAATTTCTTTAAGGTGTTAGACCAATTGTGCAAGTCTACCGATTAGCTTATCCTCCGGACCGGAAAACTATTTTTTTTAATTTATTTTTCATTACATTGAACATGACAATAGTCTAGCACGGACAATATTATAATTAAAGGTCACTGCAGATCGTGATACTTATCCTCCTGTATTTGAACACCACTTTCTCTGATTATGTACTTACATAGTGGAATAACATGGCAAAAAAAGTTAAGTAGTGTTTACCCCGTAACAAGCGATGGGGCTGTTACATCCCTGCGTTTAAAATTATTATACTTAGTTGTTGTAGTTATCTTTGATATAATAAAATCAAAAGGGAAAGGGCACATTTAATCTGGATGAGTTTCCCAATGAGTCCCAACAAACTAGTCGTTTTGCTTTGGCAAGACTTTTTTTGAAAATCGTCACCAGTAAGGGCCACTTATTATATTATAAGTACTATTTATATATATTTAATCACCTTATATTTGACAGTTTAACTCAATATTAAATATACTTAGCCCGGGAATATGCAAGTACCTTTAAAAGGTTTTTAAAATATCTAGCTACTGTCGCTTGTCGCAAGTACCTACACAAAACATTTGCGGAAGTACCTATCTGTAACTCTTCACCGGTAATAGACAAAACACGTTTACAGATACGATTGCTGTACCATAAATATTTCACTACAAGTTATGTTCGTTATTGCTTGTTCGTTTGACACGGTTAAATGTGTTCTGTCTCTTTTTAACCGAGTTAAAAAACGAGGAGGTTCTCAATTCGGCCGGTATATTTTTTTAAGTATGTACCTACACCGATTTCTCCGAGGTTTCTGATTCTAATTATTTTTTTGTATGATGCGGAATAGTTTCGAATTGGTCCCTTAAAAATTGATTTAGGTAAGCCCATTAGTTTTTCTTTTATGAGCATTTTTTACCCATTTTCACCTATCATAAGGTTGATTTTTATTAAATTTGATCATATCAGCAACAAACTAAAAAGTATTAAATAAATATACCTATACTACTTAAAACCGACTTTAAAACTAAAACTACTAACCTATCAATAAATAGCACATGTAAGTAATAGGTAGTTTATAATTAACATTTAATCTTTATTATTTTTTACTTTTTAGTTTTGAAGACGGTTTCAAATAACGTAGTTATTTTTATATATAATAGAGAAAGAATGAAGATAGCAATAACTTAAAATAAAATGGGCACCAATAGGTAGGTATAATGTGTATGATTGTCCCAGCGAGCATTGTTCCGCCGGATGTCGATAGTTTATAATATATCGATAGTTATTGGTCTGAGAGGGATATGGGAAAAATAAATGTTCTTTTACCCAATTTTATATTTAAACATAAATTATTCTGAACTTTCTTGAATTTTGTCAGTCCAATATTAACCGAAACCGAAATCGAAAGTAGCCGACAAATTTCCCTACATAGAAGCCATATTATTTCAACATTAAGGTGGCAATTTTTAATACCTTTACATAGGTAAGTGCCAGCTGTTGCCTGCGCCTTTGCCCGCGTTTTTACAGGAACCCGTTGTGCGATCGGGATTAAAAGTAGCCTATAACTATGTTAATCCAGGTCACAATCTGTCTGTGCTCCAAATTTCAGACAAATCCGTTTAGCCATTCGAGCGTGAAAGAGTAACAAACATCCATACATACATACTCACAAACTTTCGCATTTCTAATATTAATAGGATTAACTAAATAACTATTACTACATTGTACTAACTATAAGTAACTATACCTATACTCGTATACCTTTGGTATACCTTTAGTATATCAAATTTATACATATACCTATACCGTATTCCTTTGGTAGGTATATATAGTTCTATTCATGTCATTAGAAAACCCGTCTGCTTGTTTGTTTTCAAATCCCATAAAAAATATATACTAAAGATCATACAAATTAT
Organism: Calephelis nemesis; assembly: GCA_002245505.1. NCBI lineage: Eukaryota > Metazoa > Arthropoda > Insecta > Lepidoptera > Riodinidae > Calephelis > Calephelis nemesis. The sequence continues at coordinate 116,402 of NJDD01001344.1, forward strand.
CAGACAACAGTAGTTTCCGCCCCCACGATAATATTTAATGCTTGTATAATAGGCTTAGTCCGTTTTGTGACAGACAGACCGCCGGATTACGTATTGTGTACGGATTTACACGAAAAATGCGTTTTGCACAAATTCTCAAGTCTTTTATGTTGAATTACGGCCACAAGTATTCGAGTACCTACAGCTAACATAATAGTTTAATATATTGATTTTGGCCGAAAATATACCTAGGTATATACCTAGCTGGCTTCCACCCGCGGCTTTTCTGTCTCTTTCTCTTTACTGGACGGGTTCTCATAAAATGTTGTGTACTTAGTACAGAGATGTACAAAATGGTTTTAAAAACGCATTTAAATACAAAATGCAAAATACTTTCCAGATTAACTATTTCAAATACTAAATAGAAAATAGTTTTGCTTTATGTATTTCAAATGCTAAATGCAAAATAGGTATATTCAAAATACATTTTCAAAATAAAGTACTTTTGACTAAATCGAATGAAGTTTTTATCTACTTTAGGTATTTATCATAAGAAATAGAATAAAGATACAATGCCGAGCCAAATGACACGATAAATTCTCTTCTATATTTGATGTTTTCCATCAACGGCGCTTGGTAAAACTTACAAATATTAATATTTTTAAATGAAGAAACGCTTGTACTGTTTTACGTATCACTTATATTTATTATTTTATAAATAGCCTACGGGTTTCGTTTATGACAGCATCATCAGGGCTAGAACTTAAATTACTGAACAATATTTTTGAATAATTCTATTTTTGAATAATTATTTTATTCAAAAGCCGCGGACGCTTTTCTCCGACATAAACACCCAGCGCGTCAGATATCTTTCGGATGTCCGAATGCTCAAGGTCACGTCCGCGACTTACGTCCGATAGTTTGAAAGGCTCAGTGTACTTTCATTATCTAGATACCGTGTAAGTCGCGCCTGTCCGACGCGTCCGTCAGCTGTGTCCGTGAGCCGCGTCCGACAGTTTGTTTCCAGCTTAACAATTGCTATCATAACAAGTACATAACTTTTTATATAACTACTAGCTGTTTGCCCGCGATTTCGTCTGCGTAGAATAGTTACGACAGTATAAAAAAAAAGGTTACTAGATACCACCACATATTCGTAATACCAGAGATTAGTAAATATGTTGTCTTTGGTAATAAAAATTATTGCAAAGTTATTTAAAGTATGAAAAAACAAATTCTACCCCATTTTTAACCAATTCTAAGGCCTGTTTAAGTTGTTTTTGATTGAGTCTGCTTAAGTTCATTACCGGAGAGCGGAGAGCCAGCAATAAACATTACGCTAAACGCACTCCACCGAACAAATCATATAAAACAGAGCGAAATTATACAGTGATCATAGATTATGCATTTCGTAGAAGTGTTAGAAAAATGTATGTATTTTGACGTATTTATTTTATCTATTTAAAAGACGAATTAAACCTCTTTTAGACTAGTTTAGCCTAGTAATAGACTAATGGGGTGAGAGGTGCAAGAATATTAATAATATTTTACTAAATACCTACAACAACACCGGCCACTGTTTAAAAAATGGAGAATAAAGGGGATTGTCACTGACAAGGTTCTAACATAGGTGGGTTGGAATAGACGGATAAATGGGATGGAAGTTCGAGACTATAAGATTCATGATAAATTAAGAATTAAGACATAATAAAGTAAATCTTAGATATTATTTGTTCATACTGTTAAGCACTACGCTGAAATGCCTCCATTTTAGTCCGGGTACTTTGTGTAAATTGACTATCTGCATCTCTGCCAGGCTGCTCGTAAGAGACGAGCATAGATTACATGAGTCCTTACCAACAAAACTACTGGTGGACGGTGGTAGAGTGCTGTGCAGCACACTGTTTTACCTACTCCTGTCGCTATAGTGACAGTGTCATGTTCCGGTCTAGAAGGTACGGTAGCCGGTAGACTTCTTGCAATAGGCCTAACATTAGGCCACAGGCTATACAACTATGCTATCTATAAGCCACAGTCGTTTCTTACAATAAAGATGTGCTCTTTCTCTATCTAATGAGTAATGGTATAAAAGAAACGTATTTTGTATTTCTAACATTGAAAAAATGTCATTTACTATGTCCATCACGCGACACTTTCATTCGTTTCACATATAGAAAAATACAAAAATACAATAAATTGAAAAATATTAAATAATAATAAAAATATAATTTTTGACCTAATATTCTTCTTTAATAGACCCTTAGTAATATTTGAAAGAAATATACCTGCACAAGAGTATATATTTCATAGTTAAATCAAGTGCCGCTTCTGTGTAGTCTTTGTTGTTCGGGAGGTCGGAGTTTTATTGTGCCTCCCCTCGTTGGGGTTTATAAAACCTCTTGCAATATGCTTCTCATGCTTGCCCCTGTCGTTTCACATCAGGCTTACGCCGTGATTGATATTTTATTGTTTTGACGGAGGCGCTCCGTTATTCAAGTGGAAATGCAAAGCTTTTTCTAACAAAGTGTGAAAACCTCAAACATGAACGTGGGTGTTTTAATTTCTTTGGCGAAATCATCAAAGTGATAGTAATGTTAGTTTACGAGGTGGTTTGGTTTACCAGCTTGTGTAAGTTAAATGTAAACTTACTTATCCTTTTAAACCATTTCGTCCATGTTTAAATACATATGACAGAATAGCCAGCATTCTTTTCTGACAAAATGGTTATTCCTTATATTATGTAATGTAGCGAAGCGAGGGCGGGCAGCTAGCCCGCCCTCGCTTCGCCTCGGTTATTCAAGAATAAAAATCCTACTTATATTATAAATTCTAAAGTTTGTGAGTATGTCTGGATGTCGGTATGGATGTTTGTTACTTATTCACTACTGAACCGATTACGATGAAATTTGGTATGTAGGTAGCTGAAGACCCAGAATAACATATAGGCTAATTTTTATCCCGTAATATAGCATTCAAAGACACCAGAGTGGCCGGGGAAGTGGGGAATGCAGTAAGCACGCATGTCTTTGCTACGCTTCAACGATATTTATTTCGCGCCCGGAGATTTTAACTTTTTGATAACTCATTAGTTGTTAATTTTTTTCTGATAGTGTGACAGGCAATTTTGACCTAAATTACACGCATAACGAATCTAACAGATTTATTAATTTGATTAAGGATTAATACTATATTGCTAAAAATATGTTCTAAAGTAACCTTCCATTTTTCTGTTTTAAGTAAACGCAAAAAACGGTTATTGTGAGTTATTCTTTAAAGATAGACATATACCACCGCTTACTTTTTTTGAGATCTATTGAAGAGGAAAAATCTCACCATACATTGTTTTGTTAAAACTAAAAAGGTTTTGCAGCGTTTGCGAGGTAAGTTCCCGATCGATTTATTTTTTGCCGATTGAACTAATATCGTTGGTTTGTACAAAACATAAACTTATTATACTTTAAAACCTTCCTGAAGAAATGTTCTATCTATTGTTGAAAACCGAATGAAAATCCGTTCAGTACTTTTTGAGTAAATCGCGAACAGACAGACAGACGGGGGGGGACGTTGTTTTGTAATATGTATTGATTTTTAAATATATAAAACAGACATTTTTTGTCACTAAAAATGTCATATTATAGTTTTTGTCTGAGACATTTTAGCTCTGCTGCATATGGACAGAATTTGGTGCGTTTTTTTTGTTTGAAAGCTATCTTGATCGAGATTATTCGTAGCTTTAATTTATGTTGACCTGTGGTTATCAGCAGCTCATTTGCAGCTTTTTCAGCAAATTTTTTTTTTTGCAGCAGGAATGAATATTAGACGCACTAGGGGTATTTATTTTACTATTAACCATATGTGAGACATAACAGACTAAGAGTGCTGGTACAACGAAGCAGGTCTGATGATGGGGCTCGACGATAGGACACGTAACCCTAGAATGCTAGTCTACTTGTTATTAGAGGTTTGCACCGGAGAAAATTATTGCCTCCGGTATTTTTTCTCCGGTTATTCGTAAGAACCGGAGATTCTTTGGAGATTTCATCATTTGCCTGTAATGCGTCGCGTGAACAACTAGAGCTCCCTAAATAAGCATCTCACGTCACAAAATTTTAACGTCAGTCAATTGTCTGTATTATATTATACCCTATTTTAGATTTTCAGGCGACTCGTAAGGGATTAATTAAATTTCTATAAAAGCAATCGTTTGCTATTATTAGAAGTTATTAAAACGAAATCTCAAAAGTTTAAATTATAAATTTGAAAAATTTAACACAATAGTAGCGTGATACTACACAGACAAACACACAAAATTAATGGTTAATATAAATAGGTATAATATCGTTACCTACCTACATAATCTTACATATAAAATTCCCGTATCACAAAGTTAGTTACCGTACTCCTCCGAAACGGCGTGACCGATTCTCATGAAATTTTGTGAGCATATTGAGTAGGTCTAAGAATCGGCTAACATCTATTTTTTATAGCCCTAGGTGATGAGGCTGAATCACAGCAAAAAAATAGCAGAACAACGTCTGCCGGCTCAGTTAGTAATTTTTAATAATTGATTTTGGTTCAAAGCATTTCCACTGTGTCAGGTCAACCTCTGAAATAAAACGCGCCTATCATTAAAAATATGTTGCTGAAAAACTTTCCGAAATAACTGAGGTCCCAAGACCAGTAAGGTATTTTCTAGCCAGTTTGTCTGGTGGTTCTAAGTGTTTATAATGATCAAAAACCTTTAATTATATTCAAATTTTCCCCAGTATGAGCAGATTCAGTGTACAATTTTAAAATATTTATTGATGATGCTCCAGCGTGTTAATATTTCGGCATTTGTTTTTAAAAAAGCTAAATAATTCGGTGGATCGGTAACATTAAATTAAATGATTAAATTTTCGGTATGTTCCTATGTAAAATATCAAAAATATCTGCGGTGCTTACAAAACAAAACCGGATGTTACCCGTTTTGCCAATCTCCTATTGTTATCCATTCTGTTGCATCCTAATCCATCCATCCATCCATCCTAATCCATTTTGTTGCATAGGTTTTGCCAAAACCTATGCAACAAAATGGTGAAAGTGGCGGTGTGAAAACAGTAACAGGAAAAGTAGTGAAATCGATCAGAACAGCTGTATTTCGCAGCAATTTCACACCGTATAGAATTGTGTAACTAAATATAACAAAAGAAATAAATCAAGCGCAAGGAAACTGCAATAAGCCGGCTTCAATTTCAATAAGTAGTTACATATATCATCTAATTACACAAAAGTTTTCTCGAATTCTTTTGGATTCCATTATCTAATCAAGACTTGGCAGTAACGGAATCTCGAGAAGATTCCCAGAAAGGCCGTACGCCTTTAAAAAAATAGGTTTTTAAAATCGGTTCAGAAGTGACAGAGAAACCAATTAACATACTCGTACATAAAAAATATGGGAGTTGAACATTCCTCCTTACTTTTTTTGAAATTGGTTAAAAATGCAATCATTCCAATGTTGTTTAACTAGGAAAGTTAACTTTTCTATCTGCTCAGAAAGTGTTTCTCAAAATGTACCTAAAAATCTATATCAATATATTATATATAAAAGAAAGTCAGTGTTAGTAATCTAGTAATACCTGACTCAGGCACGGCAAAACTGATTTGGCTGAAAATCGATAGGGTACCTCCCTAGAACCAGGAAACGGACATTAAATACCTTTTATTCCGTTTAACAGTGAGGAAACTAGGAAAAACAACATTTAAATTTTTCCCATACAAACTGAACAGGTGAAACGAAGGTTGCCGCAGTAGCTAGTAATACACACAAAATATAGACAAACTATTCCTTTTCGAAAAAGAAGGTATATACCACCTCATAGTTAAAATTTAAGTTTATCCCAAGTTATGAATTCAATTTCAACCTGGCTAAATGAAGTAGTCAATTTTCCCTACAACCGTTGTCACCCAACGTGGAGGCTTCATGCTGCGTCACTCAGTCGACGAGATAGCGGAGGAGCATCGTTACTGGCTGTCGTGTGCATGCTCTGTCTACATATCTACTCTATGTCTCTATGACAGATTGGCAGATTGGAAATTTGTAGGTATAGACCATTGACCTCTTATATTCCTATTTCTATGGTATAGACCTACGCCCTGAGATATTACCATGAGTATCAACAGATTAGGTTTGATTTACGTAATCTTTGACACTTTTGGTTTGAGTTCTCTTACTTACCTAATTTAGGTACTTACATAGAGGTGCTGTTCCAAGTTTTCACCAATCATGTCAATTTTATTGTCAAAGAAAATTTGGTTATTGTAAACATTTTATTATTAAGTAGTTTACGCGGGGAGTACATTCCGTTCTAATCTTTCATGGAGAGAGGATTTTTTTCAAATTTAAAAGAGTATTTGCAGTACCTGATAATTGAGCTCCTTAACAATAAAAACTTAGTTTTACCAAGTTTTTCAATATGATCGATGAAATCAGCCCTTAAATACAAACATCAATCTTATGCACAGTAGTACTAGTTAAATTATGCGTTTCGGCTATATTCGTCAAGCTTCGGTAATCCGAATGTATTTTATATATATCTATATAGAGTTGTTATCACACATAATTAATCATTTCGCTTAAATTGAGATTAGGTCAGCCAATTTAAAAACAAAAGTATAAAGTGTAAAAAAAGAGTAAAAATGTAAAGCCAAAGCGCATAAAATAAATAGTAGTAGACTACTGTACGTACCTCACTTTTGACAGCTACACTTCTTCTTTTGAAGTTAATTTTTAAGCTTTATGCTTTCCTACAAAAAAAGTCGTTTAGACTGTGATATACAATTTATTTACAAACACTTGTACTTTCCATAATATAATTTATTTTTTATTTTTCTAGTTTAGCCAACCGGTTTCACTATACAAGGATCAACATATAACAACTGAAGTTTTGTTGAAAATAACTGTAATATGTTTTCTCTAACGAGTCAATAATAAACAAGTCAATACTGAGGTTCTTACAACTGGTAGGATAAGATACGATGCCGACAATTCTCCGTTAAACAACCACAAAAAAAAGTTATTGTAATTATTCCTCTGAACAAAATGCTTGTTTCCAGCGGATGACTTGCTCATGACGCTCGCTGTAGCATTGGTTTTATTTGGCGTCTCCGGTGTGTCTGTTAGAAAAGTGTAATTAATATGTAGGAAGCAAGACAGGTTAGCGGAAATTGCGATATTTGGCACTCGACATTCTCTGCCCATCACGCATGCATAGGACTTGTTTGTGTCAAATGCGTGCTATTTATATATCTATGTATAAGGTAAATCAAAGTATCTTAACGCCCATATCCCCGAAGAGGTAGGCAGAGGCACAAGCAGGGAACCCACTACTAGCCAATAGACACTTAATCCTATAACGTGATAGGTTGCAAGTTTATCGCCAACCGGGCACGTATCCAATCCCGAGCAAGATTTTTTATTAGAAAATTGGAAAAACCAAATTTTCTTTTTTGTTGCCCGACCCGGAAATCGAACCCGGGACCTCATGCATTCAAGTCCAACACCTGGACCGCTAGACCACAGATTATCTCTTTTTGTTATTCCATTTTTTCATAAAAAAAGTTCACGTAATATACGTATCTCAAGCGGCTTTTTGAGCCCTAACTATCAGTTTACGGCTTGTTTTCTCGCTACCGTCTGAGTAAATTAGTTGCATGAAAACTTTGCACAGTGCCTCTATCTCTATAGATCAAAAGTGTCATAGATTACGAGATGTAACTTACTGAACGTAATCTACGAGTATGGTAATTGCCAACTCACAGTACCTTAAGGCTCTGTACACCAATACACGTAATCAAGAAGGTAGAGATCTCGGCCTCAAGATGGCAACGGACTTTTTTTTACCTTTGGTTTTTATAGCTTACGTGTATTAGAATTGCTTAATTTGCTTTCACGTTAAATAAAATAAAAAAATATCAATTCATATATTTTTTCCACATTACAAAAAAATAAACATAAAAAACTCAAAAGTGAGAAAGTTCGTTGATTTTTGATTGTATTAATTAGAGGAAACCAAACTGCTCGGAGTTAGGGCACGCGCACACCCGCCCGTTTCCGCTGCGGACAAAAGCACAGTACGACATTACTGCACTATTATTTATAAACGAACAATAATTATGATTGTTCCGTGGCTCATATTACGCTTGTTGGCGTTTAAAGTTCATTTGGCTAGTGGTTCTCAAAGTTTTGTACCACAAGAAAAGTAACGATACTAACGGCTTGAATTTAATTCGGTTATTTGAAAAAATGAAATATTTGCAAAAAAAAAGGGGAAATATAAGGGATTATGTGGATAATCTTTGTTAAAGTAAAAACGCCAATTTTGTAAGTTTAATAAGTGTTGCGAAGAATGTTGAAAATATTTGAATTTGACATGTGAATATCGGAATCGGGAAACAACCTTAGTGTTTCCCATTATTCCTCAAAATTTTAAAAATGTGCACTAGCGTCATTATCTTGAATCTATTTAAGAAGTTGGACGTCATTAAGTTTTATACTTACAAGTGTAAGCGAAGCAACTGTATAACGAAGCAGTAATCAAAAGCAAAACTTTAAATTGCGTTATTCAGACGACACTTTAAGTACCTAGATACCTATAGAAAAAAAACCCAATGTCGATGTGATGTGATATCACAATTATTAATACATAGGTTTATTTCAAAATAATCGTTCTTTAATTTTAACCATTTTTACCAACTTTAAAAAAACGAGGAGATTATATTATGTTCGACTCTTACATTTTATGTCAACCAATTCTCCGTCTTCCCTGAACCTGTTCGTTTCTGTCGATAGCAATTTTTTTTAAATTTGAAAAATCCGTACATCCGAGGCGGTCCATTGTTACCAAGTCTGCAGTAATGACGGAATTTCATTGACATCGAGAAAAAAACTCAAGTTTGTGAACGTAGGTGACGAACATACTTATTGAAGTCGATGTCGATTTTTTAAAAGTTTTACTACGCATAATTTATTAAATTTAAAACCCGAGTTCAAACACATACTAGCACAATATTTTTAACGTTGGCATTGCCTGTTTGCCTCAATAATCTAGTGGTCTGGCATGGGCTTTGACAGGTTCAATTCTCGAACCAGCCAACTTACAATGCGTTTCTTCAATTTTCAAAAAAAACCGACGTTGTCCGGGATTGGATATGCCCGATATATTGGATGTGCCCGATAGGCGGCAGGCTTACCACTAATATCTTCTGGGTCTAATATCTTCTAATCGTGAGTGTTCACTTCCCTGATTGCACCTCTGATAGAGATATTGGGGAATACGGACAAGAAGATACTAATCTAATACAATGTATAACTGTTTTTATTAATTTTTTTTAAGAAAAGTTTGGGAACCAGTGACATAACGTCTCTTTACAGGCAGGTCAAGGTTATAATTTGGATTGTTCACAATGTGCACGGCGGGCATACGGCACGATAATATTACGGTACTACACACAATTGACGATCACATGGGACAAGTTTCTCAGGCTTTTAACTGCCAATTTCACTCCTATTATAAATCTATGGATTTTTAAGCGGCAAAAGTACTTTCGCTAATAGAATATATACTTGCTATCGTCGGCACTTGGTGGAATTCCATTATACACACACTTTATTGTAGTAAACACTTGTACCTATCCACTATACACTTTATTTAAAACTTTTCGTTACTCCCTAGCTAACCGGTTTCACTGCTTACAGCATCATAAGGGTTTTGAAACTTAAGATAAAAAAAACTTTCACCAAGATCTTTTTAACCAACTCTCGAAAAATTGAGGTTCTCAATTCGTATGTATGTTTGTTTTGCATGTTACGAGATTGGTCCGCGAATCACAAATTAATTTTGATTATTCTTTTTTCGATAGGTAGGTTATGATTTAAAGGAAATTCATATGTATATAAATAATTCATATGTATATAAATGAAATTCTTATTTCGTATATTGTACTAATATATAGAAGTACTTATTTATTGCTTAGTTATTATTATTATTAAGTAATATTAACTAAATTCGCCTGTGTGGTCTAGCGGTCCAGGTGTTGGACTTGACTGTATGAGGTCCCGGGTTCGATTCCCGGATCGGGCAACAAAAACAAAATGTGTTTTTTCCAATTTTCTAATAAAAATGTTGCTTGGGATTGGATATGTGGCCGGTTTCTTTGGCTAGTCGTGAGTGACCTGGTTGTGCCTCTGTCTACCCCTGCGGGGATATGGGCGTCAAGATACTTTTTTTAAATACTGCCTTTCATAAATTTAACAAACACTCAAATTCAGACAAATGTCTGCTTCTATTGAAAATCGAACCTAAACTTTTTGGATTGTTAGCGGACTCCTTTATTTGAGTTAATAGAGACAAGCATCATACGCGTTGAAGTCACATCCGGTGGATTCATAATATGATATTATTTTTTATAGACCGCTGTCGCAAACGTAATAAATGCAGATACGGTATTACCAAGGATAATTTTGAAGATCCATAATTGTCACCATTTAGGATATTTTGTGACCGCTTCGTGTATTTTTTGTGACTTCTTTATTTTGATTTTGTGTCCAGAATTTATTCAACACTAGCGCGACCCGGTGAACTTCGATCAATTGGCGATCTATGTTTTCTGCCTACCCTGCAGAGGAATATGGCGTGAAGATATGTATGTATATGTAGGATGATTTGTACGTTCAAATGTAAACAATTTGGAATTGCCTCGTGCTAGAACTCTTTATGGAAAAAAAAATCCAATTTGAAGGAGCACAGCTATATAAGAAATTACCAAATACAATAAAAAATTGTGAAACAATTAACTGTTTTAAACTTAAATTGAAACAGTACTTACTAGATAAAATTAAACAGTAATAATAATAATGTTATAAAAATTGGACTTACATTGTACCTAATGCGCAACTACCATATATTTATAAATATAATACCGATAGCACAGTCTTAATACTAACAGTCGGCCGACTCATGTACTTGCACAGAGCAACGCTGGGGGGAACGCGGGGAAGCGAGCGGCAGGGTCGGCGAGCGCAAACTCCATACAGTTTGCGCTCTCTGTCTAGAAGGGTTTGCACTCGTTATTTGTTAAAAATATGTTATAGCGTATTTTATTATAATGTAATACTTGCTTGTAAATTTATAATGGTTTACAGGATGGGTTCCGTTTTTATTCGTAGATAAGCCATCCGGCTTGCTGACGTTTCGTCCACAACATTTTCATCCACAATGGATGAAACGACACCTTTTTATTTTATTATTTTTCCACTGTCGATTCGTGCACCATTAAAAAAATTTTTTATACAGTCAGATACAAAGCTTTAACAAAATAAAGCCATTTAGGTATAAGTTTTAAACTTTTATATATAAATTGATACATCAAAATCACCAATTACTCAAGATTTAATCAAAACTTTTTTTTACTCGTATGATGAAGTTTAGCACATAGTAGTAATTAGTATAAAGTAAAGTGGGTAAAACAAATCCAAATATTTTATGGATAGCATGGTGAAAATTATTTCACTCCTATGTGCAGTACGAAGCAAAAAAGCTTTATAATGGATTCATAAATATATCACATACTGCGAATTATACATTATGAATGATTTTACATTCCCCCCGTGTTGGTCCAGGCTCCTTTGTAGAATAGACCATCTGCCTTCCTGCCAGGCAGCTCGTAAAAGGCGAGCATAGGCTCACCGTCACTAACACCGTGACATCTTACTAGGTGGTAGAGTCTCGCAGCTACTCGCCCGGATTGGTACCACCGCCTTACCTATTCCTGCCGCCATAACGTCAATGCCTGTTGTTGACGTGTTCCGGTTGGAGGGTAAGGTAGCCGGTAAACTGACTTTTGCTCGATGCCTTACATCCCGGCCTCAGGTTGGCAACGCACCATTACCACCTTTGGTGTCTCTAGGCGACGTGAATTTCTTACCATCAGGAAATCCGTCTGCTTGTTTGCCTTCCAATATTATAAAAAAAAATTTGTTTGAATTGATTTGATTAAAAATATTTAAATATTTGTTTGATTAGAAATAGTAAGTAAGTAATGCCAAATCAATGTAGCTGTTGTCAAATATATATTAGGTATGTTTTTTTTTTGTTATTATATTGTTCATTAGCATAAAACTTTTTTATCTGACTGTACTAAATAACTTCAATAATTTGATAGTGAAAGAATCGTCGGTGAAAAAAATAATAAAATAAAAGGTGTCGTTTCGTCCATTGTGGATGAAAATTTTGTGGACGACACTTCAGCAAAACCATCATCGGTTTCATTATTAACTTACTTTTTTTTGTTTGCCATTTTAAAATAAAACTTTTAGATGAAAATATGTTCAAAATGTTATTATTTGACAACCCTGACCCTTGACTGACTTGCCGTGAGTAGGTATATAAAATGTCGGCATGAATTCAATAACAAAGGAGTTGGACTACTGGTAGGTAGAATTCTTAATACTGTGCCGATAGGCACCATGTCAACTTTTACATTGAATAAAATATATTATATTTATAGTTTCAAAACATTCTCTTAATAAGTCAACAAATGTATGTTCTTTTTAGAGAAATATATTTCTTTAAACCGAAATGTTTGTCTACTATCTGGATTTCAAGTTGTAACTTATACTTCTGACTTGGAAAAAACTATGGGACATAAGTTTAAAGAATAAACGATAAAACAAAAAACGAATAATTAAATCGAATAGCGTTAATGAATTATAATTTTAAATTTTAAAAAAAGTAAAGGGTAAGGGTAAAAAGCTCGAAGCCTTTTAGTGAGTGGGGATAAAAAAATATATAACCTTACTCGGAACATAAAGTGCCTATCAACAAAATTTCGTTACGAATGGTACCTGGTAAATTTGGCATGAATCGCGGTCATGATAAATACAGCTTAGCTGCCATCAACCACTATATTAATAGATTATAAGTCTATCACCTAAAAAATATTGAGCAGGGAAGAGAAAAATTAGAAGTTAAAAGGTTTTCAAGATATTACTGTAAATGTCTCCGACAAATAAACCTATTATAGAAGTATGTATTCAATCTCGATATAATCAAATCTCATTTTTCGGTACTTGTAAAAAATTAAAGTGTAATCTAAAATTAAAATGTAATTTAATTTTTTTCAATAAAAATAACCGGTGTTACGAATCACCACGTAGTAGTAGTAGGTTCAGCTCAACTCAGTGTTACCAACCCTACTGTTTTAACAGTAGATTTACTGTTTTTGACGTGACAACACTGTTTTCTGTTTAAGTACAATTTTCTATTGTTTTTTATGCCAGGTTTGTTATTAATACAAATCAAAGGCATTTTACATACAAAATCTGAAATAGACGAATGTTACGCATTTGATGCCACTGAAAATCATATGAAAATTTTTAATAAAAGGATGTGCGATTTTAACAAAAACAATTAAAAAGAAACAGACAATGTTTAGGATAGAGTAATACACAACAATGAACAATGTTTGTAATTTTGATCACCTATTTTTAATGAATAATATTTTTTTTTTCAATAATGTACTTTATAAAAAAATGTGTTAATTAAAGAAGTTCTACTGGTAGTGCGTACTAGTAGTTTCATTAACTTATACATCTATATAACTAATTCTATGTCCCAATTGAAAGGTTTTTGGGCTATGTAGTAGATTTAATGTTTTGAAAATGTAATTTTACTGTTTCCTACTGTTTTTTTTAAGATTGATCTACTGCTTTTCTATTCACTGGGGTTGGCAACACTGGGCCTAAACTATCTTTGGATAGTGACTTGTACCTGGAACGACTTGTCGCTCAAATCAAACCACAAGTTAGCTGATGAGGCTACAGCTTTTTCTATCAATGGTCACCGATAGCAATTCGCAGTTTCTTTTTTCAGATTCAGCTCCTATTTTAATTGGACTATGATCTGCAAATTTTGAACTGGAACCGCAGATTATAATCAAATATTAAGTTACATGAACATTAGTCGCCTCTGTGCTCTAGCGGTCCGGGTGTTGGACTTGACTGTATGAGGTCCCGGGTTCGAACCCGGGTCGGCCAACAAAAAGAAAATTGGATAAGCTTGCCACCTATCACATTGTGGGACTTAGTGTCTTCGGCTGGTCGTGGGTGCCTTGGTTGCACCTACCTCTGCCTACCTCTTCGGGGATATGGGCGTGAAGATACTTTTATGAACATTCCAACTCGTCCCTCGCATTACTAACTGTCCTAACTCATTAATTCAGCGATTTGAGTTGGGACTTAGGACTACAAATATCTTCTTGAATTAGTATCTACGGCTTCTCTAACTCACGTAATTGTACGATCAATGATTCTCGACTTATTGACATTTCTCTAAAGTATAACTAGAAACTCAACTTAAAAAGACTAAACTGAAAAAGCGTGGCTTCTCGAAATTGTGTAAACTGAGATAGGACAGTTAGTCATGCGAGGGACGAACTGGTTCAGAGCTGATTTACTGACGGTAGGCACTGGATCTCTATTCAAGCGCATTTGTGCAGAACACTGAATGAACCGGACTTTCTCCTCACTCTTGACTCATAGTCCTGAAATCTAGTATTTTTAATTTTAAACAAAGGCAACCAGCGTTTAAATGTATTAAGTATAAAAATATGTAATACCAAAGTGAAATATTATTCTCTTTCAAAGGTATTTTTGTTTCTTAGCACTTACCTACCCTGTGCTTGGGTTAAATAATATTAAAGAAATTAAAAATCCTTCCTTAAAAAAAAGTTAAAGAAGAATTAAAAAAAATAATTAAAATGCTTTCTTTAAAATCGAAGTGCTAAAAATAAAAAAAAATACCTTGAAAAAAACGAAAGTTATGGCCACTATAAGTGTGAATTTCATCTGTAACGATGAACTCATTTAGTAGGTACTCAGAACTGTGTTTCTATAAAACATAACTACCTTGAGACGAAAGGTTACAGGTTGAAATTCGGTCGGGCGAAATTTTTTCTTTAAAATTTATAGAAATACTAGCTGTTCCCGCGAACTTCGTTCCGCCCGTTTAGTTTGTATGGGAAAAATTAAAATGTTATTTTTCCCAGTTTCCTCACAATTGAACTGGATAAAAAGTATCCTATGTCCTTCTCCCGGTTTTAAGATACCTCCCTACCAATTTTCAGCCTAATCGGTGTAGCCGTTCTTGAGTTATAAATAGTGTAACTAACACCACTTTCTTTTACATATATATAGATATTATTTTCTTTATCCTAATAAATACTTTTACATGGCAAAGTGGTCTTGAGACTATTTTTTGATATGATATGATGGCGAACAGCACACAACTCTCTTAATCGTAAGAGAAAACCGTGGCATATAGACATAGTATATGTTTTTGGTAAGTTGCTGTAGGTAATGTGGTCGAGGTGTTAGGCCAATTGTTGTGCAGTCTACCGACTACTCCACCTTCCGCACCGGAACGTAACACAGTCATTATGGTGATAGGAATAGGTAAGACTGTGGATCCCTATCTAGACTAGTTGCAACACGTCACCTACTTGTTGCTAATTATCCGTTGAACCTATCCCTGTATAAATCCCCTCTTACGAGCTGCCTGGCAGCTAGGCATATGGCCTATTCTGCAGAGGCGACCCAGATTAACACGGGCGAAAATCATTCCCAACTTCATCATCATTAATAATAAAGTAATATTCCTAGACAAGTTATACAAATTGATTCTAAAACCAAAATAAGCAAATTATATGCTTGTGTTATGGGTGTTAGTCAACGATACGAAATACTAATACATAATACTCAAATAGATACCTGAATAAATTTAATAAACACCCAGACACGGAAATTCATACATCTAAATGTTCATCACACAAATACCTGCCTCAGTCGGGAATCGAATCGTCAGTGTAGTTAGGCGTGTACGCTAGCTACTCGACCAACGAGGCGGTCAAAAAGAGAATTTCAAATAAAATGTCATAAAAATATATAAAATATATAAATGTCAAATAAAATGTAATAATGTCAAATAAATAAAATGTCATAGTGATTTACCAAGAAATGTAATGTGAATGTTGTCGGCATGTGACAAAATTCATAATGCAAATAGATGTACCTTTTAAAATCTGGTTGAACCAGAAGGAAATGTAGTTTTGGTTTAAGATATGTTAGGATAATTAATTGAAAAGCATAAACACTGGGAATAATAATATTTTAATATTACATATTGCGTTATTTTTATTACAATAATATTTACACATAGCTACAATCATAAATATTTTTTTACATAATATGTTTACCTCCCTCATACATACATTTTCCTGTAGCAATGTTTCTTGCCTCTCTAGTTTATATTATTAAGATAGTTAATCAATTAACTTATGTATTGTATTAAGGTATTTATTAATTATCCGCTATTTGAGTGTTTGGGACAATCTTTTCAAAGTATAATAATAATAAATACAATCCCTGGACAAGTCACACAAATTGAATCTAATCCCAAAGTAAGCAAATTATATGCTTGTGTTATTGGTGTTACTAACACCCATAACACAATTTATTTGTATTAGTATAGTTATATTATATTAGTTATACTAACACCGTGTTAGTCAACGATACTAATGCAAACAAATACTTAAATAAATACCAGAATAAATTTAATAAACACTCAGACCCGGAAACGCAGACATCTTTATCTTCGTCACACAAATGCCTGGGAATTGAACCCGAGCCTCGTGGTCGGTCGATGCCGCTAGGGGTGTATGCTAGCCACTCGACCAACGAGTCGCTTCTATAAGCTAAAAACATTAAATAAATATAAATATTTATCCCGATTTCGCGTGGCTATCGCATCAAACCTTATCGGATAGATAATTTTGCTAATTCTTTTTTGTTGTGGTCAACGAGAACAGGAGAAGAAGGTGAAGAGAAAAATCGGGAAAATTGCAGGGTAAATAGGAAAACCAATGCTATATTTTTTCCATTACTAACTGTTAGTGGATATCAAGTAATAAAGAGTTTGCCGGGTCGGCTAGTATGCTTGTATGTATGTAGTATGTAGTACATAATTGCATTTACATTGAAATACATACGACAAATTCTTTTATTTTCAGTTAAATATCTAGTTGGGACTTGGCGTGAAAATATATTATAAATATGCGTATGTAATATGTACCTAATTGAATTTTTTTTTCAACCATTTATATTGAAATGAGTACCACATACTCATTTATTTTCAGAAAAATAATTTAAAAAAAATATTATTTTTTTTGCCACATTTTTTACCAAAAGTCTATTTAAGTACAGCTCCCCTTAATAACCTACAGTTTGAGATAGGACTACTAATGTCATGTTATTATGTTATATAATAATATATTAAATATTACATGTACCTATAAACTAAGACAACTCAAAAATCATGATTTTTTAATTAATATAAATATAGAGTTATTTCAAAAATCGTGATTTTCGAGTTGTCTCGGTTTAGGTCTTAGATGTGCGGTTTTTAGATTATGAAATGTATATTTTTATAGATTTTTAACTTACGAACCAGGTAGGTAAGTAAATTAGAAAAATGTACAAGTTCCCTTTTTTGCTTGTACTAATAGAATTTAATAATATATTGGCCATTATGGCAAGTACAAATACCTACATCTATTTTGTTATAGTTTATCCGTTTCGGCTAACACAGGCTGTGTTTTTTACGTAAGATGCAATGGGAGTAAACATATTATGTTTTGAATGTTTGTATTTATACACAGGGTTACATTTTCAAGACTAACCAAATTTTGAGAGACGGTTCAGAATCTTTCGATCCATGAAAAATAGATATTGCTGTGGTAATTGATAGAAGAGAGCGCTACTTTGCGGAAACCCTTTTTTAAAACCAAATTAAATAATTTAATTTCCAACTTCCCTTCCAATTGATAATTAAGAATTTTATTTGGATTTACAAATGTCTATTATTAATTGAATCGAAGTGCAACAGACATGGATGTAACACAGGCAAAGCGTTCAGCTGGCTCGTCCTAGATACCAATTAGTTTGACAGTAATCAAAGAGCATTTTAAATGAAAGTTTACATAAATATGTTATTAAATTAAAATTTGGCAATAATGATTTTAGCGCACTTTCTTCATAACCTCCACATCCGTGAACCAAAATTTGGGGGATTCTCCCAATGTTACCCTGTATAGCTATACCTATTGTTACTGCTGTGATTTCAGACTTCTGTTAGATATACCACAATATTATAGAATAACCAAATTGAAATATCACGAAATGTTCTATTTCTAAATCTATTAAGTTTTTATTTTATTTAAAACAAAAATATAAGTATAAATACAGCTTGGATTATAAGATTTTCACAATATTTTAAGATTAATCTTGACTAATTATCTACATAAAACATTTTAAATATTATTTATATTTAGGTATTTATATTTACATAAATTCCAACTTTCTGATATTCCTATATACAGCTTCAGTTAAGTAACTAATGACCGCACTCAAAGACGTGACTTATCTTTCAATTAGTCATTAAGTCGACATTTTCTATACAAAGTTGTGAAACAATGACATAATTCGATATATTTTTTTCAAAAAATTAATTTAAAAAAATGTAGAATATTATCCCAAGCACAGGGCAAGTGCTAAAGTAATGATGAACTCATTTGATGGGTACTCAGAATTGTGTATCTATAGGACATAACTACCCGCGTTAACGGGTTAGCAAGGAATTAAAAATTTCCCAAGCACAGGGCAAGTGCTAAAATAAAAATACGTAAATGACATAATTATTAAATGTTAATTGAGTTATTGAGTCCTATATTTTGGATAGTAAATTTAAAGCACCTTAAAGATACTAAGCTACTATTAAAGCTCGATTCATGCAATATTGAAAATTGAAATCGAATTTAAGATATTCTTGGACACAATACTGGCGAATTATTAACGATGAATTAATATCAAACAATAAATTATTTTATCAAATTCGTTGAATATATTTATAACTAAATGTTAATAATCCGCTAGTACTGTGTTGAAAAGTACCTAAAATTACGTATACGATTCCAATTGGCATGGCATCGAGATTCAAGAGTAACCCTACAGAGCCGCTTTTGCTTTGGTCGCGTAGCGAACTGAGAATTGCAAAACCTAATTAATTATAAATGAATAAGAAATATCACAAAGTTGTGAAAGCTCAATTTTATTTACAGGCAGGTGGTTAGGTACTAGATTACAATTGTCATACAATTAAACTTAGGGACAGGTACTTTAATAATTTACTAATATCATTAAGGTTGTACCTAGACGCAGGCGGCTGTAAGTTTATGTAGGCTTTAATCTGATTTTAGACTAGCTGTCCCGGCGAACTTCGTTTTAATCGTTCAGTTTGTAAGGGGAAAATAAACTATTGTTTTACTATTTTCCCTGCATTTTTTTCGGTTTTTCTTCTAACAATAAACAACACAACAAATAAAGAATTAACCAAATCGGTTTAGTCGTTCGGAAGTTATGTGCTTACCAACACATTTAGCAATTAATTTTTGTTTTGTAGGTGGTGGAAACTGGGTAACATTAGTTTAGTAAGTTATTGGTTGTATTTTAGTTGTGCACAATAATATTATGAACTTTAATTTATCGCTATCTTGTTGCCATGTTTGTAGAGAAATGATTACGATGAAAGAGACAAAAGAAATTTATACAGACTGTTAGGCTAGCCACATACTTTCGGAACTCCGTTTCGAAACAAATTCGAAAGCAACAAATCCAAATCTGTGGACTCAAATCCCAATGACCCAATAATCCATTTGCCTACAACACACTTCAGTAATTTTTCCGTACGGAATTTGAGTGGAATTAGTATAGGGCGCCATTTTGTTTCGGCATTTCAAAAGCCGCGAATCCATACAATTTAATGGGCATACAGTTTTGTATGAATCATTAACACGTTCTAAAATTCCGTATAGCATTGCGGTATTGCTAATTTAACTACGTTTTGGCTATATCTGGCAACATATTAGATCACAATAGCAAATTTTTAGCAATTTTATTAAGTTTTAATAATAAAATAAGTGCGTAAATCAGTATATGTTTTAATTTGTATCTATACAAAAAAAATATAAAAAAAATTGTTGTGTAACTAATTATTACTATTTATCATTTTAATACTTAATGACTAGCACCGTTCAATTGAACATTAGATTGAAAAAAACTAGTAAATGTGATGTGTTTTCAGAATTCCTTTTTGGTTTTTCTGTAAGGAATTATTTCGAATGTATGTATCGGTCCTTATGCAAGTCCTCGGAAAACGTTTAAAGCGTTACGAGTTAACATGTCCGGACTAATTTGCATGTCTAAAATATTCCAAACCTTTTTTTACTTTCATTTGAAAAATATAGGTTACATTAAAGATATGTTTAGTTGGTGATCAGCTAAATTGCCACCAATGTAATCTTCTAGAATATGGAAACCTGATTCAGATTAGTTTAGCAATTTATAGTAATGCACGGACAAACTCGTATACAGACGAGAATTCTAAAACAATATTTTCTATGGAAGTTTTCTAGTACTATTTTGTGTGGGTTATATCTTTATATACATC
This sequence comes from Calephelis nemesis, assembly GCA_002245505.1. Lineage (NCBI taxonomy): Eukaryota > Metazoa > Arthropoda > Insecta > Lepidoptera > Riodinidae > Calephelis > Calephelis nemesis. Next base: position 136,978 of record NJDD01001344.1, read on the forward strand.
TATTATTCTCCGTTAGTTAGTTTCTCATCTTCCTCGTTCAAAACGGGTGTAACGATTTGTATATAATTGTAATTCAAAAGGTTCCTGAATGATTTGGAAACGCAACTAAGTATATGGTCGGTTACCAAATAAAACCTCTTTCTCTTTTGTCGCCTCTGGTCGAGCGGTCCGGGTGTTGGACTTGACTGCACGAGGTCTCGGGTTCGAATCCCGGGTCGGCCAGCAAAAAGAAGATTGGATTTTTCCAATTTTCTAATAAAAAAAAATGTTGGTCGGGATTTGAAACGTGCCCGGTTGGCGATAGGCTTGCCACCAATCACATTATGGGACTTAGTATTTTCGGTAAGTCGTGGGTGCCCTGGTTGTACCTCTGCCTACCTCTTCGGGGATAAGGGCGTGAAGATACTTTTTTTTACCAAATAAAAGCGGTGCGAAGTTGATCGGGTCAACTAGTTTCATACTCAGCTATGTACAGGGTACGCATTTTTACTTGTTGTCTCTATTGCTACTAAACATACAGCCTGCCGTTCACATAAACAACTTCATAAAGTCAGTTTTACATTATTATTTACAATATAAATTTCTATAATCAAATCCTAAATCAATTCATTCTTTGTCGTTGTATTTATAATAGCTTGGTCACAACAACTTAGAGAAAAATGTATTAGGAGCTGTCATTCTTGATGGATCCAGTAGTCTAGGATATGAAGATCCCAAAAACGGCCTAAACGCAACCCTACTCGTCTCCTCCCCCGGACTAGTGGTAGCTTCTTGAGTTGACTCATCCTGGGTATCTAAAGACGAGTCGTTATGGGAACTTCCAGCTCCCATGTGAAGTTTCCTTGTATGTTTCTTCAAGTCGAAATTCCTACAGAAACCTTTCGCGCATATACTGCATGTGAAAGGTTTTCTCTCGTTGTGGGTGTGCATGTGAAAAGTCAAATTGTAAATCTGGTGGAAGGCCTTATTGCAAATGTTACATTTGTAAGCCTTTTCCCCACTATGCGTCAATCTGTGGTTCTTGTAATTGCCCTTCTGGTGAAAACCTTTTCCACAGAATTCGCAGACAAATGGCTTATAACCAGCGTGGATTCTTGCATGGGTATTCAGAGTCGAAGACCTATTAAATGCCTTACCACATGTCAAACATTTATGCGGCTTTTCTGACGTGTGAATAATTTTGTGACGGCATAGCGTTGAGGCTTGTCTGAAGCCTTTGCCACAGATTTTGCAAACAAATGGCCTGGCTCCCGTATGGACTGGCATATGCCTGGTCAAATTGTAATGAGCATTGAATACTTTTCCACAATCCCCACAAGCAAAGCTTTTGTTTTTGGCTGGTGACGCTGTTGGACCAGTTGTAGATGACACAGCATGATCTGCCGCTGGAGGTCGAGGGCTTGGGACTCTTTGAGGAGATTGAACTGGAGGTGGCCTTGGCAAATGCAGCTGATGTGCATATGTCAGTGATACTAAGTCAGGTCCATAATACAGAAGAGGGTAATGTGATACTAGTTGTCTAGCCGCAGGAATGTACTGTTTGAATGCTGAATCTAAAAGCTGTGCACCATAAGACAGAAATTGTGGCTTTGGAGGTTCCGGTGACAATGATTTCTTTCTGTCTGGTTCCATTAGCCTGGCGATTGAGAAGTTGAGGACTGGGGTAGTAGGGGTGTCAGGGGATTTGGCGCGTTCTGGCGAAGACTCCCTGGGGCCCTCAGGGCGGGTGGATGACTGGAACGGCTGCATGTCTGTAGTACCTGTAAGGAGAGCTATTGTTAGAATCGTTCTGAACGTTATTGTGCCCGCGGTTAGAGGACAAAGGCACGTTGTCGCTTGTTTTAAGTAAATTGCAAGGGCTGTACCCTTTTTTGATTTGTCGTAGCGCCTTTGTAAAGAAATCGTTTGCAAACATTCGTTCCGATTGCATTTGTGAATGGCGCGAAATAGAAAGCACCCTTCAATACGTGTTCAAAGGAAAATTATATTTCGTAACTAATTGTGAAAATCGTGAAATAAGTAATGTATACAATATATATTTTGCAGCTAGTGGTGTGTCAGATTTGTAAGTATGTTTTAACCCTCAAAAATCATGTTGGCCTAAAGGAGCCATTGAGTTGCTTTTTCTTTTTATGTTTGCAGCATACATTAAAATACCATTAAAAAAACTAGTGGTTATTACCAGAAGCAGTCTTCTACGACGCAACGTCTTTTTTATTACATTTTTATTTTATAGGAGCTGCTTATCTTCTAAAATGGTTGTAATTACGAAAACTTAAATTAAAAAGTAGTGCATACATAATGTTTTAAGGGGTTTAACAACAAGTCGTCTAGCTAAATTTATTAGGCTGAGCTTGGCACATGGAAACACAACTCTCTGTCCATCCAATAGGTGGTGGCAGGAGATTTATTGCGTTTAATGGGGTTTAAATTTGAAGTTAAATATCAATGTATTCGAGCTTGTTTTAAAAATTTCCGGCAACTCTGGGGCAGGAAGCGAATCCCATTTTTTTCAATACCTACGAAAATATAATAAGGAAAGACAAACTTTATGATTCTGGTGGAAGTAATATCAACAATACTTATTTTTTTTTAAATTAAAATAAGCTTGATTAATAATCCAAATAAGAAATATCCCAATAAAATCATTTGACATTAGAAGATATTATTCATTCCTATTCCTAAATCAAAGGCAACAAAACCTACTACCAATTTGGTAATTTAGCAATTTATCTATTAAAAAACAACACGAATACCAGGGGTCAAAATAATCATCTTATAAATTGAAAACAATAAACGGTAGGGTGACAAAGACCCGTCCAATTACTCTCCCCACCGTATTGGTGTCCACACGAGCATATTCTCCCGGAATTGTCGGCTTACACAAATAACCACTAACGCACGCCTGCCTTTGTTTTAAGGGCGCGACGCTGGAGGGTTAAGTTTAAGTGGTTGGCTTGGCCAATTTCTGATTTATAAGCGGCAGATTTTTTCGATGCAAATAATTAGTCATTTTTTTATGTTTTTCAATATTAATAACGTGGGATCCGACGATCATGTGGCCAGACAAGGCCTATCTTATATATAAAATTCTCGCGTCACAATGTTCGTTCCCATAGCCTCCGAAACGGTTGGACCGATTCTAATGAAATTTTGTGAGCATATTGAGTAGGTCTGAGAATCGGCCAACATCTATTTTTCATACCACTAAGTAATAAGGGTGACTCACCCCAATGTTTTTACTAAAATCACATTAAAAAGTAGCAGAATAACGTCGGCCGGGTCAGCTAGTCTTTTTATAAAGCTGAAGGTTTATAAGCGTACCTAAGCTTCCTACTCGGTTGAGAAATTCTAGTATGTATTTAATTGCGTTCGGTAAGTTACGTGTCGAAATCTATGACACTTTTGTTCTAACAATGTATTTCTCTTAGTTACCGATAGAGGCGCTGTTCAAAGTTTTCATACAAATAATTTACAGATACGGTAGCGAGTACAGTAAACTAGACAAGCCGTAAACTCATGGTAAGTTCTAGAGGCTTAGAGTTCAGTAAACAGTATCGTTAAAGTGATTGTAAATGTTACTCATAATTTACTGTAACATAATAAGAAAATTTGTTGATTTCAATTCATTTGTTTGTTGGTTTGTTTTTTTTTCATGCAGACGGATTTCCTGATGTCAAGAAATTCCCGCCGCCTAGAGACACCAAAGGTAATGGTGCGTTGCCAACCTGAGGCCGGGATGTTAGGCCTCGAGCAAAAGTAAGTTTACCGGCTACCTTACCCTTCAAACCGGAACACGTCATGACGTTATGGCAGCAGAAATAGGTAAGGCGGCGGTACCAATCCGGGCGAGTCGCTGCTAAACTCTACCACCTAGTCAGATTTCACGGTGTTAGTGATGGACAGCCTATGCTCGCCTTTTACGAGCTGCCTGGCAGGAAGGCAGATGGTCTATTCTACAAAGTAGCCCGGACCAACACGGGGAAAAGTTACAAACTAGTTGTGCTCACACTTCAGAAACTGGCATTGAAAGCACTTTTCATGAAATAATGATTTTGTTCCGGGTTTCGTCACTGAACATTATAGTGGATCATTTAAATTAAATTAAATAAAAAGAATCATTAAGCAATTAAGCTCAATAAAAGCTTAGAAAATAATATAGAACTACTATTATCACTAACTATTATCGCCTCTGTGGTCTAGCTTTCCTGAATTCCTGATAGAATCGACGTCATGAAGTTCAGGGTCCTATCCCCGGGTCGGCAACGAAAACAAATGTCTTGTTTCAAGTTTCTAATAAAAACAAATTTGCCCGGGATTGGATGTGTAACCGGTTGGTGATAGGCGTGTGACCTATCACACCGTGGGACTTTGCTAGTCGTGGTATACCTCTGCCAACCTCTTCGAGGATATGGGCGTATCGATACTCTTTTAATTGAATTAGTTAGTTCGGTTTTGTTTGTTGTGGGTACGCTAATTTGGTAACATGATTTTAGGTAAGGCGGTGGTACCAATCCGAGCGAGTCGCTTCAAAACTCTACCACCTAACAAGATGGCACGGTGTTAGTGATGGTAAGCCTATTCTCGCTATTTACGAGCTGCCTGGCAGTAAGGCAGATCTATTCGGCGAAAGAGCCCGGATCAACACGGGGAAAATTTAGCAGACGGATTTCCTAATGACCTTAGACACCAAAGGTACCAATTAAAACGAACCATGTTTCCAGCGGCTTAACATAAGAGCTTGAGGCTGATAAAGCCGTTTGTGCTAAAAAGTTTATCGACTTATCTGACAGTATCATGCCAGTTGTGAGCACTGATGTTAAAACGGTAGAAACCGGTCGACTTATCGTAGAACTCTACCCCAAAACATGGTCGCAGTGTTAGTCACAAAAACCGACACTCGCCTCTTACAAGATAGGTAGGAAAGACTTATTTTTCGCCGATTAAAACCACGAACCACTAACGTCTAACTTCACTACATGGTATAAAACAAAGTCGCGCTCTCTGTCCCTATGTCCCTTTGTATGCTTAAATATATCAAACTACGCAACGGGTTTCAATGCGGTTTTTTTTAATAGATAAAGTGTTTAAAGAAGAAGATATGTATATTTATTATTTTATACTCGTGCGAAGCCGGGGCGGGCCGCTAGTTTAAAATATATTATTTCAATGACACTGACTCAGCTTTTTTTTTCGATATCTTATATGTGTAAGTTAGCTGTAGGTACTAGGTTAAAGGTTAGCTAACTTAATCATTTCAGTTCAAAATTCAAACTTAACTTCTAGCTAATAGAGTTGGAAATCCGTTGTAGAAACGGGATGTGTTCTATCAAAGATCTAAAGAGTGTGATTGGTGCGATAGGTTAGATGAGATGGATGCCAATTATGATATTGAGATATAAGATAGGGCCCGCGCCTTTGATACCGCGATTTAGAGATAACTGGAGGGTATTGGATAATGGGGTGATAAGTAATGAATATAGACTAGCAGTTGGTTATGGGTTTACCCGGTTTCTACCTGTTTTGTTGGTCACCAGATGGCTTGGAAGACGTGGCGGATTGTGCTTACATTGAGTATGTGGAAGTATCATAATTAAAATGGTATAATAATATCAGATTTCGTTTGCCTTGATTTGGTAGACTTGAAGACGGTGGCAACCTTATATAGATCCTACAGCAAGAGTATCGGTGCTCGCCACTGCGGTGTTCTGGTCCGGTTCCTACGAGTATATTCAAGAAACGAGTCGTTTTGATTACGGATGGTATTTTTTTTAATGAATAGTAAGATATCTAACTACGTTTGTTCGTGGTCGGTTTTTGAGTTTGGGTTCTCACTAATTTTTTTGTTAATTATGAGTAACGCTTGATTACTTAGTTAAACTTACGGACAACGTTTCGTAGATTATAGGAACTTAGTATTATAGTTTACATATGCTGAGGTATAAAATCACAGCACCATTGGTCATCGACATAACCGCCACCATTGGCACGTCTATAGGCGGCGTGTTCTTACCACTAGGAAATCCTAAGTTTCTCTGTCTTCACACAAACACAAAACAGTTTTTGAAGTGAAAACTTCTTTAGCGGCGTTACGCACTTTTTATGGAATGGGTAAAAACGTCTAAACTCGTCAGGATCAGGGGCCCTACAATGAACGCTTAAAGCAGTATTATTTCCATGTTGCTAAATGTCGTCTTATATATTATGCAACTTTATGCCTTACGTCTTAAGGTTGTCTTTTTCCGATGACAATAAGTATTGTTAAAATAATATTGTTTTAAGAGCTTATGGTGACCCCTCTGATCGAAAATTCGTAAGACCGATGAAGAGTAAACAGCCGGCGCGGCGTAGGAGAGGAAGTTTCCCCCTCTATTTCTACGGCGCGCCGTAGCGCGGCGAAAATATATGTTTGTGTACGATATCGCAATAAATGAATATTGTATTCTACCACATAAATAAAGTAAAGTAAAGTATCTTCACGCCCGTATCCCCGAAGAGGTAGGCAGAGGCACAACCAGGGCACCCACGACTAGCCGAAGACACTAAGTCCCATAATGTGATAGGTGCCAAGCCTATCGCCAACCGGGCACATTTCCAATCCCGACCAACATTTTTTTATTAGAAAATTGGAAAAATCCAATTATCTTTTTGTTGGCCGACCCGGGATTCGAACCTGGGACCTCATGCAGTCAAGTCCAACACCCGGACCGCTAGACCACAGAGGCGATAAACCGATAGACCACAGATTCTACCACATAAATGATAATTCTTTCATACTGATAATTAAAGCAATTCGTGCAACATTATTCCCTAACCACTCCAAAATATCCAAACAACGTTAAAATTCAAGTTTTCACTTCTGCTGGCACTCCCGGAGTACAACCTTTTTTAAATCAAAATCGCTCCAATCGTCTAGGAAACAAGAGTTCAGTGACATACACACGCATGTAAGAAATATATAAGTGTGTATAAAGATAAATAGTATTGAATATTTTCATAAGTTTCTCTAGTAGTCCATTATAAGATTCAGACTTGATGGCATTGAAACCACTCTGGAAGGGGGTAGGTACGCCTCTTTTAAAAAAATATATTTATTTTAAAATAATACCTATATTTTGACCTGTGCTCGCCTCTTATGAGCTTCCTTTCAGAGAAGCAGATGATCTGTTCTTCTCAGCAGACCCAGACGAACAAAAAATATTAATCTCCGGTGAAACATAAATTTGTTTTAATTATGCGCTTTGGCTATATTCATTAAACTTTGAAAATCAGAATGTATTTTAAAGATATCTATATAGCAGGGGTGAGCAAATTACCGACCTCCGATCCGGCCCTTGAGAGGTTTTAATCCGGCCCGCCAAGGGTTTTTTAGAAAAAATATGAACCTCCTTAAAAAAATATATGTTCGAAATGTTAAAAGCCTATTGAAATTTGAACAATTAAGGTACTGAATCGATACTTCAAACATATATTTATATATTGCGTATTTCGTATGCTAAGACTTCATTAATAGATTTTATTTTAATAAAGGATTGTAAAATAAAATAATAAATGCCTTATGTTATCTTTATACAACGTTTTATAATCGTAACGTAATATTTACTGCTATTTTAGGTTTTTTAATAAACCGGCCAGCCTCAAGATTAATTATAATTTACTGGCCCGCAACTAGATTTTTTTTAATTTACCGGCCCGCGGTCAAAATAATTTGCCCACCCCTGCTATATAGAGTAGTAATTACATATTTAATCATTTTGCTCAAAATTTAGATTAGGTCAGCCAATTTAAAAATAAAAGTATACAGTGTAAAAAGCTTAAAATGTAAAGCCGCAGCGTATAATTAAAATAGTAGTACTGTACATACCATGTAAAAGATTAAAAAAGACTAGTTGAAATATGCTTTTCAATGAGTTTTTGTTTACATTGTAAGTGCTAAGTGTGACCCCCAAAATATATTCTCAATACTAATTAAGTAAAGTAAGTTTGGCCAGGTGGAAGCAATGAATGTACCCACCAATAACAATACGCGTTGCGTACGCGCCCTTACAATAGACTTCACTTCAAGATTTCCGAAGCTAACGGTTTTTTCAAATAAAACCCAGCATATTGCACTTTGTTTTGTTTAAAATTAATTGTTAAGTCAAAACAAATAGTGTAAATATTGACTCGTAGAAGGGTTCCATAATACAAAGTAGACATATTTCATGTTCAATGAATAATAAAATCTTAGTATATATAAATCTCGTGTCACAATGTTTGTCCTCAATGGACTCCTAAATCACTTAACCGATTATAATAAAATTCGCACACCATGTGCAGTTCGATCCAACTTGAGAGATAGGATAGCTTATATCTCAATTTATGTTAAAAAAATTACCATCCGAGCGAAGCCGAAACGGACATCTCGTGTTTAATATATAAATTACATGTTACATTGTTTGTCCACGATGAACTCCTAAACTACTTAACCGATTTCAATCAAATTAACAAACCGTGTGCAGTTTGACCTAACTTGAAAGATAGGGTAGCTACATCTCAATTTATCGTAGGAGAAGCCGCAGGTAACAGCTAGTGAATAGTATGTTTTTATTGACAAGATTGGTTACATGAGAATTTCGCAGTTCTCTTTATTATGAACTGTCATTTTCTAGGGTGACATATTTTTAATCTACACATTTAATAAAACTTGATAAAATTTAATTTTCTAAAAAATCAAACTGTAGCAGAGATAATTCTGTATGTTGAAGATATTTAAAAACTGGTGCAGACGATTATAAATTTGCAGAAGGACACATTTATTGAATTTTTGTCTGTCTACCTGAATCCCAACTGCGATACATGCCGAATCTAATCTAGCGATCGTAACGAAATTAAGTGGATTCACTTAGGTACTTTATGTACCGAAGAAGGTTCTAGGCTAGTTTTTATACTGTTTACTATAGTGGTTCCCGCTGGTTGGGGTTGGATAGGGGTAAAAGTCAAAACGTAAATTGGACTTTAATTAGTTAACGCGTAGTTCAACTTTATTAACTTTATTAATTCATCGGTCGAGGAGTTAGAAGGTGTACAGTGTACACGCCTAAAACCATCGACCAACATCGATGCTCGGGTTCGATAATCAACAGGGGCAGACATTTGTGTGATAAACACCTAGCTGTCTGCATTTATTGGTCTGGCTGTGTTTGTTAAAATTATTCTAGTATTTATTTAAATATTTCTATGTATTCATATCGTTAACTACTAAACTCTAAAGTAAGCATAGAATTCGCTTATTTTGAGGGTAGAATTAATTTGTGTAATTTGTTCGGGGATATTTAATTATTTATTTATTCTTTTTTTTTATGATATGTGATATGATTGGAAGGCAAACAAACAGACGGATTTCCTGATGGTAAGAAATTGACGCCGCCTAGAGACACCAAAGGTGGTAATGGTGCGTTGCCAACCTGAGGCCGGGATGTTAAGTCCTAGCAAAAGAAAATTTACCGGCTACCTTATCCTCTGAACTGGAACACGTCAACAGCAAGCGCTGAAGTATTTTTTTCTTTCTTAATTTCAATTGTAAACGAAGCCACAAACAAAGCCTAGCTACCACAAATCACTTTCCGTTATAAATACATGCGTTTACATTCGCAAATCGTATTTAGGATTATATTTCCGAGAACGAGAAAGACGTCTCGATTATAATAAGTGGAAGTGAGACGAATAATCGAGGGTGGATTAGGGTGATGCGGACGTCTGCTCTAATGACGTCGGTAATGAGTGCTTGCGATGACAGACGTCATGTCAAGGCGACGCCGACAATTGCCGACAAAAGCCGACAGCTCAAGTGGCGAACTTTGCGGGGGAATCTCGCTGTTTTGGCGTTTATTTGACGGATTTCGGTTTTTTAATTATAAATCAATTAAAATGTTGTTTGGGTTGGCATGCTATGGTAGGTAGTAACTAATAGGTAATAGTAATAAATAAATATCAATTTGGACAAGGCATACGATTTGAATCTAAACCTAAAGTAAGCAAATTATATGCTTGTGTTATGGGTGTTAGTCAATGATTCTAATATACAGAAATACTTAAATAGATAATAAGTAAATATCCCTGGATAAGGAATACAAATTGAATCTAACCCCAAAGTAAGCAAATTATATTCTTGTATTACGGGTGTAAGTCAACGATTCTAATGCATAGAAATACTTAAATAGATACTAGAATACATATAATAAAAATCCAAAACCGGAAATACAGACACTTTCATGCTCATTGCCCGTCAGGAATCGAACCCGAGCCTCGCGGTTGATCGGTAAAGTTAGGAAGAGGCGATTATTACTTAGCTATAGGCATATCATGCTGGAACTGACACTATCGTTTTGGCGGCTGATAGACAAGTTGCTGTAAATCTTTCGAGCTGCTAGTAAGGAAGGTAGATAGTTTTTATTTTACACTTCAATTTGGCCTGCTTTTTAACACCTACTTATTTTTGAATGCAAAATACAACTAAGAAACATTGTAATAATAGTTTACCACTCACCTAATTAAAATAAATTACTAACTTGTATGCTACCTAACGGCTTGTATATCTGCCTAGGAAGAGTACCTAAGCGTAATGTTAATCCTTATTTTAAATATCTCGCTGTTTTGGCGTTCAATGAAAAACCACCATAAAGGAGGGGAAAAGGAAAGCGTGCAACACTAAATGTTTATATCAAGGGGTCTAATATGTTGATACATTTGTAATTCACGAGTAAATTTGCCGAGGGTGTCGGATTTGATGGTTGGTGGTCGCAAATATTTATTTGTAATTAGATCCCACATGTTAGATTGCCAATGCAGAAAATCTCTGTACTTATTCCGTTAATACTATTAGTTATCCTACTAATATCGCAAATGTGAAAGTTTGTTTGTTACTTCTTCAACTGCTGAACCGTTTTTCATGAAATTTGGCACGCAGCTGTCATTTTAAACATGCATTTTTTCAAATAACTAGTGTGTTGCGAACCTTCCGGTATTTTACAAATTCACTGGATTTTCTAGTCTAACACAAAATAAAAAAAAAATTGTCACAAAATAAAAATAAACCTATTAAGCGGTATATTAAGGCTCCACACTAACGGCCAATGTTAATAATATTTCTCTAAAGATGGATTTCAAGCAATCTAGATAGCTGCGTATCCGCCGGCCTATCCTATACCTAATTGCCATATTTATCCTGTCCATAGATATGTTATTGGCAAGCGATGACATAAAAATAGATCAAAATATCAATCTTGGACAGCAAGATTGATATTAGGATTGATTATTAACATTGGCCGTTAGTCAGCCAGAAGAGCCAATCGCCGCACTCCCCCGTTCCATGATTACTATGAAATATTGCGCTCTAAAGTAAATGTCTTAAGCGACAAATCAATATTTTTGACACTATAAAAGTAATTTGAAAAAAAATATAAAAACTGAAACGATTGTTTTTAGGTCTAATACTTATCTATGTTTACGTTAAATCTGGTGTCGATATTTTCATAATTGAAGTAGACAGTTGGGTTTTGCTTTCAAAAAGGTTTAACTTTTTGTTTTTTTTCTACCGAGCAAAGTGAAATGAATCGTGTTTTGGAAACACTAGTCTTATAAAACATATTAATGTTAATCTTGTGTGTTTTTGTCACCAAGATCCATGATTGCTTTGTATGAAAAAACATTATACTGCTGACGTACCTATTTTAGCATACATGGACCTTTAAAACTCAATAATCTGAGTTCACAATTTTCTACAACTCGTAGAATGTGTTATGTAAATTTTCGACTCTACAAAACAGGAGAATATCACTTCGTCTGTATGCTTTTGTTCTTTTTTTATGTTTGTAACTGCAACAACCAATTCCAAATATTTCATAAGGCACCGCATCGCAATTTCATAGTTAAATTTTCGAAAGATAAATGATTCCGGAATGGTCCTTGAATTATTCCACTACTGCAGACGGAAGTCCGCCGACTTTGGATTCGAATTAGATTTTTACATTTGTGTTCCGGTTTCCTCGTGTAAAACCCTGACATTAAGTCCTAGGTTGGCATCGCGCCATAGCCTTTTGTGGCAATAGAAGTCGTGTAATTTATCTAATATGAAATATGTCTTCTTGTGTGCCAAAGTAAATCCTAACCATGAATAGGTAATAGGTATGGCCGCTATTAAGTTCGTAGAGACAGTTTAAACCAGGGGTGGGCAAATTATTTTGACCGCGGGCCGGTAAATTAAAAAAATATAGTGGCGGGCCAGCAAATTAAAATTGATCTTGAGGCGGGCCGGTTAGTTAAAAAACCTAAAAATAGCAGTAAATATAACGATTATAAAACGTTGTATAAAGATAACATAAGACAATCTTCATTAAAATAAAATCTATATATGAAGTCATAACATATGAAATATGCAATATATATGTTTGAAATATCGATTCCGTATCTTAATTGTTCAAATTTCAATAGTCTTTCAACATTTGGACCATTAATTCTTTTAAGGAGGTTCATATTTTTTCTAAAAAAACCCTCGGCGGGCCGGATTAAAACCTCTCACGGGCCGGATTCGGCCCGCGGGCCGTAATTTGCCCACCCCTGGTTTAAACGATTTTCAGCGGTACGTAAGAACACCAAAGTTCTCTTCAACTTCGGAACTTCGCCGTGTCATAACTTCAAGTTTTGATATTTGCAAACTCGCGGGGAAATACTGAAGAGCTCCACTGTGTCACTGGATGTGACAGGAAAAGTCGCGAGCTATGATAACATTCCATTTATCTGTCTGTATTGTCGCGGCGATATTTTAGCTGATGTTAAGTCGCCTCTGTGCTCTAGCGGTCCAGGTGTTGGACTAGACTTCCTGAGGTTCCGAGTTTAATTCCCGGGTCGGGCAACAAAAGGAAATGACTATTTATTTAATATTTCAATTTACAGTTTTGTTTTTGAGTTTGATTTGATAAGCAACAACGGCAAATTATGATTTTTATTACAATTTTGTAGTATTTTTATGTTATAAAATAGCAAATAAGTACGAGAAATATATATCACGAAACACGACAGTGGCAGAAACTATGGTATTTATCCATGTTTGTCCGAATTCCTTTGGTAGAATTGTCCATTTGCCTTCCTGGCTGGTGAGAGGCGACCATGTGCTAATCAGATCATTGTAAGACCACTGGTGGCAGAGTAGCATCTTACCTAGAGATCCACCGCCTTACCTGTTCCTATAGACATAATGCCAGTCATCATGTTTACTGGAGGGTAGAATATGCTTAGGTAGCCCTAACATTCCAGCTACAGGACAGCGTTGCACCAACTACATCTATCGTGTCTGTAGGCCACGTTTGTATCTCATCAAGAGAGTTGTGTGCGTATTCGCTATCTTACCACTTAAAAAAAACGGGCGAGTTGTTTCAAAGCACTCTATCATCTAGTTTCATAAGTGTACGGAAAAAAGAAAAGAATAAAAAGAAACACTTCATCCATAAACATAATTTGTACCTAAGGCTTAAACCTTCAACCTCCTAAAGCTATTGAAGAGGGGACGGATTCAGCCACTTAACGTCATCTGAGATTTCGCAGCGACTTGCGACAGACAGACAGATCAATGGGAGCTTATTATATCGTGGGACTTTTCATGTCACATCCAGAGACAGAGTTGTACTTCTTAACCTTTGGAGTTTGGAATTACCCAAACTTGAAGTTATGACATACGTCAAAGTTTCGAATATGACAACTTGTTTGCTGTTAATTCCAATACCAACCAAATTGAAAGTACTCTATCCCGATAAACTCAAAGTTTGAAGTAATCTGAGGAAGTCCACGAGAGTTTTGGAATCATCGAGAGAAAAGATGGTCAAAGTTTTTTCATAATTATTGAATTTTGTGCTTATACTGAGTGAAATAAGTCAATTTTGGTGCCACTTTGTACAATTTTGTTCAGTGAAAGTGCATAAATAAAATAATCACGAAGAAATTAGCGTATCGTGTATGTTCTCGTTGCTGCTAAATCTCACTACATGAGCTTGAGTAATGAGGCCACCGCTTTACTCAAGACCCTGACATGACTTATTGACGGCTTATGACTTTTGACTAATTATAATTGAATCCCGATTTCAGTAAATTAGATGCAAATTTCTACTTGACTTATGGCAAAATACTGACGTAAATGCCAAAACCTAAAGAAAGAAAGAAGTAATCCACACTTGAGGTACCTACGCTACGGTTGTGTTTCGCGGAAACGAATTACACTCAGCCCAAAAATTAGCCATCCGTGCCAGTGACAAAAACCTATCATTTTGTGTTTGAAGTGAGACCAATTTATTTTCCCTCTTCAATAAACAGGGTTGCTAGTAGGGAATGCAATCCCGATCTCGCGAGATCCTGATCCCGCGAGATCTCGTGTGATTTGTCGGGATCAATCCCGAAGCATAGCATGACAAGATCCCGTTCGAGACTGACGGATTGGGCGGCAATGGTCAGCGATGCTACACATATCCAAACACAGGTTGCGTTTCATGAAGATAGAAGACCTAAAACCACCTCTCTCAGAAAAATTGGTCTCTTTGATAAACCATCGTATTTCCGAGCGTCGCATAAAATCAACTGCAGCACCGTCATATTTGAAAAATCCAAATAGTGATCAAGATGACTTGGAACAATGGAAAGGCAACGAGAAATTCCAATTGCCTAGTAAAGATATCATAAGGAAATAAATTAAAATATAATTACACGTTTATATTGTAAAGAATCAAACCAAGCAGAGATTAATACGACAGTATTTAACGAAGATCACTTGCCACTTTCTGTGATTGCAGAGGGTTTAAATTTTAGTGCTACTGTTACACAAAGTAACACTTCTTCCCTTCAAGAGGAATTAGAAGAAACTCTCCGAGCGTCTAAAAGTCCTTTTACACGTGTATCCACAAACTTTGATAAATTAGAGTTAGTAATAAAAAAACAAATGAATTTGTTTGAATGTGGAGGAACAAAGGGCAGATTTTTTTAGTTTGCATTTAATTGCTTACTCACGCTGTTGCCAACTAGTTTCGAGGCGGAGAGGGCGTTCTCAGCAGAATCAGAATCAGAATAATCTTTATTCACATGAACCATACAAGTGGTATTTGTGCGCGTCGACATTTTTTAAACTACCACCGGATCGGACCGGATTTTTTAAACTACCACCGGATCGGAGCAGCTGGCTACATTGCTACAGACATTAGATGCCGGTTAGCAGATAGTACTCTTAACACACTTCAAAATGACCCGTAATTATATTTAATGACCTTGAGCTATACCTACTTTGGTTTTGATGTTCATGTTAGTAAAATTGTTAATTGCGTAGTAAGTAATATTAAAATAGTTTTGTTTAACCTCAATATCACAAACAAGCAGTTTTCATTATATTCAGTAATGTGATTTTTTTTACTAGACGAGATCCCGAAAATCTCGGGATCTCGCGGGATTGAGATTTCTAATCCCGAGGGATTTCGACTTTACGATCTCGAGTCGGGATTGCATTCCCTAGTTGCTAGTGTGACGTTTAGTGCTTCTGATTAAGATTTTATCTAGAATAGCACAGACTGCGCTACTGTCGAAGCATTAATGTCAAGCGATACGAAGTTTGCTGGATCAGCTGGTATACTAAGTTGGTAAAACGCATAAAAATACTCAAATAATTATACATTCTAACATACGCATACATCGCGCCCGATACTTTTTACACATATATCGTTGGTCGAATCACGAAAAGGCGTAACCAACAAAATGCCCATTTTGAGATTGACTTGACGAGATGTCTTTTGACAAAAAATTCTTATATCTTCTAGTATAATAAAGCTAGATGAAATATTTTAATAACTAAACATTAAGGGGTAAATAATTTTAAAATGATCTTGTATGACCATAAAACTCATCGGTGATTTCTTTATTTCGCTGTCCTGTAAAGTTGTAAGAAAACAGTTGCGCCTATTCGTGATTCGACCGACGATATGTTCATTCATATAAACACACACACATGCACGTATGTACCTTTACATTCTTAAAACAATTAATATAAAAAATAACTTTGCAACCGGTAAAATTATTTTGGGTAGGAAAAGCGTTTACGTTTATGTTTAACGTTGTTAAAGATCTCGGTCATAATATGACAGCAAAGTTCTACCAAAATCTGTGGTCTCCATAGGAGGTGGAGGCGCGGATAGTTGTCACTTATAACACAGAATAATAATGTACTATGCTTATAGTACCTACTTAGTGCTATTTAAATTATGCGCTTCGGCTATATTCATCAAGCTTCGGATATTCGAATGTATTTCAAAGATATATCTACATAGAGTTTTTATTACATAATTAATCATTTAGCTTAAATTTAGATTAGGTCAGCCAATTTAAAAATAAAAGTATAAAGTGTAAAAAGAGTAAAAATATAAAACCGAAGCGCATGTTTTAAATAATAGTACTGTACTATCTTTACCTAAAATCCAATTCCAATTAGCGCGAAATCGAAATTAAAGCGTAACCAAATCAAACAAAAACCGATATCCTATCCAGCAGTGTCTTTCAGTGGGGTTACAGGACGTAGGGATCAACATATTTGTATGACTACTTTATATATACCCAAATTATAATTATTATATGGCTTTCTCTAACAAATTCCCTGCTAAACCGCTGAACCGATTGAGACGAAAATTTTATATCTATAAATGTAGTTAACGAACCGATAACTACTTTTTTTCAAATATCAACATCCCACAGACTATAATGGGGATGAAAGGTCATTAGTTGACTTGTTAAGAAATGATTTCTATGTTTCTTTTTATTCCCAACTAGCTGACCCGACACACGTCCTGTAAATTATGAATAACCAGCTGCAACTGCGGCTTCGCCCGCGTTTTTACAGGAACCCCTTATGTGATCAGGATTAAAAGTAGCCAATATGTTAATCCAGGTCACAATCTATCTGTGTTCCAAATGTAGGTATGTACACGTATACTTCCAAAATACACGTTTCAAAGAGTATATATAGTACACGACTGTGGTACAAGTGTGTAAAGATGTCACATTTTATTAGGCACATTTCACGTAGACGGATTTTTTTTATTTTGCTTATTAAAATCGTTTTTAACGGAATTTTACCCATATCATACACAGACGAATTATTAACCCATCAATTTCGGATCAGTTAACTTAGCCATGGTTATTAATGTCAAATAAAAGGCTTGAAATTTAAAAAAGCGTTTAAAATGGCGTAAAATTTTAAGCTCTGACATTTGCAAACTGAGCGGAAGTACCCACTCGAAGGTCACCAGTTCGATTTTCGGCACAAAGAGTTCTGATAAATTATATTAACTATCTACGAGTATTATACGCAGCTTCGCTAATGCAACGGAAGGTTTATGTTTACAGGTTTTTGT
This sequence comes from Calephelis nemesis, assembly GCA_002245505.1. Lineage (NCBI taxonomy): Eukaryota > Metazoa > Arthropoda > Insecta > Lepidoptera > Riodinidae > Calephelis > Calephelis nemesis. Next base: position 154,392 of record NJDD01001344.1, read on the forward strand.
AGGTAGGTACCTACTTAATACTGTTCTTCTTCTCTCTTCTTCCAATAAAACAAACATAGCGCTTTTTTTATGGTATTGGAAGGTAAACAAGCAGACAGATTTCCTGATGGTAAGAAATTCATGCTGCCTAGAGATACCAACGGTGGTAATGGTGCGTTGCCAACTTGAGACAGGGATAATGCGCCTCGACCAAAGTAAGTTTGTCAGCCACCTTATCCTCCGAACCGGAACACGTCAACGACAAGCACTGCCGTCATGGTGGCCGGAAGAGGTAAAACGGTGGTACCAATCCGGGGAAGTCGCTGCGCAACTCTACCACCTAGTCAGATGTCACGGTGCTAGTGACGGCAACCCTATGCTCGCCTTTTACGAGCTGCCTGGCAGGAAGGCAGATGGTCTATTCTGCAAAGGAGCCCGGACCAGCACGCGTAACAAAATATATTTATTGCTTCAAAAGTAAACAACGACTGCTACCGCCTTTATTGTCGTATTTATATAGATTTTTAGTTCACATCAATTCTTCTTTTACCGGTCAACATAACATTTTAGAAGTTAGATAATAAAACATAACAATATCAGTAGCAGCAAATACTTTATGCCAAAAATAAGTGGACCAATTAAACACTTGATTATTAATTACAAACAGATAGGTATACAACTAAGACAACGTGATACAATTTAGTATAATAGGTAATACACTCAATACATTTATGATTACCAAAAATACTTTTCTGATATAAGCTATAGCTTAATATAATAGGTAATACACTCATAACATTTATGATTGCCAAAAATACTTTTCTGATATAAGCTATAGCTTAATATAATAGGTAATACACTCAATACATTTATGATTGCCAAAAATACTTTTCTGATATAAGCTATAGCTTAATATAATAGGTAATACATTTAATACATTTATGATTGCCAAAAATACTTTTCTGATATAAACAAATTGTAATACTTGTTCAGTGATACTGTTGTTCCGGGTCTCCTGTATATAGTCAATAAGCCTTCCTGCCAAGCAGCTCGTAAGAGGCTAGCCAAGGTTAAATTTGTCATTACCAACAAGACCACTGCTGGTAAGGTACTGAGCTGCAACTTATCCGGATAGTTACCCATCACCTCACCTATTTCTGCCGCCACAATGATAGTTTATGTTTCGGCCCGGGGGAAGTCGGGGTAAAACTGCAAAAGTCCGACAGTATTTAATGGTTTTAGCAATTCCATATAATGAAGTTTCGGTGTGTTACTAGCCTGAAGTTGCCGTATCTCGATTTATTTATGTTTTAGATAGTTTTAACTTATTCATACCCCACATTCAGACTCCACTGAGTTTTTGCATTATATGTTTCCAAAAACTCAAAAAATCATAGAAGCCATTTGAACCAAAGGGAACTAGTGTTCCAAACTGCCTTTTTTTAAAATAAAATTCTATATTGTGATAGATATACAAGAAACTCAATAATTGATAAATGTAAAATTACACTATCAAGTCATTTTAAGTGTAAATTTTATGTATTCTAAAAAAAGTATCTTCACGCCCATATCCCCGAAGAGGTAGGCAGAGGCCCAATAAGGGCACCCACGACTAGCCAAAGACACTAAATCCCACAACGTACCACTATTGGCAAGCTCATCGCCAATCAGACGTCAGACACATGTCTACCTATCCACTCACGGACAACGTTATTTTTCAACAGAACACCTATTTGCTACCAGACCCGTTTATCAGTTATCGCCTTTGTGGTCTAGCGGTTCAGTTGTTGGGCTGGACTGCATGAGGTCCCGGGTTCGAATCCCGGGTCGGGCAACAAAAAGGAAATTGGGTTTTTCCAATTGTCTTAGTTAAAAAAAAAAACGTTGCTCGGTATTGGATATGTGCCCGGTTGGCAATAGGTTTGCCATTGTGGGACTTATTGTCTTCGGCTAGTCGTGGGTGCCTGGTGGTGCCTCTGCCTATTTCTTCGGGGATATGGGCGTGAAGATACTTATACCCGGAACCTTAAGAAGTCAAGGCGTAGGTACGGCGGACCGTTAGATAACAGAGGCGACAATTATTACTTTATTGTTGCTATTATTATATTATTAGGTATTACTCACAAAAAACAATAATCTTGATAAAAATTATGTGGGACCAACTCGGGAAACTAAAAATGACAATTAAAATCTGTTCGTTAATATCCGAGTAATAGCGTAACAAACACCCAAAAAGAACGTGCAGACGAATTGAAATCCTCCACTTTTTAGAGTTTTAATTTAATTAGATCTTAAAATTGAAAACTTTATTAATTTTTCATGGAGAAAGTGTATTAATATTGAATTAAACCTTCAATTTCTTTGTTACAATATACCTACCTATTATTAACAAACAATTTTGCTCCTAAACTTTAGAGACTTTCAAACTAATAAAAATAATATAAACATAACTTGTGCCCTCTCAAAGTTTTGTAATTATTTGTTATAAGAAATAATTTATGTACTGTTGTCTGCGACTTCGTACAGACTGAAATGACTTCGTTGTCAGTGATGACAATTAAAGATATTCCTGAAGTGAAACCTATTCTAATTGTTGATTTAGGCTATTAGCTACTACTGAGTACCTACACAAAATTTGGTAAAAATCCATTAAGTAATTTTGCTTGCAAAGTGAACAGACAAACCAGTAATTTTTTGACTAGGGTTATTGGATGATTCGCACGAAAACAAATGTGCGAATCGATCATTTAAAAAAAAAATATTTTTCTTATATATCGAATTGAATTTATTGGTGTGCGAATCGGCAACTCTTAAAATATGTAGTAGTAGGTAGATAAGTAGTAAATGTGTGCAAATAGCACACACTTTTTGTTTTGTGGAATATAGTTTCCATTAAGTAACTACACTCTAGCAGAGAAGTATTTAGGTTTACATGTTTTTGTTAATATGAATATGACACTAATTTATAACAATAATCATATTAAAATTAAAAATAAATCTTAATGTTAACTTACCTCGCTACGACATGATCAACGAAAAATTATCTAATCTCCTACACAAAGCAACGGATATTGAAAAGTGCATTAATACTTTTTTTTATAATAAGTAATTCATCCATAACATGATATTCTTTAAATTTTGATAAATATCTATTTGTTGATAGGATTAAATTTGTTCGTAAACATTTTTTTTGTGATTAATAAACCACCTAATCTTGTAATTAATATAAAATAATAATATTAGAATATGTGCAAGTAATTAGATTTATATTTTTATAAATATCTGTTAAAGTATCATGAAAATGAAGTTATTACTCAATTTATAAAATATTTATGCTAAATAAAGACCCAAGAATAATGCGAATGAACGTGGTAGCGCATAATTCATAAAGCTTACTTTTTACTTTTTAGTAGATATATTTAAGACATTTATTTCAACTTAATTTAATGCATAATTTTCTTAGTTTTAAGCTAAATAGCTATCGCCTTAATTTTTTTTAAATACATTTGTATTTATATTTAATCTATGTAAAAGGTTAGCGAATAAGCCCATAGCTTTCCTGTTCGCAAGAGACAACCGCGACCTTTACACAGAATAGGGATGTTAGGCCTATTGTGCAAATGTACCAGCTCCTATAAACTCCGAACCGGAAAATGACAGGGTCATTATAACGGCGAGAAAACTAACAGTTCTTCAAAACATTCTTATTATTTCTGAAACGCTTGAACATGTACTTTTCATAGTAACTCTACTTTTTATTTTGCGTTCTCTAAAATAAAATACCCAATGGCAAAACCCTACTACATATTTTCAGAGTTGTCGATTCGCCCACCAATAAATACAGTTCGTGCGAATCGCCCACAGACAAAATAAAATTTTCAAAAATTCATCCAATAACCCTTTTATTCAACTGTTGCAGCCAGACTGGATATCCCAAAGTGACTCGCCAGGGTCTTCTTGACATTTCTTCGTCTTTCTAAACATTTGCCCATAACAGCAATGTAAGTGTCTGTATGTGTATTTTAATTGACTCCAAAAAAAAGAGGATATGGTCAAAATGATTTCTTTTTTGTTTTTGTTTATATTACGCGATTACTTTGCCAACAGTTAACTGATTTTTATGGTTATTTTTTCGAAAGGTAGTTCATAATTTCGAGGTGCTCTAATATCAGTTTCATCGTGATCCAACTATGTACTGGTATTTGAGTTATACTTAACAGTGCATACTCTTACACATATGTTGACCTTATTATAGATTGGTCTTCAACATAAGCGAGAAATTTAAAAGAGGGCGAAAGGGTCGTCACATCCAAACGCCGACAAATTTCAACATTTCTTATAATCAGAACTTTGGTTATTTGCCTTACAAAACATAGAATGATCCCAAAATTAAAAAAAATTAATAGACCTCAACAAAAACTAATTTCAGTTTCGGTTACGGCCAAGTTTCATCCGAAACTTCGGCCAGGCCGAAACCTACGATTGCGGACTCGGGTTGTGTTCGTACGCCGAAGAGTCGCGTCTCACTTGACAAGTTTTTGTTTTTGTGCGTAGCAAACTCAATAAACAAAAGTGTCATTTTTTTGCAATTTCTACGTGGCTTCTACAATAAAAATTACACGAGTAGGTACTTTGGATTTAATGCATTTTTCTAGGAACACACTATTTACTAAATTTCCGCCCGCGACTTTAGCCGTGTGGACGATACGATTTTGGTTATACGATTTTAGATACGTTAGTAAAATATTTGATAAAAATGTTTTACGTATAGTATACCTACTTTAACAAAAATATTTATTTACATCTTCCATATATGTAGAATGAAATTTTGGAAATTCTAGAAGAAATATTATCTATCGATTTGTACGAAGTTTCATAGTTTTAGCTTTGATAAAAATGTGACTCAGTTAGAGATTCGGACAAAGAAAACAGAGGAACATAATGAAACGTCGATATTAAAACAAACAATCGAGTGTTATTTGACCGAGCTAAGACTACAACAAAAAGCTGATATATGTATATTTCTACTCTTCATTTCTATTATCTCCAGTCCATATTCAACTTTGAGAAAAGCAGTCGTAGTACCTTTCTGCACCACCAACTAGCGTTTCCAGTCCATAAATGTTCATTGCTGCTGGACATACAATGCAGATCGATCGATGTTAGACTTTTAATTACTATTATCGAATCATAAGATCAAAAAATAACATTTTATTTGGTTGCTTTTAAGATAAGCAACTAGATAGATTATTACTACATTTATAATTTTGATTTTAGACATAGTTTAAAGTACCTGAGTAATTTAATTAATAAAGCTTGTTTAGAAGAAGTAAGTATAATGTTTCGTTTTTTTAAGTAAGCAATTATAGAAGGCTGTTTAAAAAGAAGTTATCCTATTTTGTTTTGATTGCGAATAATAGTATATAATAGTATAATAATAGTACTTTAACATAATGTGATACAATGCCAACTTAGGGGAAGGTGGCCTAATACGGGTAAGCTAAGCGAGAATTAAAAAAAACCTAAATTTCACTTGGGTTCCCAGCTTAATTATCATCATCTTAAATCAAACTATAAAATAAAACGCCAATTTAATTTTAATTAAGTTAATCAATTAGTTACTTACTAGTTGCAGCTACCATTCCTTTCGATTGTTTTATTATTGAAGGCTAATAAGAGTTTGTTAAGAAGGGCTTAATGTTTCGGTTCGGTCTTTATTTTATTTCTAGACAGTCTAGGCTCTAAGAGATCAGCTAATATTTTGCTTATTTTAGGTAAGTATTGTGACTTTTTATTGCACTAGAAAACTCATTAAAAGGCTGTTAAAAAAAGCATAGACTTTTTAAAAATACAAGTAGGTAAGTAGATTAAAAACTGTAACTGAAATTAAATTACATTTTCTATTTTATCGATTAACTAAACTTTTTTCCTACTCCTGATGAACAAGAAAAATACAGTTTTTGACAAGTAAGTTGTGCAAGTGCTCCAACAATCCTGCAGACTGCAGACTGCAGCCTGCAGACAAATGGTGTGAATTTACATTGTCCTGAAAATGGCATGGAAACCGAAGGTTCGGTTACGGTTTCGGTGTTTCGGTCGGTCACTAACAAAAGCTATACCTATTATATAAAGCAGGTAGTTAAGAACCATTTCGATTACGTCCACTTTCAAACAAAAAAAAATCAAAATCGGTATATCCGTTCAAAAGTTATGATCTAACAAATAAACTTATAACTAAAGACCGGATTATATGCAACATAAAAAGCTTGAAATATGCATGCAAATATGCATGAAAAATGCTTGAAATATGCACAAAAACTAAGAAAAACTAACAGAATATGCAACATTAAATGAGTATTTTTTTTTGTTTTGTGTATATTATTCCTTTAGATTTAAGTTTATTGTTGGAAAAACTTGTTTTAAGTTGTACTTTGTTAAGTATGTATCTTCATAATTTATTATTTTTTAATAAAATGTTTTTTTTTCAATTATAAAATCAACATACATTTAGTAAACTATCCATTGATAGACGACAATTGATACAGTAACATGTAACATTACTTAATATTTTTGTAAATATTAACAATAAAGTATTGTTCTATAAAATTTGATTCTTCTTAATTATTAATTTTTTCTTCGATAATTCAAAATACTTTTATAGGTCGAAAAGGATCGCTCCACATCTGGGGTAACTGGGCAGAATTTGAACTTGGGTGCTTTGTTAGCGCTTATATTTTCTGGCAAAATTTCCGCCGGCAATTGAATTCAATAACATGCATAATAAATGGAAGGAAAGAGTAGTGTCGCTTACCGCACTTTACAGCGCGAATATCTTTTGTCTTTTTCATTTTATTATCGTACCAAAACGAAAGATGCGCGGCTGCTGAATGTGCTGCGTTCGAAAAATACTGTAAATTATAGCGATAATATGCATCATCACTAGATCTTAGGAAAAATATGCTATTAGCGTTGAAAATGGCTTACATATGCAAATGCATGTGCAAATATGCAATTGCATAATATCCGGTCCCTACTTATAACACACACGTCAAACTTATAACAGCCCTCTTTTCCATTGGGGGCTAAAATGTTAAAGTGGACATATATATATCTAAGGTAAAATATTATCTATAGACAGTACACACATCAAACGTGAAAGAAATACTTATTAAAACTCCCTCACACCTCTTCACACCTATTTAAGCAAATCCTATGGGCTCATGTCGACTGTAGGTAATTTAATCAGCCCTCTGCCCTCAGAGGAAGCGACGAAGGGCGACAGGGCGTAGGCGATTAGGGACATCAGGTGTAAGGGACTGTTTCATAGAAAAGGGTGATAATTGATGTTTAAAACCTCGTAATACTATTTTTTATAATTTTAATGCTAGAATTATGATGCATGGAATGTTATGAAATTCATTTGTATATCTATGTCTGATTTTGTCTATGTCTTTGTTTTACATCCTCGTCAGTCGAGGAATTAGCGTATATACCTAACACCATTGAGCACCTTCTCGAGTTCGATTCCCGGTGCCATTTCTGTGCATAATACCAGACCGATTTGTTCGTGGAATGTCAACCCAGGTTTCCTTGGATACCTACATCCCACAACATCCTTATATTTTCATGGGACAGGTCAGAAAACTAGCACATGGCTTTCCTGATGTTAATAGATACTATAGATCAGCCTTTCCCAAAGTGGGCAATAACGCCCCCTTGTGGGCGCTGGAAGCCTAGAGGGGGGCGATAAGAATGCTGAAAAAATGTTTTTTTGAAGCTCCAGGCGAAACAAATATGTTACTGAGGTCATTAACGAGAAAAAAAACGGGGTGGGGGTGCTATGAAATAACTAATTTTCAAAGTGGGCGTTACATGAAATAAGTTTGGGAACCTCTGCTATAGATGTTTTAGGTGCGTCGTCGAACTGTGCCCGGAAAACGTATGTCTCTTGTGCAAGTCTATCGGTTACCCTACATTCCGGACTGGAATATGAAAAGTAATTACAGCGGTAGAAATTTGTAAGGATACCTACCCGGGCAAGTTGCAGTATAGCACTCTACTACCAGCCTATCCCGAGTTGCCTAGCAGAGAAGCAGACGGTCTATTCTACTCGGTGGACCGGACTAACACGGAGAAGCGCATTTATTTGCATTGTAAAAATTTGCATCTCTTGTAGACATATTTTATGCATTCTCTTTATTTTGGGTTATCTGGAAGAAATCTCTTTTAGAGATAAGCTCGCCTTTTGTATAGTTTTACATAATTACTTGTTTTTTGACTTTTTTTGTGAACAATAAAGAATTAAAGAAAGTCCAATAATCAAAACGCCAAATGGCTAATAATTAGGTAGTTTAAGACTTGACATCCTAGCCTATACCTAGTTGCAGCAGGATTTTCAGGAGTAAGGCCAGGCCCGGTCAGGACAGGGTTCTCAAAAGCCAAAAAAATACAAATAAACAAAGGTTTTTTATAATTAACATTATTTTGAATATCTGTTTTACAGCGACATAATCCAGCAAAAAATATTTTAAACATTCAAATTTTCATTTTCATTTGGTCATTTTTGAACCAATTTTTGAAAATGTTTTTATATTTGATAAACTTCTAAGGTGGTCCCATTGCTACCAAGTCTACAAATACCAAGGATTTGATGTTAGAATGAGGAAAATGGAGGAAAATACGTAAGTTTTTGTTATTTAGATGATATAGGTAGGTACTTACTAAATACTAATGAAATTGAAGTCAGTTTTCTACAGTTTTACTGCTATTAATGATTGTTTACCGTAGACACGATTTTGAAAATTAGATGATTTGCGAGTTTAGCTACTACAGATAAAATCCATAGATTGATATTCAACAGACGTGTTAGAAAATTGTTAGAAATTACTATAAAGTCAGGTTGCTACCAACAGATTTATTTATACCCCGAAGGTTGGTATTTTTTTTAATAGTTCAATTAAAGCTAGTCAGGGCCCTAGGCCCCTTAGCTTTAGAGGTCCCGATGCACGGCACCATCTTGCCCTAGTTTAGCTACGCCACTGTCGGTGATGAATCAAATGGTTCATATTTTGTCCGCATTTTTAAAAAGTTTAAAATGTAACTCCCAAGGAAAAACTTTCCATCCCTCTGATAATATTAGAACGAGATACTATTAGGGCAAATATGTGAAAATATGACAAGGTAGGTAATAGCTAAGTAAATAGGTAGGTATATTGGTATCTTTGTATGATAAAGCCTGTTAGTTGCCTAATGAAGTGCTTTCCTAGTTAACCCACCAAGAAGTGTAAATTTATCAACTGAAGCACTAGGCACACGACAAAAGCGAGCATATACCAATCCGGCCAAAACGTCACTGCCTACCATAAAAATATAGGTATTTAGGTACAGGTATGACAAACTTTGAGAGCTGGGAGAGGTCTTAAGCTGCTGATTACTTTAATAATTAGGCCCAAACTATTAAATTTAATTAAATTACCCAAACTTTAATTTAAAAATATATATATATATAAGTCACAGATTGAATGACAAATTTATGCGTGCATATAACGAACTGGCAATAGATTAGCACCTCCTAACTTTTTGGGGCTGTAAGATAACAAAATTCCCATAAAAAACACGCTTATGTAGAAATAATCCATGCGATGTCACAGGCAACTAACCTGCAAGCTTCCACCTGCTCCGACCACTTTCCACCATCACCAAGTGAGCAAACACACTGACATCACACTGACACCACTAAGATGGCCGGCTGTGAAATTTGTGGCCGCGAAAGGCGCGCGAAAAGTGGCCGGCAAACACCCCCTACCCCCTCCCTGCGGCATTCGCAGCCCAAACGACGGTCGCCGCCTTAAATTATTCACCAAACCCCGCCCCTTTAGCAATAAACTGTGTTGCCATTAGGTCGAAATTTCCCGAATTCTGTGAAAAAAAACTTTTAATATAAATAGTGAATTGATTAGTGAAGTGAGTTGACAAAAGCTTATGTGTACTAAATAAATTTTTGAAGTGAAACTTCTTTAAAATAATTGTTATTTCAAAACGGGTATCATGGAAAAACGGCAGGTAAGAGACACAAATATGTATTCATCTCATTATTTTGTCAATTTACTAAAGTTTGACTTCCAGCGTGTATGAATTGCACCTTTTTTTATTTATGAGAATAAAAAGAAACTTTGCCAATAGCTTGGAAGGCTGTCTCTGTAACATAAAAAAAAACTTTTATTGCTTTTTACGAATAAGAACTTAGCGTGTAGGTAGGTCAGTAAGCAACACGAATATCTGACCACCTTACAGTACTTTGAAGTTCGAAAACATTTTAACTGCTTCAAATATTTGCGTTGCTTACTGTTTAGGTCTATGTCTAATCTTAAATGCATAATTCTTCTGTGTGTTCTTTCATGTGACATTTTAATGTAATATTATATCAGGGTAGGAATCTACCGCCTTTCCTATTCCTGTCGTCATCCGTAATCCCTCTTTAATGTTTGACTTGGAACCCTCCAAGTATGAACAATCCAAATCTAGACTAAAATCAGAGCCACATTTCTTTAGTTACTTTGGGGAAAAGCTTTGGTTAACTTCGATATGATTTTCATACCAACTTTTTTCGCCAATTATGGTCTTTCGGAGGCCAATTAGGTATTGAAAAAAGAAGCAGTCCATATTTAAATTCAGTTATTCAACTATAGTCTATATGCACCAGTGACAAAATTTGTTTTCCGTTGTCCGCGAAAGCGCAAGAGACAGCCATGACTTCAGACACTGTCTGAAAGATAGACTTTTACATTTTTTTGGCTATATGGGTTACAAAATAGTTGAAATATTACTTAAGTATTTTTTTAGGTTAGAGAGTAGATACGGGTTTCGTGAGTATAAAAAGCAGAAATACTTAAAAATGCATTCCAAATTTAACGACATACTTTTCTGCCTTAATATTTTCTAATGGAGAATATTAGAAAGTACATCTGGCAGCCCCATTTTTTTGCCTTAAAATTCATTCTATCTCACTCTATCCTGTTGCGCATTTGCGACGTTTATATTCTATCTTTGTCATATTTGTGGGAATTTACTATTTGTGTCTCTTTTACACTCATTAGGCGGGTCTTGTTCCGTACATTATTCAGTATGTTTAGCGAGCGCTTTATGAGGTTTGCGCACAGTTAAACAGAGTAATGACGACACAGAGGCATTTTTATATCTATTAATAAAGTTGTTAAAGAGCTGTCTGTACATGAATGAGATTTGAAATAATTAAATCGAACTAAAATCGCAAACTGACATCCTCTTAAATAGTAAATCCTCTACGTATACAAAAATTATGTATTTTCCTCGATTAGGATTCTAGCATCCAATACTTATTGGCTATAGGACCAGGGGCCCTACCATAAACGCTTAAAGCAGTATTATTTCCATCTTGCCAAATGTCTGCCTTTATAAGCAACTTTATGGTATACGTCACAAGGTTGTCTTTCTCGACTGACAATTAGTATTGTTGAAATAGAACTGTTTTAAGAGCTTATGGTAACCCCCCAGTTCGGAAGCGAAAATATTTCAAAATCGGTTCAGAGATGACAGAGAAATCAAACAACATACAAAAAATATAACTTAGAGTTGAACGTATAATAATATTTTTCGAAGTCTGAAAAAAATTAAAGATTAGTAAGCACTTTCACATACTTGTTAGTTGTCGTGTTCCGGTTCAGAGGATAAGGCAGCTCATAAACTTACTTTTGCTCCAGGCCTAACTCCCAGCCTCAGGTTGGGAACGCACCATTACCACCTTTTTTGTCACTAGGCGGCGTAAATATCTTACATTCAGGAAATCGGTCTCCTTGTTTGCCTTCTAATATGATAAATATAATTAAAAAAAAAACAAATTAGTAGTTTTTTTCGAATATAAAAATAGTTTGTTCACGTCCGTATCCCCAAGCAGTAGGTTCAACCATCAATATTAGCCATACGTAAAAGTTATGTCTCAAAATATGATAGGTGTCAATCGGGCATAGGCGATTTTGTTTTAATAAAAAAGAGCTGATAAAATACGTTTGAGTTGCCCAACCTAGGAATTGATCCCAGGGTGATCCTGTAGCTAACGTCAAAACCAGACCACTAGACCAGCGAAGCGTCAAATAGAAAGAGTTGTTAACTCAAAATCGATTACTAATAATTCAAATATGAGACATTAGTGGAAATTTCGATAATAACAATCGTTCGTAATAACTCATATTATATATTATTATTATTATTATATAGTATTACCTGCTATACCTACTAAATTATGCGCTCCGCCTTTAGACTTAACACTCTTTTTACACTTTATACTTTTATTTTAAATTGGCTGATCTAATCTAAATTGAAGCCAAATGATTAATTATGTAATAGGTAACAACTCTATGTATACATAGATATCTTTAAAATGCGTTCGGATTTCGGAGCTTGACGAATTTAGCCGAAGCGCATAATTTATATAGTATCTACTATTTCAGGCCTTGTTTTAGAATGAATAAATACTTTTTAATTTTTACTAGTTAATTATTTTTTTTAAAAACATGCTGACTGATAAGACTACGGACGTAGGTGTATAAGTGCCAAATTCTAATTCCGCTTAAAATAATATCTAAAATCTGTCGGTCTATCACTCTTTCACGGCTAATAACTGGACTGATTTTGATGAAATTTGAAATTCAAATAGGTAAATACCTACTCAAGTTCAATTAACTACATGCTACCTTTCTTTGAAAACAATCAACCTCCAAACGCAAAAACTGAAGAAAAACCACTTTGCTCTAAAGAGGACCTAAAGCGGTTTTAGGATTTGTGCACAGTGCGTAGGTATACCTAATTAAAATTACTTAAATCTAATGTTGGTTATATAAAATGTTTAAAAATACATTAAATAAAAACCTACCAATTAAATTGTATATATATATTTAAATCAATTGCTGTTCGTTAGTCTCGCTAAAACACGAGAACGGCTGAACAAATTTGGCTATTTTTGCTTTTAAATTATTTGTTCAAGTCCAGGGAAGGTTTAAAAGAAAAGAAAAAGGAAAAAATTGCGAGGAAACTGGGATAATCAACATTTTAATTTTTCCCACACAAACTGAACGGGTGAAACAAAGTTCGCCGGGACAGCTAGTATTGAATAAAATTAGCATTTTATAAAACCTTATTTGGTCTTCTAAGTAAACAATAAAAATAAATATGTTAGTAAAAACCGACTTTTAAATTAAAAAGTAAAAAAAATATAAAAAATTAATATTAATTATATGCAACTTACTATTTATATGTGCTATTTATTAATAAGTTTGAAGTCAGTGCAAAGTCAATTTAGTACTAACTTATAATATAACTAGCTGTTACCCGCGGCTTCGCCCGCGTATTCTACTAATTTGATATTTAGCTCTCCAACACTGTTCGTTAAAATTTTAAGATAAAATGTAGCCTATATCGCTATTCAAAGTTTCATCTATTTTTTTGTAAATATTAAAATAAATTCAGCAATTTTGCCATCAAAACTGAACATACTCTTTCTCTTTTCTAATTCCACCTCAGATAAATAGAAGGAATACGTTATTGCGTTTACATTTTTATCTGCACTTTGGCAATTCCTGTGAAATTAAACTGTATAGCAAGTTATAGAAACCTCTAACAGATTTTTTTTTTCGAAATTTTTGAAATATACATATCGTCTCTGAGGTCTAACCGTCCGTCTTCGGAATTACTTCTTGAGATCTTGGTTCGATCTCCGGTCCGGGCAACAAAAAAAACAAATAGAAAAATAAAGTTTCAATTTTCTACTAAAAGTAACGTTGACACTTGCCCGGGATTGGATAAGTGCCCGGTTGGCTACAGGATTGTGATCTACCACATTGGACTTAATGTCTTCGGCTAGTCGTGAGCGCTCTGGTTGTGCAGGTGGTGCAGGCAGAACTAGCCTTCGGGGATATCTTCAGAAACTCACATTTAGAAATTGTAGCAGCAAAATTAAACTCTTCATCTTTTTTATATTAGTATGAACAGATTCTGTGATAAATTTGACTTTGCACAGAAAAATGTGGGAGAACATCCTGGCATAATGATGTGTCTACCTACTCTAAACGACGTCATTTGAAAACAATTATTGCTTTTGCGCATATTGCTTAAAAATCTTCGAGATTCATCAGAATTGCACAATAAAAGAGACTTTAGCGGCTCAGCTGGTTCACCAAGCAAAAGTAATAGGTAGAGTAATTTATTTTTCAAGAATTTAAAAAAATGAAGTACTTATTTGAAGCCATTTTTTGTTAACTTTTTTTTTATTTTATCCTCATTGCTTAATACTTGGCATTGATTTGTCTTTTATTTTATCAAAATTGGCGAGCTACTTTTGGAGGAAAAAATTTGTACGTAGAGGTTAAAATTCGGAAAACAAATGTTCGGTGGCGTATAAGAAATTAGATTTTTTTTATAATTTTTTTTGCCCATTTTCGTCGATAGTTTTTGATCCAATTTCACCCATTTTCGGGGTTGCACTTTAACGCGGGTCACCCTATATAATATCAGCCAATTACTGTTCCACCGCAGGGGGTATTACACTTTAACGGCCAATATTAATAATCAATCCTAATCCAAAACTTGCTGTCCAAGATTGATATTTTGATCCATTTTTATGTTATCGCTTGCCAATAACATATCTGTGCACAGGATAAATATGGCAATTAGGTATAGGATAGGCCGGCAGATACGCAACTATCTAGATTGCTTGAAATCCATATTTAGAGAAATATTATTAACATTGGCCGTTAGTCCATCACAATAGCAATAGCAATCATCACATCATACATAGGAAGTTTCCTGTGTATTTCCTTCACCGTTTTAAACATATGATAATTAAATTTTAATATGCACATGATATTAGACTAGTAGTCAAGCAACCTGCAACCTTAATCTTGTCAGTGCACTAGGCCTGACACACCATTATAAAGTAAATACCTAGTTACCTACTTTTTCCATTTATCTGGTGATTTTTTTAACGCCACCACCAAGAGAATTTAATACATTAGCGAGATCCTTCCACATTCCATCACTTTTAATTCGTTTTTGAGGACCTTGCTGGGGTCTCGATAGGTCTCCATGCCTGTAACATAAACATAAACTACACTTAAGTGTTCAACACCGATAAGGGCTTTGAGACTGGGTGATGTTATTGTTTATCGTATGGTAGTTTCTTATTAGAATGAAGGGGGTTTTTAAATAAATGTTGGTAAGTAGTTTTCCATATAATATAAAAGAATTAAAAATTGCTCTGGGCTAGCCCGTACTCTAGGTTCCATCACTAAAACAAGAAAAATAATATTATCCTCCATCATACAATGACATAAAAGTA
>NJDD01001346.1:12001-24211 GCA_002245505.1 Calephelis nemesis
GCCATAACTCCTGAGATTAACATCTAATAACTTTGTATAAACAGTGTTTTTTCTATATTCTTTATGTTTACGCGGTTTTATCCCCATAAATTCCTTCTTTGTGCTTAACGAAAATATTAAACTTAATTGAATCCAAATAAAATTATTTAATATGCAATTTCCCACCAAAAAAACCGATACAGTATCCGCTCGATCTTCGTGGAGTGCAGTCGTATCCTCATGATGATGCTTCGGTTACGAAGCGCAACGTACGTTGAGTTTTAAGTAGTGTTTTGTTGGTGCTAATAAAACAGTTTAGTGGTGTGTGGAGATGGATATATTTAGAGGTAAGTCCAATTCATTCATAACACACTATTTTGCCTGTTTTGTCACGCCATAATACATCTTTTTGGCGGGAAATTGTAAAAAAAAAGTATATTCACAGCCATATCCCCTAAGAGGCAGGCAGAGGCACAACCAGGTCACCCACGACTAGCCGAAGACACTAAGTCCCACAATGTGATAGGTAGCCTATCGCCAACTTAACCAAAGTAAATTAAATAATTTTATTTGGATTTAAGTATGGATTTCCGCAAAGTAACGCCTTCTTATCCTAATTCATCCAGCCGTTCTCAACACATTTGGTGATTTATCTTTACTGTACAAATTGGTTACTCAGCTAAACCACTGAACACATTTTGACAAAACTTATAATATAGAAGTATCTGAAGATGTGAGGACATACATGGACTAATCTTTAAACAACGCATAAGACTGTGAAATATGTAAAAACTTGTATACTAATAACATTAACAAATAAATAAATAAATATTTTTGGACAAGTCACACAAATCGAATCTAAACCCAAAGTAAGCAAATTATATGCTTGTGTTATGGGTGTTAGTCAACGATATTAATACATAGAAATACTCAAATAGATACAAGAATAAATTTAATAAACACCCAGGCCCGGAAATGCTGACATCTAAATGTTCATCACACAAATGCCTGCCTCCGTCGGGAATCGAACCCGAGCCTCGCGGTTGGTCGATATAGTTAGGCGTGTACGCTAGCCACTCGACCAACGAGGCAGTCAAAATGCGTACCTACTCTATCTTTAGTAAATAAAGTCTATAGTGGTAGACCGATGTTTGGTTTAGGTGAAATAAATACATTACGATTCTAACACAATTTACTAAAAGCAATATTTCAAGTATAAGTAGAATTTGAAGTAACTCTTCTGTAAGCTTAAGATTTTCACTGGCTAAATTGACCAAATCGAAACATCTTGAAGACCTACATAAACAGGGTTGTCAGCTTCGTTTGGCAACATTCCTCGACTCAAAATATCCATGTCTCTCTTATTATGTGCACACAGTACAACAAACTCGAGAACGGACATTAAGAATATATTCAAGATCACAATAATCCACCATCTTACGAAATCTAAAATTCCAGGATCGTAGTCGAGGCGAAATGGATTTATTTTATCGCCCACTAACTTCATTTTGAGTCCAATTTTTTAAGTATTTTGGCGAGATGATATTCATTTTGATATAGACATTTTAAAATGTTTATATTATAGTTAAGATTTAATTTACAAAAATTAAAATATTTTATTTTTTTGACATCTTTAAAATGGTTGACCACAAATAAAAGAGCTGAAACGTCTTCATCATGAAATTATTTAACAAGAGGTTTTTAGAGGTCAATGTTGCACACACATCTTTATAATTTGTGGTCTTTGGGGATCAAACATAGATAAAAAAACTTAGTACCTAATCTGTGATAAAAGACAGAAATTTCACATTTAAACTAGTAAATGTTCTAAAAACATTGCTGAATGGTCCCATAATATATGGATAGATATATCACATATAACCATTTTAACAGATTTAGAATAAGTATTTTTTTCTAAATCCGCGGAAACCCGTGTGACTTTTGTGGCGAGCAGTCTTCTAAATTACAAATATTATTTTTAATTTTATCAACAAAACCGCCTCTGTGGTCGAGCGGTTCAGTTGTTGGACTTGACTGCCTGAGGGCAACAAAAAGAAAATTGGGTTTTTCCAATTTTGTAATAAGTAATAAAAAAAGTTTGCTCGGGATTGGATATGTGCCCAGTTGGCGATAGGTTTCCACCTATCACATTGTGGGACTGATGCCCGATTTCACAAAGAGCCCCTATACTTTAGGGGACCTTTTAACGTTACTTATGGGACTGTTTTCATATAAAACAGTCCCCTAAAGTACGTTAAAAGTCCCCTAAAATATAGGGGCTCTTGGTGAAATCGGGCATTAGTGTCTTCGGACTTAGTGTCGTGGGTACCCTGATTGTACCTCTGCCTACCTCTTCGGGGATATGGGCGTAAAGATACTTTACTTTACAAAACCCAATTGGAGAAAAGTCAAAGGACTTTTCTCCGCCATCAAATCACGAACTCGAGAAATAAACCAACTCGTCACGTCCCTCTCCAACCTTGTCAAAGAGTTGACCACAAAGCACACCAAATTGCACCCGATGTACGTTTCGCCTCGAAACCGAGGCATTGACCGTACCGTACCGTACAAACAACAACACACGAGTCAAACAAGTCTCGTATGCACGGGTACGGGTTCCCAAAAACTTATTCAACATTAATATTCATAATTAGTACTTACACGTCTGTCGACACAGATAGTTGGTTATAAGATTATACAAACGTGAAGAGCTCGTCTCAACTGCAATGACGCGCCCTACTTTTTTATTACTTTATAATTATTATTTTTGAAATGGCTATGCGAAAGAAAATTTAAAAAAAAAATAATATGTTTTGGTGGATGAATGAAATGAAATGAATGAAAATTTAAAAAATGAATTATTTGAATGCGAGGTTTTTACAACTTCACCGGGCTATACTTTAAAAGATGTGTTTATACGATATAGCGCTATCTTATCTGTGCGTGAATGTTATTTTTTTTTCGAGAATTGCAATCGGTTACCTGCAAAGACTACAATTGGTTACCTGATCTGATATTATATGGAACAAGACGTCTGCTCTGTCTCACGTTTGGAAAATTATAAACTAGTTAAGCAACAAATTCGAAGAAATTCTTGGAAATGAAACGAGTAACTGAATGTCCAATAATAGAAGAGTTTGTAAATGTATTGCGTGCATATTACGTATTTCCTCGTGTGCGTGAATGCGATGGTAGGCTGCGTGATTTGAGCGTAGACGATCTTATTATCTATTATATAATTCCAGGCAGAAGAAATTCCCGGGATAAAGATATTCCATTACTGTGGCGGTCTAAATTTTGCCAGCAAGAACCTATTCCGGTCTACACTATTCAGGAAGATTGGCTACCCGAAGTCTGCAGAACATGATGAGGATAAAGAACTCACCAAGAGCGACACATACGAGTGGGATTCTAGCCATAAGGTGAGTCTGATAGTGATAAATCGGTCTTAAGATTTTATATTAAGTATTTAAAGTTGCCACTATCAGCTATATTAAGTTGAGCAATGCAAGTATATTAAAAATAAACCATCTCAGACTTTAGTTGGCAACGCATTATTAGTGCTGTGTAGGAACTTGACCGGGTAGCTGGTGTCCAGTGTCTCACCTTCCACCATAATCAGTGTCATGTTCCGGTCAAAGGGTAGGGTAGCCGATAGACTTGCACAATAGGCTTATCATCCCTGATACAGGACAGCGACGAACCTATGGTGACTCTTATTTTCAGGTGAGCCGTGTGATTGTTCGCTGGAAACAAATTTTGTTTTCAACACTAACTGCCCTACTAACGATACACATTCGAAGTCAGGATTAACACAGGCCTAGTGGCTTATTGTCTACTATAACTTTTATGGCCATCCAGTTGCAGTGCGTCATCATAGACGCGACGGCGCTCTCGTACGTGGACGGTCCCGGGATCAAGAGTCTGGTCGCGGCGCAGAAGGAACTGGTCACCAGCAATATCACCGTTCTGCTTGCTGGGGCCAATGGTAAGCTCTTAATTCAATATACATATCGACAACTGTGGATAAAACAAGCAAATATTTTTTTACAGTTTGGACTCAATTCTTATAATTCGTCCGAAGATATTTATTTATTTGTTATCTACTAAGTTTTGTTAAAAGTGACGGATATTGTTAACGCAGTCGTCTATTACAATTTTGCTAGAATGTCTTTAATGCCATAGTACCACCATGTAGTATATATGTACATACATAAATAAATATCTGGAAAAATTACAGAAATCCATCCTACCCCCAAAATTAAGAAAATTATATAGCTACATGAGTCATGTGTCAACAATAAGTGATACACAGGAATGCATTTATAAACTAAAACCAATTTAAAGATCATATTTGACGTATGTCAATCTTAGTAAACATCTGTCAAAATACATCGTAAAATTACATTAAGTTTTCATTATCTCCGTATTATTATTATATGTTACAAAATGAAAAAAAAATCAAATGTACCTACCAACTTTGAATAAAGAAAAAAAATATTTAACGTAATTTTTTTTACGAACATTACTTAAGTGTCAAATGTGATCTATTAAATTGACCCGACTTTATTGAAATATAGACATCTGTGATCGTAATGCCTTTTTTTGTTGGGAATCGAACCCGTCCGTTCGAGTTCGTGGATGGTTGATTGCATAAAACGCGTACGCGTACTCATAATCAAATATGAACACTATAAAATTTCAGGTCCAGTTTTAGAAATGATAGAAAAGTATAACAACCTAGAGGCTGATCAACTGCAGTTGGATACCTTCCCCACGGTCCACGACGCAGTAGTCTACTACAAGATGCTAGAATCTAAGAAGAATAAGAATTTAGTATTATCGGCGTAAGTTTTAATAGCCGCGGGCCAACTTATTTTACGCTGTAGGTCAATTTTTGAAACGGCGGGTCAATTGACCTCACTGTGCGGGTCAATTAAGCTACACTACGGGTCAATATATTTCGCCGCACGTGTTTATTATATGAAGTTGTTTTCTGAGTAATTTCATTATTGAATCAACTTTATTAAAAAGTAGAACAAATAAAATAATACAGAACAGAAGGAAACATATTCGAATAGAAATATTTCCATTCTACATTTTACATCCAGTAAAATCGATATATATACAACACGAAACACAGACTTTTGTTATACATATACAAATGTACAGCAATAGTTGCGAATTTATTTTTTTATTTTTATTTTTTCTAGGAGAAGCTAAGGATAAATAACACATTAGTTAAGATTTTGACTTAACTGCTAGGCAGCAATTCATATTTTTTTCTGCTCTCCGAATAGAAAGCGGCAACTTTCTACGCGATGCCAATGCGAATTTGTTATATTCTTTTCGTTGGGCAGAAAAATAGTATAAACACCTTGGCCAGCTAAAAAGAAAGTCTAATCTGGGACTTCATTTTTACTGCCCGAGGGGTGATATACTTTCAATTACATATTATAAGTCTATGTGGACTATGTGATATTTTTAGAAACATTGAATTTATTATTTCCAATCCGTTATAATTTTAACTAGAAGACTAGTTCTTGTAATTTTAGTTTTTAAGTAGGGTTTAATTTTTAACATATTCACTTTTAAAAAACAAGAGACGTTACAAAACAAACCATCGTGTTTTTCACTTTACATTATTAATTTTGCTATCGAATTAGACGTAAGTGGACGAATATTATGTTGATATTGTAGAATAGATATTGTAGGATTTTATAGTATATTTAATTTTAGAATAGCAAATAGACAAAGTAGTAACAAACGGGCATGTTTTTCGCCTTGTATTTTGTGGCATTGTTGACTTATCCCTTTGTTTTAGAGTCAAAACGAAACCTTAGCTAATTTTATTCCAAAAAATTCACGCAACAGAAGCCACGAATCAAAACTAGTTAAACTAATATTCCAGCAACGCACAAATAAATTTAGGTAGCTAAAAAACAACTCAAAAAGTAGAAAAAAATCCAGTAATTGGGAATATAAAGTTTTTTTTTTATTATAATTATATTATCAAATTATTTTCGAATTATTATGATACTTAAGTTTTTACGTACCGCTGTTTAGTTTTTTTAACTGTTTATTTTAATTAAATTGTTTATTTTTCACGCTTTGCGGCCTCAAAGTTAATTTATATCATTCAAGTATAACCTTAAAATAAAAAAAACTTAAAGAAAATAGTAAAAAAATATTGAGCTAGTTTTAAATGTTTTTAAGTATTTATAAAAAAAATACAAGTATTATAGTTGCTAATTGCTATACTTGTAGACATCAAAATGGCTATTTACCAAAATGTAATTGAATTTCATATTACGATTACTTACCAAAAAGTTATGAACGTTAGATGTTTATTGAAAACCAAAAGAAATAGTTAAATATTGATCATAGATATATACTATGTACTTATTGTTATAACGTATTATGTATTACTAGCTGTTGCCCGCGACTTCGTTTACTTGACAGCTATCGTTATATTATCACCAAATTATAAAAATTCTCTATAAATTTTAACTTATTATGTTAATCTGATTTCAAAGCTATATTACTGCAAAGTTTCATGAAAATCCGTTCAGTAGTTTTTGCGTGAAAGAGTAACAAACATACACACATCCTTACAAACTTTCGCATTTATAATATAAGTAGGAAGTATATTATAACATTTTAGTATGTTTGATCCAATTGGCTGTTGATTAATATTTTTATGGCAAAGACAGCGAACAAGCACACGTCTCCCTTGATGATAAGAGATAGCCACAGAATACCGATACCATAGATGTTATAGGTGCGTCTCTGTCCTGGGACCTGGGCGTTAGGTTCGCCAGTGTCCATCCGGACACGAAACTGACATTGTCATTATGGCGGCAGGAATAGGGCATTTGATCCCTACCCGGGCAAGTTGCTACATATTACTCTACCGTGTTGGTCCGGGCTCCTTTGCAGAATAGACCATCTGCCTTCCTGCCAGCCAGCTCGTAAAAGGCGCGCAAAGGCTTACCGTCACTACCACCGGGACATGTAACTATGTGGTAGAATTAATAAAGTATCTAATAAATTATCTATGTCTAGATAGGTACATCTCATCAAGTAAACTTTGGACTACCTAATAGTTGTTTTCCGTAAAGATCCTTCGTTTTTTGGTTTGTCAATCGAGTTTACGATTCGTCAAGCTCACTATATTCGCTACCGTCTCTATAAATTACTTGTATGAATACTTTGGACAGCGCCTCTATCGGTAACTAAGAGAAACACATTTTTAGACCAAAAGTGTCATAGATTTCGACACGTAACTTACCTTTTTTTTTAAGTGTGGAAAATCCCCCGGATTCCGGCGGGATCCCCCACCGCTCTCGGGGGAGAACGGCGGGTTATGTCGGACTCGAACCGACTAAAAACCACACTATGACCTTACTGCCGCCCGGCAAGGAGCGAGATGGGGTCGCGTTGGCATTCACCATCTCGCTCCGCGGCTACGGCCCGGTCCTCACCGGGCCTCCTCCCGCGCTGAAAGAGGAGCGACTCCGGCCATTGGAGTCGCCCCCCAGGCGTGCGAGGCCGTGCTGGCCAGAGGAAGTCCCCCGACTCCCCCCGGCAGCCCCGCATCGGAAGCAATTTGAAGGCGGAGGAACCGCCTTCTCGCGCCCCCGGTCCGCCTGCGCCGGAGCGGGCCTGAGTTGGGATCGTCCTCCCGGGCCCGCTCCGCGGTGACACGTAACTTACTTAACGTAATCTATACCAACTCATGGGTCAACTCCCTCCTCCCTCGTCCCTCACCTAAAGTTAGATACGTCCATGGGAATGACGATTACTATAACTTTAACGATTTACGTTAATAAGTCTCAACATCCTTCCTTCGTGGTTAGATACGACTCAAAGACGTCTTTAATATTTTAGACGTCCATGTATATTGGAAGTTTCTTTTTGAAGTGAAACTTCTTTATCGGGGTTGGAAAAAAATTTAGTGTAACATTTTTTAGTTACGCGTCACATTTTTCCGTTACGCGCCATCTTTGTTCTTATCCCTACCACGCGTGATTCGAAGTAAACTTTCTCCAGCAGAGTAGGGATCGGCCATAAACTTTATTTAACCAATTTCTGTAAAGTTGCATATAGTAAATTATTTTTTGAAAAATAACGCCCTAAAGAAGTTTGACTTCTTCACTTATTACGAGTGTACGCTAGTACACGCACACATTTTTTTGCTGTTATAGCTATAAAAATAGAGAAAATGAAATATTTTATAAGTTACATTTGCATTTGTACAGTCAGTGTCATATTTTAAATGTATAATGTACAAAGAAACAAAATAAGATGCGTTAGGGTGCGGTCACAACCCTACGTGTGTCGCATCAGTGTTATGTCCGCGCCCTTAGGATTTTGAAGTGATGAAGTTCCTTACATTCATATAATATAGTTTGAAATGTAATATAAATGAAGGCATGATTAGATTATTATGACTTTTATATACACTTTTTTCTAGTAAACACATGTACTTATCCACTATACACTTTATTTTGATTAAAACTACAGCTTTGACACTAAAGATAATAATACTGTTTTAATTAAACGTTGAGTACTTATTTGGTTAAATTATAATTTGTATTAATTTTTTGAACTTATAATCGAAGGAAGAACTTGCGTCAAGGAACTTCATCTAAAAAACTTGCTATTGTGATATCTTGTGCCTAAAATTTGTACTTATTGTATTAATAAAATATTGTTGTCAAAAATATTGAAGTTTTATTTTTTATCCAACGCGATTTTTTTAAAGGAGATTTTCAATTTAACTGTACTTTTTTGTATGTTTGCTACACAAGTACTCGGCCAACAATGAACACATTTGGACATAAATTCAGTCAAGTCGTATGTCGGATACAAAAATCTTTTGAGTTAACTATACTTTTTTCTACTTTTTTAAAAACTTGATCGGGCCCTAATAAAATCCATATCCGAACACCTCGGAATCAAATCACTGCCTTTTGAAAAATTAATTCCTCGCGACCTAGTTTCCTCGTAGTCGAAAGGGATAAAAAGTATTCAATGTCCGTCCACTGGTTCTAAGCTCTTTCTTTCGTTATCAATCGTGAATAACAGAAAGTAATAGAAACTAGTGGTCGCCCGTTGGTCGAAATTCAACCATAATAAATTTTAATATCTTGTTGATAAGAACGCCATCTTCATTTCTCAAGACCAACTACTTTGTTTCCAAACTTTTTAATGCGCCATCTGTGATATTTTATCGTTATCATCAATATATCTATTTGTTTGTGTGTGTCAAATACATGATAGTGTGGGCAATGTTTTATTTATTGATTTAATGTACTTTATAAGCATTATTATTGAAAAATATTAGCGTTCTGCACTTCTCCAACACATTATAAGTGTGGTAAATTTTATGCTCCTGAGTCTGCGCAATTTTCGTAAAAAAGGGTCCAAAGTTTTGGCATCACGTATTATAATATTTAGATTAGGTTTAAGTTGGCTAAATTTAACCATTGTAAGTAACAGTACGTCATCAAAGGTGAGACTGTAACCATGATTAATATTTCTAGGACGGGACTAGGAAGTTATATCTTTGATGTATCTGTGTCTGTGGCATTTTAACTCCTAAACGATCTGCCGAATTCGGATATTTTATTTATATTACTAAGTAGACGTGATCGAGATGGTTCTAGCTACATCACGTCAGCATTACGGATAAGTTTTATCGGGGGTACATAAAACTCTTGTTCTAATAAGTAAAAGATACTAATATTTCGAAATTTTAATAAACCTATCTATCAACTTCATTATTAACAACTTCAATAGGTGGGAAATTATGAATAATCTTCAAAATTTCTTGGCAATACTCCTTTTCTTCAATAAAAGTGTCACCTTCGAGGTCTGGATGTTTTAAGTGGTTCTCCAGTATGCCCTGCAGGTCCAGCTGTGGGTCCCGACATTGCTGCAGGATCGCCGGCTCAAACGTCTCTATCAGGCTATGGAGGATGCTGAGTAAGTGTTCCGACGTCTCATCCCGTGAAGTCTTTATTTGCTCAGCTATCACGTGAACTATGTTCAGTTGTATGAATTGTTCTGGTAAGAAAATGAAGGATTAGTTGGTGATTATCCTTTTTAATAGTCGATATTACACATTAATATTTATGATACAAGGTTTTTTTATTTGATATTTTCCATCGTCAGCGCTTGGTAACACTTCCAAATATTCATATTTTTTTGCAAATGAAGAAACACTTGTACTGTTTTACGTATTACTCATAATTTATTATTTTATAAATAGCCTTGTCGCCTCTGTGGTCTAGCGGTCCGGGTGTTGGACTTGACTGCGTGAGGTCTCGGGTTCGAATCCGTCGGCCAACAAAAAAGGAAATTGGATTTTTCCAATTTTCTATTAAAAAAAATGTTGGTCGGGATTGGAAATGTGCCCGGTTGGCGCTAGGCTTGCCACCTATCACATTGTGGGACTTGGTGTCTTCGGCTAGTCGTTGGTGCTTTGGTTGTGCCTCTGCCTACCTCTTCGGGGATATGGGCGTGAAGATACTTTTTATAAATAGCCTACCGGATTCACTTCTACCAGCATTATCAGGGCTAAAACTTAAAATAGAGCTTTATTTAAAAATATGAATATTTTTTAATATTATTATTATTAAGTAAGCAAGCAGACGAATTTCCTACGGAAGGAACCACACTTGAGCTACAGACAGGTAGAGCAGTAATGATGGTAGTTAACAATTTGAAGCTAGGATCTTAAACCGATTTCCTAAGTTTACTAATATTATGTTTAAGAGTCAAAACTAGTCCCCAAATCGAAACATGACAATGATGAGCAGACTGAGCACTGACGTAAGGTAAATTAATGTTAAGTGTAAGTAAAATGCAATCTACTTCCTAACTGTTCATTAATTTCAGGTTCATTCGAGCGTTTTACTACTCGTTCAGCCTGAAACTTAGCTTAGATTATTATTTGCCGTAACATTAGTGGCTCGATGAAGAGAATTTTCTATCGAATGTATTTACGGAGATTTCTCTGTAATAAACAAATAAAAAAATACTGTTACTATGTACTGTATGATGTACTGCGGAGATTACTCAGTAATAAACAAATAAAAAATACCGTTACTATGTACTGTATGATGTACTGTGACATGTACTGTGATCCTCTCAGGGCTTGAAATGGAATGATGATTTTGAAACAATAGAAGTTTCTTAAAATGCTATTGTTTCCAAGCTATACAGGGTTACATTTCAAAGACCAGCCTAATTTTGAGGGCGAACACTTGACCTTTGAGTTAATTAAAAATTTTATTTGACGCAAAATACAAAACATATGATTACAAAGCATTCAACTGACTCCCGCTGAACGCATACGCAGGCTGGTGACGTCATAACTCGTACTAGGTACGATATAGCGTGACAACAAGCGAAGTATTAACGAGGACTATTTTAAACAAATGTTTATAAGAGTAAATATAACAATTTGGCAAGAATATGAAAAATGCATTATCATTTTAGCTTTAACTCACTTGTATTAAAATTTAGTCGGTTGCGCGAATTTTCATACTGAAAAGCTGTGTGAAGCGGTTCTTTTTAATTTAGGTATGTGATTTTTAGTGATCTCACCAAAACTAGTATGTATTAGTACAGTAGTATGTATATTTAATGACTTTATATTGATATTTAGGTAATGAAGACAATTTTGACATTTTATAGAACAAAGTCGAAAGCTAGTACATAATAAAAAATGTAATAATTGCAGTTTTGTTAAAAGTACCATATACCTGCATCTCATATTATTCTTGAACTTATTGTTTTATAAGAAATTGATATTCTATTAATATCACTATCTAGTGTAAAACAAAGACAAATTGCTGAGTCCCTGTGTATGTTTAGATTTTTAGAACTGCGGAACGGATTTTGATGCTAGTTTTTATTAGATAGAGTAATTCAAGAGGAATGTTCATATGTATAATAATGTAGAAGTTTGTCCACCAATGCGAATATATTTTATGTATTTGTACAGGTTCAGTATTTATATGTGTTAGATAAATTTGATGATAAAAGAGAAAGTGTATACGGGAAAGTCGTTAAACGTATTTGATTTCGTAACTCCAACTATAGGTGTAAAAGGCTTTAATGTACGTGCAATGTTTAGAAACGTACGTTTGGCGTCTGGGCAGTGCTGGCAGAGGTACCGTATGAGGAAGGCGGCCTTGGTCCGCGCGGCGGGGTGCGGGG
>NJDD01001346.1:24258-48211 GCA_002245505.1 Calephelis nemesis
CCCCCGCCCCGAACTCCCGCACCGCACCTGCACGCACACCACACACACGTACCTTCAGTGTTGCCACTACAACTCCATTAGCAATCATATTTTTACACTTATATACAGACTTATTTATAATTTGGGTTTTGGCGCCATCAAGAAAAAAGATGGTCGAAGTTCATAATTATTGAATTTCGTGTTGATATTGTGTGAAATTAGTCAATTTTGGTGGCATTTCGTATAATTTTGTTCAGTGAAAGTGCACAAATGAAATGAAAAAATTAGCGTATCATGTATTTCCTCGTTGCCGCCAAATCTCCTTACAAGAGCTTATGTAATGAGGCCGCCGCTTTACCCAAGAGCCTGACATGACTTACTGACGACTTATGACTGATGAATAATTATAATTGATTATAATTGATATAAAATTTGATGTAAATTTCTACTTGACGAATAGCAAAATACTAACGTGAAGACCAAAACTTAAAGAAAGAACAAAGACTTATTTATAATTGTAATAATACTCTCTCCTTTCAAAGTTATCGGTCACAAAATCGAATTGTCAACAATTACAATAATATAACATCGCGAGTATTCTGTATACACTATGTCTGTCTGTGTGACAATTCTAGTTTGAATTTTTTTAACTAACATTGTTCATGCGAAAATATGCCTATCTGTCACGATTAAACCGCTGAACCGATTTTTAATATGTACATTAGATTTTTAATAATATTCATATTAAAAATCGGTATCTCAACTGTCCCTGGATCGTTTCAAACACAGGCATTTTTTTTTTCGAACATTAACTATTACACACTGACTGATGCATAAAAGGACCACAAATGTGGTGCGTAAAAGGAATTACACACAAATACAAATAGCGGTAACACTGACCATGTCACAGGTAAACAGCTAATTATTCACATTTCCATAAAATATTTAAACTGTTTCAGAATTAGAAATATCCATACAAATGGTACTTGTAACCGCGTCAACATTTTTATAAACTAGGTTCCATACTATTTATTACACAGCTTGTCATTATTGTTTTTTATGCCATGAGATATTGTTGCCATGAGATTCATTTATTAACAAAATTAAAATAGTACTAACATGATATAGCCAATATACACTTGGCAAGGGTGGAACCTTGCTCCGAGTTGACCAAGTGCAGGAGAACATTCAAAAGACCACACTCCAATGCCTTCTCTTGGCAGAATGGATTGTTTTGGCATAGTTCTGCTAAGACTTGGCTGGCAAGAGCACGCACCTCTTCGTTTTCGCTGCCATAACACACAGGGAATACGGCAAAACCACCCATTTTATAGAAATCTGAAAAATATTAGATAATTAATTCCAATTTTTTTCTTGGATAAAAAATCTTATAAGCATACGAAATTTATGATGAAAAGAAACACTTGTTGCCTGTAGGCAACAAAGATGTTCATGAAACATGGTCAACTTAAGATTGAGACTATAAAGGCGAGATTTAGTATGACTAGTGGTCGCCTGTTGGTCGAAATTCGACCATAACAAATTTTAATATCTTGTCAACTACATTGTCTTCAAACTTTTTAGTGCTCCATCTGTGATCTTTTATCGTTATCATCAACATATTTGTTTCTGTGTATCAAATGCATGGTAATGCTTTATTTATTGATTTAATGTACTTTATAAGCATTATTACTAAAAAAAAATAAGCGTTCTGCACTTCTCCTACACATAAACTATAAGTGTGCCAAATTTTATGCTAATGCATCTGTGCAATTTTCGTAAAAAGGGGTCCAAATTCTTGGCATCGCATATTAATATAATATAGATTATTGGTATAACCCTTCAGCACCATCGACAATCGTCGACCTGCCTAACTGCTAACCTCACCTATCGTGATTTTCCTGGGGGTTACCATGAGCTCTTAAAACAGTATTATTTCAATAATACTAATTTCCATTGGAAAAAGACAACCTTATGACGTATACCATAAAGTTGCTCATAAAGATGGACATTTAACAAGATGGAAATGATACTGTTAAAAGCGTTCATGGTAGACCCCCCAGATCAGATCACGATATGCCGGCGTTTCATGATCTGTAGTGTTTCATGTCTCTCGATTCATGCATTGTATATAATTTTTGGGTACTTTTAAACACAATACTTCTTTTGCTGAAAACAAGGTCTAGAATCGTCTATATCGTTGCATAGCCATTTAATTCAAGTGACGACGGTTAGAATCGTAAGCCTTTTCATGACATCTCAAGCTTAAATTATTTTTGCAAAAAGTGGCAATTTGTAAGAGAGTAAGATTTTTTTTATGATATTGGAAAGCAAACAAGCAGACAGACAGACAGATTTCCTGATGGCAAGAAATTCACGTCGCCTGGATACAACCAAAGGTGATAATGGTGCGTTGACAACCTGAAGCCGGGATGTTAGGCCTAGAACAAAAGTAAGTTTATCGGCTATCTTACCCTCCGAACTGGAACACGTCAACGACAAGCGCTGACGTTATGACGGCAGGAATAGGTAAGGTGGCGGTACCAATCCGGGCGAATCGCTGCGAAACTCTACCACCTAGTCAGATGTCACGGTGTTAGTGACGGTAAGCCCAAGCGAGCCTTTTACGAGCTGCCTGGCAGGAAGGCAGATTGTCTATTCTGCAAAAGAGCCCGGACCAACACAGGGAAGTTTTTTGTACATTAGTAATTACTTCTTCTGTAATGTAGTAAAAATTAAATAAAGTAACATTTACCATTAGCAACATCAATGTCATCAATATATTCTAATAGATTGTTAAAAGCAGTGGTCACTTCTTCAGGCAATGTTTGTCCCAACTGGATGCTCCTAATCTTTTCCGTGTTAGAAAGGATGTTTATTGACTGGTGGAGAACTTCCGCCACATTGACTGTAAGACTTTTAAGTGCCTCTTCTAGAAATTTTCTTCTCTAAAAACATTAAAATAATTTTTGTTAACACACAATTTCTGAACAGCAGTAAAAAAATCCTCTATGACAATTACAGAGTATCTATGCCATAAGATATCTTAACATTAACTGAAAATCAACATAGTCATAAATTAAAACTGACTAGATCAACATCCAGATTGATTTCAAGCTGGAAACATGTTATCGGATGCGGCTTCTAGTTGTCTATTCCATAATAATTGTAGACGAAGAAATACATGAAGTAGTGAAAGTGGCGACGATTTTATTAACAGCGCCTTCTGCTTTATGAAGCACATTTATATATTTTTTAAGTCAGCGAACAAGCAAATGGCTCTTTTGTTGGTAGGAGAAAACCGTGGCCTATAGACACTATAGATGTTACAAGATCGGTGCTGTTTTGTGGCCGGAATGATAGGCTGCTGGCTATTCTGCATACCGTGAAATGAGAGTTATTATGGTGGCAGAAAAAGCGGTCGAACCCTACCTGGGCAAGTTCCTGCACTTCATTCTATTTCCAGTGGTCTTGCTGGTAATGACCTAAATTTTACCTTAATTTTACCTTGTACTTGTTGTGCTTCTTACAACCTGCCGGGCAAAAA
Organism: Calephelis nemesis; assembly: GCA_002245505.1. Taxonomy (NCBI): domain Eukaryota; kingdom Metazoa; phylum Arthropoda; class Insecta; order Lepidoptera; family Riodinidae; genus Calephelis; species Calephelis nemesis. The sequence continues at coordinate 27,785 of NJDD01001346.1, forward strand.
TGTAGAGCTTTTCAGATAATTCAGAGAATCTGTGATTATAGGTCATTTGTCCATTTGTACGACCTACAAATGTGCAGTCTCTAGTGCAGTTCAAGCCCTTCTGCCACATCCCATACCCAGTACATATCGTCTGTGGGAGTTTTTGGCTGACAAAAACATGCAGCACTCCAGACATATGTCCGTCGGACATCCGAACGCGGTCACAAGCACGACTTAAGATCCATTGTTTGCAAAATTCAAAACATTTTCATTAACTAGATCAAAGATTCCCAATTTCTTTTATCTCGGAACCCTAATTGATGGTATTTTTTTGGCAGAATCGTATTTCAATAACTTGAGAAATTTGCAAGAACGCCTACGCGCCACAGAACCCGCATTTCTCAAAGGCGGGGTATGGCATCAAATTTGTAGGCGGTGGCGGCAGCTTAATCTCACCACTCAACTAAAAGGTGGCAATGGTAAAACAATTAAGTCAGTGGGAAATTTGATGGATCAGCTAATAATTAACTTAAAAAAATGTCTGTTTTCCTTGATAAAAAAATAATATTATTTAATCACACCATACCTTGAGAATTGAGGGCATTTTTTTTTGTCATACTGACACACTGTAGTACAAAAAGGGGTTTAATTTCAGTTCATTGTTTTAGTTGATTAATAAACGAAAAACTCATTTCCATTTCAGTGTGAAATAAAAATTATTTTATATACCTCCTCATCCATTGGTCCCAGCTCTGAGTTTCCTGGGGCATCTTCAGCCTTTGTAGCCTCCATTGCAAAACGCAGGAGCCCCTGTGAAACCCAACATCTTTTATGACTCAACACCATCTACATACTACACAATCAGTCAAAAAAATTCATAAGGTAGATTTAGTTGATGAATTATTAAAATAAATGCCACTGCCGCAATGCATTAGAACTTATCATTTGGTGTACCACAGGGCACTATGCTAGGTCCTACTCTGTTTTTAATTTATATCAACAGTCTGTGACTAAAGCAAATTTGGAAAAATTAAAATCATATCATATTGAAATGACACTATTGTTCTTTCTTCTGGTAGGTTGTGAAAAAGTGTTCAGCAGGATTAGCAGAAACAGGTCTTTTGTGTAAGAATAATTTGCTTACCCTAAACACAAACAACAATTTCTATGTTGTTCTATAAAATTTGCATTTGCTCTCTTGACACTTATTTTGATAGCTGTAATAGATTACAAAGTTATTGAAAGAGTTGTATCGGTAAATTATCTGAGGTTTATAATAGACCAGAGTTTTGTTGTTGTATATCTAAATTGAAGCTACTAGCAATACAATAAGAGAGCTTATTTGGATTTTGAAAATGCTACAACATGTTGCACTTGCCTATTGATTTAACAAAATACAGGTACATAGTTTCAGCATAATCTGCTTTAGGATATAATAGCACAATAGATGGGATCTAGGGTGGAACTACAAAATCCTGAATAATTATTTTAGAAAGAGCTCAAAAGTCTTTAATAACATGTCTGTAAATTAATTAATGTATTTTATAAAGGTATTTAAAAAATTTACAGATGTGTGACTTATTCGCTCTACACAGGTTATAAATTGTTGACAATAAGAAATTTATTTGTATTACAAACCATAATAAAAATACATCAAACTATAAGATTTGATTGTATTCATTGAAACAGAAGCAGAAAAAATAAAAAAAAACATCTGCATGATTATATAATGTAATAATTAAGAATTTTAATATTTCCCAATGCCATTGTTTGAGTGTAAAAATAATCCATGAGAATGGCTAATTAAATGAGTGATGAAATTCTCCTAATAGCTTAGGTATTAAAAGCGTACCATAATGTTATTTACACTGGAGGCTTATCATTTGAGCCCCAGATTGATGATGTACCATCATCATTGTTTTCTGTAGACTAATCTGTTTTTCTAAACCTAGAAAATCCGATTGCTCAATTTCGAATCTGTTAAAATTGTTTCTAAATTGGCTATAGATAAAACTGCACCAAACCAGTAGTAAATTAATTTATTAAATAACACTTATTTATAAAAAGTTTTGAAAACAACACCTCTAAGATATAAATTTATGAACACCAATTAAATTAAAAAAAATACCTGAAGTGTTCTTGGTTGTCGTGGTTGAACCGGGACAGGTTCCTCATTTCTACTGGGGAATGTGAGAGCTCCGGCAATGTTATTTTCTTTAGGATTCATGATTGGTATTTACAAACCCTCTCCAACAAAACTTTCTGCACAAATGAATTGACACAAGCACAAAAGGTATTTAAATTCCCACAATCTATTATAATAGCAGTGATTCACAGGCACTATTCAGTCATATTTCATCAGCCATGGTAAAATAAATTCTAGAATTGTAAAGAATTTACAAGGTAATGTAAACAAAAATCAACGTGCTTGAAAGTTGTGACAAGTGACAGTGACAACAATCAGTGCTGCCAACCCCAGTGAGTAGAAAAGAAGCAGATCAACTCTAAAAAAGCAGTAGCAAAGCAAACAGTAAAATTACATTTTCGAAACATTAAATCTACTACATATCTCAAAAACCTTGCAATTGGGACATAGAATTAGTTATATAGACGTATAGTTAATGAAACTATTGCAGCACTACTTCTTTAATTAACATAATTTTTAATAAAGTACATTATTGAAAAAAAAACATTCATTGTTGTGTATTGCTCTATCCTCAACATTTTTTATTTCATTGTTTTTGTTAATATCGTACATCCTCTAATTAAAATTTTTCATAATATGATTTTCAGTAGAATCAAATGTGTAACATTTGTTTATTTCGGATTTTGTATGTATAATGCCTTTGATCGGCAATTACGTATATTACGGCAATAGGCTTGTGTCCAAAAATGTATTTAGTGATTGATTCTTTCCTTTATTCGATATTGAACAGAAATAACTAAATTTATTTTAAAAAATCGATGAGTAACATTATTATTTTTAGTTTTTTTATAAACCTGTACGAATTTGCCGCGAAAACGCTCTAAACTATCATGGCGTTCTGAATGACGTCACTCAGTTCACGCGTTCACTGTCACATGATGAAATTTTTTTTTTCATCTTAATATTTCTTAAAAATAAAATTAATCTTTATATTTTATTGTAAATAATAAATTTTATTGACATCTATTAACAATTACAAAACTATAGGTACCACAACAAACCTAATGTCGCCGTTTCTTTCGCATGAAGTAGGGATCCTAATGTTGCTGAATTTTAGTTGTAGATTTTATTAGCCTAACCAAAATATCAACATGAATAAAGTAAAATGTAATTGTTATTCTCTATTTATAAAATGTTCATAACACACCGATAAATAGGCATCCGTCATGTTTTCAAACTCATTAATGCAATTAAATTTAACATATTAAAATCTCTTACACAAATAAAGAAAAATGAGGATTATAACGCGCAGCTTTTATGCATTTTTGAGAACTTTTTTTGATCGCCGATTTTGGTTCAAAATGGCGAAAATGGGGATTGTAGTTCAAAATGGCGAAAAATCGTCTATGCTGACATTTTACTTTTCAATGTCAACATACCTAGTATCTCTATCTAGTCTGTGATGTCAACTGTCAAGTCACTCTAGCACTAGGTATAAATTTTAAAGAAAGAAAAAATTTCGCCGCCAACAGGGTTTGAACCTTTCGTCCTAAGCCGTTGAATGCTCTAACCAATTGAGCTACTGAGGATTTAAGTTATAGAAATTTAAGCCAAGTACAGGTCAAATGCTAAAATAAAAATACACTCTAGCACGGTTGGGACGATAGGCCCGCCACATACCTACCTACCTACTTAAAGAACAACTCCTAACGAAAAATCGAAACGTAATTTCTAATGCAGGGTTTCTACACAAATCAATGGTCCTACCACATATTTACATTAATTAGTAGAACTAAATATAGAAAAATTTGCCTTAAGAAACTATTGAAAATTTTGCTGCGATCGGAAATTTCGTTTCTATTTTTCGAAAAGGTATTCTGAACCAAGATTCCGCGAGAAGGTAGGTACTTCCTTCATGGGTAGGTACCTTTTATCACAGACTTTTTTGTTTGTGCTGACACTCGTGCCATTCAGTAATGTTTGAATCAAAATACCCGATTGAACGAAAACGCGTTAAATTATCCAACATTAGTTATAAGTCGTCATAGAAAATTATGTCAGGGTCGTGAGTAAAGCGGTGGCTTCCGTACTCAAGCTCATTCAGCGAGATTTAGAGGCAATAAGAAAATACGCATAGACACGTCTTACATGGCAGACTTATAGTCATCGACAACTTTAGACGCTCTACGTTGCATGCAGCCAAAAGAAAGGAGCTAATACTGGAGAGCCCCTGCCCAGACATGAGAAAGATAATAATAAAATCTTTATTGTACAACTAAATCATGAAATTGTTACATATTACATTGATAAAAATTAAAAACATATGTTATACAAAAGGCGGTTTCTCTTTGAAACAATTAACGTTTAGACTTTAGAAGACACATCAAATTAGGGAAAAGGTAAAATAACTATTTATACTTCAGCAATCTTTGAAATAATTTAGAAAACAATCTAACATTTTAAAATAAAAGATTCTAATTTATAAATAAAAGTTAAAACAAAAATGTATGCATATTAAATAGGCAGTAAAAATTTTACAAGTTGCTCAGTTACTAAAGGTGCTAAAATATTCGGGCAAAACTCCATTACCATCTTCTTAAATCCGTGGTTGCTTTCTGCCTGTCTTATTTCACCAGGCAGTGAATTCCACAGCTTAATCGCCCGTTATTACATTACTGAATGTAAGGCCGAATTTCTCGCTTTGTAAAGTTGTAAGCAATGGGTCGACGAAAGTACTGTCTCGCTTTACTGATCACATCCATTTTTAGAGGCTATTTAGCTTTCTCCTCTAGATAACCATGAAACTGAACATCTCTGGAATTGTTAACGCTATATAGGTGTAACAATGCAGGCTGTGGCTGTTAGGGAAACGCTCTCAAATGGACTCAATCAACTCAAACACGATGATAACTTTTCAACGAAAAACGTCTTTTTGGAGTTAAATTGCACCAAATTCTTCTAACCCTAGTTCGAGATTTTGAACAAAATATTTCAGACTTCAGACGCAATTTAATTCCGAATCTTGATGACTTGTTCCCGAGAAATATTAGGCCAGCCGAAGTATAAGGCTTTATCAGTAGTGTTGTCTGCAAAGCAACACTAACTGTTACTTATTTGCAGTAGGTTTTACTAGGTGGTAGAGTTTGGCAGCGACTCGCCCGGATTGGTACCACCGCTTTACCTATTCCTGCCGCCATAACGTCATGACGTGTTCCGGTTCGGCGGGTAACGTAGCCGGTAAACTTACTTTTGCTTGAGGCCTGACATCCTGACCTCAGGTTGGCAACGCACCATTACCATGTTTGGTGTCTCTAGGCGGCGTGAATTTCTTACCACCAGGAAATCCGTCTGCTTGTTTGCCTTCCTATAACATAAAAAAAAATTAAAAAAAGAAACGAAGCAAGACAGGTTTGTCAGGATCGTGAGGTCTGGCTCTCGATACTCCCTGCATACCCCGTAAGGGACTTGGCGTGAAGATATATATCTATGTATGTATCTTACCATAACAGCGTTTGCGAGACAGTAAAAGTAGGCATATGCTTTTATCTATCACTAGGAAATATGCTATATTTAGTCAGCTTATTAAGGACAAATCATCTATGGATATTACATAACGCAAAAATAAACAAGTTATTATTTATTTTTTTCTATCAGATTAACCCATCAATAACACGAAGAATTTATAATCTATAGATAACTTTCCTGATAACTTATCTAGAGATAAACTCCTGTAGTGTGAAAACATATTTTCAGTTCAACATCTGATAAATTCACAGACATTCGCATTTATTATTTAATAATATAACAAGTTTTTCAATATAAAATTACAATAGTGTGCTATTGTTGGGCTGTAAAGTAACTTCAGTGTCAAGGTAAGTTAAAAGTCTTGTATACTACCTGTAGTCCGCGGCTTCGCCTACGATCTCAATCACTATTTTCTGCTGAAACCACATTTGTAATCTAGATCAAAAATCAAAGGTAGGGAAGCTCTGGAATTCTCAAAAGACCTAAAAATCCTGTTAAATCAAAACCTACGTCGTAAAAGATAATCCCATACAAATAGTTTAATTCATTTACAAATATTGTAACACTTTTAAGGGGCAATATTAATCGTTGCTTGATTTAATCGGAGACCAACAATAGATACCTAACGTGATAGGTACTTTCTGCTCCTTACAGGACTCGAGAGATCGATCTTAAAGATCAGAGGCTTCGTGCAAAACTATATTGGGTACATATTTGCATGTTACTCCCCTGGGGACAAAAAGTGAAAAATAAGCAAGTACTTACCTAAATCATTCAACACAAATATAAACACCATATACTTAATCTAATATACGAATTTAAGGCCCTAGGAGTGTCAGGAGATCTCAATTTTGATACTCTAAAACCAAGCTCAAATATACATATATATATGTATACCAAAAGTGTATCTTGTAAGTGTAGCTTGGAACAAACAGGTAAAAATTGTATCCTATGCTAATTAGTAATTACGCTATAACCATTTATATTATACCTTAACAATTAAATCGGTTTAAGATGTCGGTAAGTAGGTATTTAGGATGAATCCAGAGGACTATGTTTGTGCTATACGGCGTGTAGGTACATCTCACTTTCTGACGTCCTGTTTTTTTTAATGTTGCCAACAGTGCCAAAATGAATGAATGAATATGTTGCCAACCTCGCAGTTTTTACAACTTCACCGGGCTTTGTGGGTCAAGCAGAGTGCTCAGCCCGAGAGTCGTCATGTGATATAAACAATTTAGTATGAAACCGAATGCAGCGTAAATTCTGCGATTCAATTTGAGCGACGAGCTTCTCAAAATAACGCTCGTTCGTTTCAGCCTTAATAAAAACCAGTCGTTTAGAGATCCTTTATTTCAAAATAAACGTTGCTCAAAAAGAGGATAGGGGTTTTGGCAAAAATTAAGAAGCATCACGATAAGAAAGGAGGGGGTGTAGTAAGACATCACATTTATACATTGAAATTAAATTCATTGAAATCCGTGAAAGTTGTCAGTAATAAAGAAAGCCTTGCTAATCTGTGATCCATTTTTTCAATGTTTTTTTTTAATTTGTAAGGTGTTAAAACCTCGCAGTTTTTACAAATTCACCGTACTTGGTGAACGAGCAAAATGGATTTGACTGTTCTCTACAACGTCCCGTGAGACCGAACCTTGACTTGGTACTGGATTCTGTTAACTTGATGGGTTGTTTGGAGGAGAAGTGGCTCCTTACTCGGTGTTAGGTGCCGGGCTAAAAAGGCGACAGTACAGTTTAGTGTTTTTTTTTTTATTTTTGCTGGGGTTAGGTGGGATGCTGGCGTTAGTCGTCATCGGATAGGTGGGTTCCGGTAAAACGTGACGGGAGGGTCAGTAGTACAATAAACCTTTACGTGTAGAGAACAAACTACGCGTGATTTAGATAGATACGTACGCACGAACGATAAGAGGATACGTATGCATTTATGTAGATGTGTGCTTTTTGGACGTAACATATAAAAGTCTTTCATCATCGAGAACTCGAGAACCTTTCTTCCCCAGCGGTGGTCGGTTCTGCGAGCAATGTGGCCTACCCATTGCCACTTCAGCTTGCTAACTCTCGGAACTATGTCGGTTACTCTCATTCTCTTGCGGATCACCGAATTACGGATCATATCTCGCAGAGAAACACCAAGGATAGCTCTCTCCATAGCACGCTGAGCGACTCTGAGCTTATTTAAGAGGCCCACATTTAACATTTTATAAGTCTTTAAAAGTTCAAATCAGTAACAGAGACTAAGAAGATTACCAGCTCTCTTTTAGCTTATCGAATAGTCGAATTTAGGTTACATAATCGTTCTTTGTTTTCAGCTATGGCACCTCGCCAGGATTTAATCATACCAGTAGAACCCAGGCAAGTACAGCAAGTGCAAGTACCTCCTCCACCACCACCCGGCAGACATCAAAGACCACCTCACGATAACCCTGTAGTCTACATTGACAGGTCTAATCCACGAAGACCAAATAACCCACAGAGGGCTGCTCAACGTACTTAATCGCTAAAAATAAGCTATTAGAATACATTAATTAAGATAACATTTATGTATTTAAGGTTTCTCATATTTTATACCGAACGTCCTAACTTTATTATTTTATGATCTTTCTGTACGATCATGGAGATCAAGTAGATATTTGTTTTATCAAAAATGTTTTTGTCAATTGGATTTTAAATATGAGGATGTAAACCACAGTTTTTAAAAATGACCAAATTGTTTACAGATTGGTTGTGGGTTTAACCAGCCATACTTTTAAATAAAGTAATAACTCTAATATTCAGAATGATCGCTTAAATTCTAGAAAGCAGAAGTTTATTCAGTTATGAAACAAACAAAATTTTCAATAATCGTGAATTTACTTGGTATAAAAAATAAAGTTGTAGACAACGATGTTTGCACAAACCGTTTTTTCTTGTCTTCAAAGGAAATTACTTATTGATTAAAATTCGACAGCAAAGTTACCATTAATTGTAGGTTTATATTGGCGTCCCTTAATAATCCTTTTACTAAGTCTGAGACTCTGAGTTACAACTATGTAGTAAGTACTCACGATACCAAGTCGATGAACTTTTAGAATATGTTAATTAATAGCTAAAATTTTAAGATTTTTGACCTTGTATCAGGGTCTTTAAATTTGGAAAATAAATTGGTTTTATTACTAAAATTACTTGCGATTACATAAAGTAACAGTAGCCATATCTATCTATGGTAAACTATTATGCAAAATATACTTAGGTAATAAAGTAAATTGTGCTAGTTCAGTCAACCTCATGTATCCATTACAAATTTAAGACAAAATTTCAGTTACTTTCTTAGATGCAAAGAATAAAATAAACAATCTATTAGTTCAAATAGAAAGTAATAAGTATTAAAAACATTCACAACATACGAAAATAGCAAAATTTTGAAACTAGCGGACTCATGTTTATTAGACAACAGTGCTAGAAATTTACTACGGAAATACCATCAATCAAGAAATGACAAATCCAAATATTTCGATGGAAGATTTTTTATCTTTATTGATAAATATTTTAATCAGAAAAAATCAGAATCAGAATACAACTTTATTCACTTGTATGTACTATACAAGTATACCATTTTTATTAACTAACACCGGATAAGAAACCGGAGAAGAAAAAAAGAAAATAAGAACCGCGGCATAGCACTAAGAAGATCCGGCGAAGGAAACTCAGGGGACTTGTCTTTTTCAATAGTAATAGTAACATTATAAACAAAACAGAAATAGAAATTACAGTATAATTTTAACTTAAATAAAAAGTATAATAAATCACATTACCAATTGTAGCGCGAAATTGAAACCTTTATTCCCAAACATGTTCGTCTTTCAAAACTCTGAGACCTTATGATAGCCCTTCTTATATAATTTTGCTCTTATACATTTTTTTACTATTACGAAGGCTAAGAATTGGGGGTAGTTTTGTTGCGCAGTCCCTAAACTAATTTTAAGTTATCGCTGTCTTCTTTTAACGAAAGTAACACAATGAAACAAAACACTTTTGGCGCTGTCATTTCTACAGACGTTTAATCACACGGAAAACGTTGATTAAACAATTTGACATGTTCCAACTAATCTGACATGTCCAAAACAGTCAATCTCTTTTGTTTCTGTTTCATTTGAAAAATATAGCATGCATCTAACATAAGTTTTGTTTGTGAACAGCAGAATTACCACCATTATGTAAAAACAATTTCATTAGTTTAATTAATTTATTATGTTATGATTACAAATATATTTTTAACTATAAGTAAATAGATTGTATATCAAAGTGTTCGTAAATATCGAAAATAAATATTGAAAATAACAAGAATATAGGTAACATAGTTAAACTATCAAATTATACATTTTACAATGGTTCTATTTTAATAATCCATATCAGTAGAAATAAATGGATTATAAAGATACTGTAACATAAAAATAAAGTTTATCGTTTTAATAATCTTTTTGATCCTAAATAAAAATAAGTTTATCTGTATTTGACTTTATAGCACCTAACCGCAGAAACAAACTTCAATAAAGTGGGATAATGAAGCACTACGTACCCAATACCTACCGGTCTCCTTTAAAATCCTCTCCTATTGCTAGACTGAAAACAGTAAATAAGAGTATTTATTTAAAAAGGAACAGAAAGTTTTATGAAAACTTTAATCCTCTTTTCCATCCTCTTGGGGTTTGAATTTTGAAAATTTTTTTATTAGTGGATGTTTATGTCAGAAGAGGAATACGTGTGCGAAATTTTAAATTTCTGGGCCCAAGGGATTCAGTATCTGCGTTTGTTTAAAAATTACATTCCCTATTCTTCGTTCTTAGGAGTTGAATTAAGGAAAACGCTGATATACGAAATTTCGTGCAAATATGTTCAAGGAATTAAAAATTTCATGCAAACTTTATTCCCATCTTTTACCCCCTTGGGAGTTGAATTTTGAAAAACCCTTTTTAATGGATGCTTACGTCATAAGAGAAATACGTGTACATCATTTTAGGTTTCTAGTTTCTTTACTCAATACATACTTGCTTGTTGTCATTCAAATACGTTGATTTTTGAAAACTTTAAAACAAAATTTTTAAAACTAGGTATGTATTTTTTCTATACAGTTTCTTTTTACACCAATTATTGTCGTGTAAAAATGTTCATCGAATAAAAAATTATACAAATTTTATTCCCCTCTTTCAGCAACCAAAAGTTGAGTTTTGAAAAAATCTTGCTTAGTATTAGTGGTGGTAGTAGGGTACTTTAGGGTCTGGCCTGTGCGTTGATACAACAGTCAAGCTTTACCTGCACCAGCCTTTCCCAAAGTGGGCGATAACCCCCCCTCGTGGGCGCTGGAAGCCTAGAGAAGGGCGATAAGGAAACCGGAAGAAAATTGTTTTTTTTTTTAACTCCAGACGAGACAAATATGTTATTATTGAGGTTTTTAAAACAAAAAACAGGTAGTTACAAAAGTACCATGGACATATAAAATACTTTTTATTCAGTCCACCGTACCGGTCCCTATTCTAAAAAAACAAAGCATCAAGTGGCTATTTTAAAATGTAAATGAAACATTGTTAAAATACACATGACTACCATTTTAGTTTATTCTGGAAATCACTTCAAAGATAAATTATTATCAAATCTAATCTAGCACAATCTTTCGATCTCGGAAGAGCCACCTCTACTGAATTAATTGACTTTTTGAGAGAAGATAACAAAAATACAATGTAATCGTAGTGGCACTAATTCGGACAAAAGCTACATTATGAACCTTGAAGTATTTTTGTATTATAGTGGAAGACAAACAAGCAGACGGATTTCCTGAAGGTAAGAAATTCACGCCGCCTAGAGACACTAAAAGTGGTAATGGTGCGTTGCCAACCTGAGGCCGGTCAACCTGAACCTTAAAGTATACACCAAACTGTGCTCTTTCCTAAAAATGTAACCGGTTTAATAAATAGGTAACGATTCATTCACAAATAAAAGTTGACAAACCAAAATAGGAAATGTGTATTTTCAATGTTCTAATAAAAATAACGTTCTAATAAAAATAACGTTAATCCCGGGCGGATTGGATATGTACTGTGTTGTTTGCTAAATATCATAATGTGGAACTTAGTGTTTCGGCTAGTCGTAGGTGCCGTGGTTGTACCTAAGCCTACCTATGCGGGGATATGAGCGTAAAGATATTTAAGTTACAAAAATATCTTCACGCCCATATCCCCAAAGGAGTTGGCAGAGGCACAACCAGGGCACCCACGACTAGCCTAAGACACTAAGTACCACAGTGTGATAGGTCGCATGCCTATCGCCAACCGGGCACATATCCAATCCCGAGAAACGTTTTTTTTATTAGAAAATTGGAAAAACCCAATTTTCTTTTTGTTGCCCGATCCGGGAATCGAACTCGGGACCTCATGCCATGGTTCAGTTGTTGGACTTGACAGACAACTCAACCGCTAGACCACAGAGTTTTCTATACTCTATAATTCTACTGCAAAAAATATAAAAAGACATTGCTTTTTTAACAAATTTAAACAAATTTATTTATTATTGTATTCTTCTGATATATGAAAACTTCCTCTAGACAAGTTACCTAATTCGGCTTCAAAAATGGCGTCATTAATTATTTTTTCTAAATATATTCGCTGAGTTTTAGGCAGATTTCTAAGTCTAACGGCAACATAGCGACCAAATATGTCATGTTCATCTTCCGAATTGTCACAAGTACGTTTTAGTGCTGGTGTTGCCATTTCTTCGTTGTCCATTTTCCTTTTTAAATGATTATCTACAGGTAGTGAGTGAGTATTGTTTAGAGGGTCAGTCTCACTGTTACTGTCAGAAGGTGAAGGTGGTTCTAAGAAGCTGTTGTCATCTGAGTCAAAGTCTTCATCATCCTACAAAATGAAACTGTTTTAGTATACATAAGAATAATTAATATCAAATTACTTGGAAGGCTTGATTGTAACATTACTAGTCATACAGAATATAAATTGTAATAAAAGGAAAGGTAGGTAAAGGAGTCCCCGTGTTGGTCCGGGCTTCTTTGTAGAATAGACCATCTGCCTTCCTTACCAGGCAGCTCGTAAAAGGCGAGCAAAGGCTTACCGTCACTAACACCGTGAATTCTGACTAGGTGGTAGAGTTTAGCAGCGATTCGCCCGGATTGGTACCACCGCCTTACCTATTCCTGCCGCCATAACGTCATGACGTGTTCCGGTTCGAAGGGTAAGGTAGCCGGTAAACTTACTTTTGCTCGAGGCCTAACATCCCGGCCCCAGGTTGGCAACGAACCATTACCACCTTTGGTGTTTCTAGGCGGCGTGAATTTCTTACCATCAGGAAATCCGTCTGCTTGTTTGCCTTCCAATATCATAAAAAAAATCAGTAAAAGATAAATTACAAGGGAGAAAAGCATCATTAATCCATCTTCATATCAATTAGACAACAAAGTTAGCAAAGTATTTCGCAAATTTCCAAAGGCATTTTTAATTTATAATAGGGTAACACGTAGCACTTCTAACGGTAAGAGAAGTCTCCTATACAAACAAGGACGTTACTGTCGTCTCACATTATACAAACAATTGCATTCATTGTACAATTGTATATTATACAAACAAGGACGTTACTGTCGCCTGCTATCTGTCCATTCTGGCCTAGATTTTAAGGTACTTAAATTATAATGCTAACGACTACCATATCCTGACTCACAAAAAGTTACCAATATTCGATACCAACGAAAAAGTTTTTTCGTTTACAAACTTGGACAAACTGACAGATTTTAAAATAAAATTTGCGATATAAAACGTTACTGCTTTTATAAAAGAAAACTTCAGCTATAGTAGACAGATTACTTCGATTTTGGCCTCCCTTGTACTGACATGTCCAGTCGTATCGGCTTTTAAGGATTTTTTGTTTATGATTTTTAAAAAAAAGTCATTTATTTTTTAAATTTCATTTTTAAAAATAGCGATTTTGCTAATTTAAAAATTTTGACTTACACGGGAAAAATAGTATTCTAGTAGACATGATGTCTTTGGGTCATCAACCATACAATGGTCGATGCTTTGGGTATTAAACCAATACTTAAAGTGACGTGTATACCTACTTAAGCATGAGGTGATCCGCCTGCTTTTTGAATTCTCATGAAAACACTAATGTCGGACAAAAAATAAAATAAAATACTGCAACTGACCTGTAATTCAACTTTCTCGGTTTTCGGCAAGGATAGGCAACTCGAGCCCTGCCCGTCCAAGAAATTAAACAAATCATAATACCAGAGTTTAGGGACGTGGACTTGATAGCCTTTCTCACGAATGGACTTTCGGACTTTCCTCTTTTCCTTACGATATGAGCTTCTTAAGGAATTGATTTTCTTTCTCACCATGTCTCTGTCAGCATTTGGCTCAACCTGTATATTTTTAAATAATAATTAAATATTATCTTTGTCTAGAATATAAAAATACTCTTTAGGCTATGCACTACTAAGAGTATACAAAAATTACATAAAATTGTATTCGGAAAATCGTCAAAAGATGGCGCTAGGTTTGTACATTAAGTACAGTATGAAAGTTTTTAAGACACAATAATATAAACCATACGAAAACCTAGGAGTTGTTATAATATCGTCGAATGGGTTCATCCTACCCATTGTGGGAGTTACCTTTCTCGGAACAAACCTAACCAACTGCTATTAAGTTGTCAGACGCTGAACTAAAAAGCATTGAACATACAGACTCATTCATTACTAGCTACTAACTAGGTACGTACCTACTTTACCAAAATGTCCATACTTTTATTAGCATAGGAATTTACATTTTTTTGATTATTGACATCACTACATAGTATAAACTATTAACCAGGTCCCTATGTCACTATGTGCCTTTGTATGCTTAAATCTTTAAAACTACGCAACGAATGTTGACGCGATCTTTTTATAGATAAAGTGATTGAAGAAGAAGGTTTATATATACGTGCGAAGCCGGGGTGGGACGCTAGTAACTTAATAAAACATAATGGTAACTAAGCTATATGTATTAACTGACATATCAGTGTATTTCTTTCGGAATAATTACCTACATAAATAACTGTTCATTAATCATAAAAAAATTAAACATCATCAGAAAAATATTCCATAGTATCGTGGTGTAAGTTTAAGGAGTAGTTTAATCACGAAACAGTCAAAAAATATGTGGTCTTTTATGTTCAAATTGAAAACAGTTCGGCTGATTTTTTATTATAGGTACGTATATTAAATGTTAAGAGTATTAATTGTGGCTGCTTTCGTGTTTCACATAAAAAGTAACTCTTTTTCGCTTAAAATGAATTGGTTAATTTCACTATAGTTTGCTCAGCCGTTTAAGCGTTGAGCATGAGCAAACAGATAAACAAACACGTTTTAATTTAATTTCTAGAATTAAGAATGTTATTAAGGCTTTTCACAATATATTTATGTATTATTACTTAAAATCAAGTTTAGTAAGTATTCTTAGTAATCCCAAAGATTCTTCCGATATTTAGGTACATACTTACCTCTTTTAGCTTCTCGGCCATTTTCTGATAAGCCTCCATTTTTTTATTTCTATCCGTATAATCTTTCGATTTTAACTTCCAAATACTGGGCAATGAGCGATACAACTCGATGAACTCAGTGAGGAACTGTTTCGGATAATTTCGTACGTCGGTCATATTTAAAACTTGTAACATGGACCGTTCCAAAGTACAATACCGCACAAACTAAAGCCGAGCTCGCACAAGCCGCGGCGGGCCGATTTATACAAGCCACGCCTCTGAGGACGGCTGAATGCAATAAATGCTTCCTTTCACGCAATGTTTGCGCGGTATTTTCGAATTTTCGCGCATCTTAAGCTATAATAAGACTTCACTAGTTGTTTTATAAATATGTAATTAAAAAGTGAAATTTAAATATTTTAAAATATTTCACTTATGTAGTCAGTCAGACTAGGTGGTCTTGTCAGGTAAAAATCTTTTTCTTATGATAGAATTTGACCGCAGCGTTGGCCGAAGGATTAGCTTGACGTGTACACCTGGTCAAAGTCGCGGGGACTCGCTGGTTACAAGCGGCTGGTGATCACAGAACAGCTATAGTACTCCGACTGGTGATCGTGACTTTTGGCGCTCTTTGGTGGAGGCCTATGTCCAGCAGTGGACGTCTTCCGGCTGATGATGATGATGATGTACAGCTAATATCATCGACTATCTGTGGGGTTCGGAATTTATATAATCGGAGAGTAGACACTTGTGTGATGAACATCGATGTCTTCACTTCTAGGTCTAGGGATTTACGAGTATGTTTATTCTGATAATTTAGTATTACTACAGAATAATAAGAACTATCGTAGTATTACTGTGTATTAGTATCGTTGACTATTAGCGATAGCTCAACCCTTAAGCTTTACGCAGAAGCATTGGTTCTCGTAACGTTTTCTGTCACATATATTATGTGGAGTGCTCTGAGAAACTATTCCAATAGATCCCTGCTGCTGAATTTCATATGTGGTCATCGCCCCTAAATACTAAATTTCACCACTGCTATGAATGATACATAGCGTTCATCTTTTGTGCTTACAGTAGATAATTTTTACCTAACACTACACTTAAACTTCCAACTTTTATAACTTCAAACTTACAATGTTGCTCGGGATTGGATATGTGCCCGGTTGGCGATAGGCTTGCCACCTATCACTCTGTGGGACTTGGCGTCTTCGGCTAGTCGTGGGTGCCCTGGCTGTACCTCTGCCTAACTCTTCGGGGATATGGGAATGAAGATAAGTATAACATAAGTGAAGGTAATCACTTTCCATCAGGCGAATCGCCTGCTCGTTCGCCACCTATTCCATAAAAAACATACAAGCATAAAGTTTGCAGTTTATTTGGCAGCAGAAATACGTAAGGCGGCGATACCAATCCAGACGAGTCGCTGCGAAACTCTACCACCTAGTCAACTGCCACGGTGTTAGTGACGGTAAGCCTATGTTCGCATTTTACAAGCTGCCTGCCAGGAAGGCAGATGATCTATTCTGAAAAGAAGCCCGCACCAACATGGGGTTAGATCTAGTTGTGTAATTAGAGAACAGAATACAAATACTAATTACTCTGTAGCGGCTCCGCAAGATTTGTACTGACGTCATACCAATTTCAGTGATTATTATAACAGTTTGTATCGTCATGGTCTAATTTAAAAGTAAGCCCACAAGACGTCATGTGTATTCCTTTCAATGAGGAAATCCGGATTGGTAATGCGGTGCCTTTGCTATTCGCCTGTCTTATTGGCTATTGCTCCTATCAATGACAGGTGAAAAGCTAAGGCACTCGCTCACCGCTGTTGCTGTATTTCAATCTAGAGGTGTCTCTAGACGGCGGGAATTTCTTGCCATCAGGAAATCCGTTGCCTTGGCTTGTTTGCCTTCCAATATCATAAATAAAGAGGATGGAATAGCCGGTTAATGGTGCATATTACACCTACGAGGGTCCTTTAGGTGACATGTTCTTTTTACCATCAGGAAATCCGTCTGCTTGTATCCTGCTGCTATTTTTTATATGTTAAAAACTGGAATTGTTATTGTAGAAGTTACTGATACAGTCAATCTTAAAAAAACGTAACAATTGTACAACTACATTGTAATTAGAAAATTACATTGTAATTAGAAAAATAAAAGTTCAACTACTCCCTACTAGATGGCGCAAGATTACCCTGCGTTTATCAAGATTTATTATTATCTAAACATGTAGGTTATTTTACCACTATCTACCTTTAAGCTCTTTGGTTACCACCAAGATTTAATTCCAAATGATGGTTAGAAACTTCAAAGAAGATTTGCTATTTTCTAGTCATAAATAGTTGAAGGCTTTGGTTACGTCTGAGCTTTATAACATACCTACTTTGAGAGCTAATAAGCATTCACAAAGCTATTTGAACATTTGCATTGGTACATAACTAGTTCTAGTACCTACTTCCCTACCTATTTGTTCAATGA
The DNA here is from genome assembly GCA_002245505.1 of Calephelis nemesis. Taxonomy (NCBI): domain Eukaryota; kingdom Metazoa; phylum Arthropoda; class Insecta; order Lepidoptera; family Riodinidae; genus Calephelis; species Calephelis nemesis. The sequence continues at coordinate 45,437 of NJDD01001346.1, forward strand.
ACAGCGCTGAATAAAATGTAAGGTCTCATTGATGAGTAGCGACTAGTGACCCTTCCCAACTTTTAAATTAGTTTTATACTAAAAGGTACTTAGGTACCTACCTATCTCTCTAATAAAATTCCAAATTAATCTGGTAGGTACCTATGTGTCTTTAATAGTGTTAATACCTACCTAGGTATTACTCTTTCAAAATGACTCAAATTGCGTCAAGAATATTTTTTGCAATTGTTAAAAATACTAGGTATTTTGTTAATGGGGCATTTTGAGATATTGGGTTATTTATTTATATACCTACCTACCTAGACATTTTAAAAAATTCCAAACAGCATGTTCAACTTGATGGAATTGCATACCTAGGTATCATAGGTATAATGTAGTAAAAACCTACTCTCAAATATTTTTCAGTTACTTACCTACCTACCTATCTACTAATTTACATAAATGCTCAGACTAATAAAAATTGTGAATACCTATGAGCATAGGTACCTAAATACGATCCCTTCTTAGTGTGTTTGTCTTTTTTTATGACGCAGCGAAGCTATAGATAGATATTATAATGGTATCGCCTACTTTTAATACTGATATCTAAATAGATAGGTATGTCTTTTGTAGGTAGGTATGCTTCCGCATGAGAGCATAACAATTACTTCAATACTTACCTACCTAGTTAACTAGGTACGCGGACGTACCTACCTAAATAACAAAATCAATCAACCTATTATGTAGATACCTAGGTCGGCGATTAGTAGGTAGGTACCTACCTATATACCTAGTTTATTTTAATATAGGTAGTAATAGGGTGGTCATAGGTACTAGGTAAGTAGTCAATCGTCAAAGTGTTATACCTACAGGATCTTGCACCTACATACCTACCTAGGTACGTACCTAAGCTTAGTAGGTACCTAATCGGTAAGCGTATTCTGTTTGTCTAGGAAAAATGTCGCATCGAGTTAGATAAGAGCAAGTTTTTATTCTGTGATGAAAGAAGGTTATTTTGTTAAAATTTCTAAATAACAATAATTGATTGGCAACAAATAGTAAATTTAAACAGCAAACCGCAAGTGGCGGCAGAAAGCACGGAGCGGCAACGCCGCGCGATCGATCCGTGCCCGCAACCCGGCCGCCTGTGAAAGCTACATTTTAAAAAGTTTCCTTTTACTTATTTTGCTGCTAAAATCATTTTCTATTTTGTAAACACATAATTTGTAACTGAAAGTATTTTATGGATACTACCTATTTATAGGTACTTAACTTATAGTTTGTAGAATGTAACTTTAAGACAATACCTATAGATGATAGACTTGGTACCTAGGTAGGTATCGCATTTTTTACTAAGTAGGTACAAACCATTATTGCTACAAAGGTAGGTACCTACCTAACCAGTGGTATCGCAAAAAAATGCTCAAATTTACCTCGTCATTAGGTAGGCGTAAGTAGGTACCTACCTAATGACTGAATTCTGTAGGTATTTACGTGTATTGTGAAGGTATTTTAAAAAAACGTGATCCTCTCTCATTACCAATGAAAATTTATGTAGGTACCTAGATACCTACCAACCTGTTTTGTTGATCTGAGGATCATTTATTTAAAATAAATAAGAGTACTATGTACGTAGGTACTTAAACTACTTACTTTCATTTTATTTTATTGATATCCTGTTGATAAAAATACACATCACCTAGGTATACACCAGAAATGTTAATGGTGTAGGTACGTATTTTGCAATGCCATCACTGACATTAAAAGTAATGACGTCACGAAAATAGAAGGCAATGTTCCTAAACGGGCTACGGCTACGGGTACGGGCTAGTCGTATTTAACTCCAACATTCTGACTGGTTAAGGGAACAACCCAGCAAAGAATATTTTTTTCTAAAATAAAATGGCGTTACTTCTTATTACATGAACTAGTGCCAGTGCGAGTCCCGTCAACAAAAAGAAATAGGGGGTCGATGTGCATCAATATCAGGCCAGCTGTGTCAAATATATAATAATAGCTAGGGCTACTACCCTAACAAACAGGCAAACCGACAAACATCGTAAAAAGTCCCCGTGTTGGTCCGGGCTCCTTTGCAGAATAGACCATCTGCCTTTCTTGCCAGGCAGCTCGTAAAAGGCGAGCATAGGCTTATCATCACTAACACCGTGACATCTGACTAGGTGGTAGAGTGGTCGCTGCGAAGCAGCGATTCGCCCGGATTAGTACCACCGCCTTACCTATTCCTGTCGCCAAAACGTCAAGACGTGTTCCGGTTCGGAGGATAAAGTAGCCGGTAAACTTACTTTTGCTCGAGGCCTAACATCCTGGCAGGCAACAGGCAGAGACTCTAATTTTATTTATTTGTATAGATGAATTCTGAAACTACAATATGGGGCATCATAAAATGGTGAGGTGAGAAGCTTCATAAAAAATAGAAAATCTTAAATACTACTACTACTACGTTTTACTTACCTATTTATATTTTTAAATGAACTTCGTTTTATTGTAATTATGTATTTTTAATGTACGTCGTTGATTTTAACAGAATCGCATTGCAATCGTCCGAGTTGGTCTTCGATTAGAAATTTGGCAATTGTTTTTTTTTTGGCATAAATTTATTGCATTCGACCATTTTCCGTAGATCTTCGACAGAAACAAAATACCAATAGTCATCGCCTTTTTGGTCAGTACATGTACGTTTTTCATAGGTCAAGTTTATATTTTTTTTAATTCTCCCTTTTTCAAAAATAAGTTCCGTATTTCTAAAAGTTAATGCAATTTTTTAACGTCAACAGC
>NJDD01001346.1:54047-117230 GCA_002245505.1 Calephelis nemesis
ACGCGAATGGGCACACATACCCTACCTAGTTAATAACGTTATGCAAGAAGCTTAAAATTCCATCCTACTGTAGGCAACGCTTCTTTGAAATCTCCCATTTCAATGCTGCTATTTCGGTTTGTATTTTCGTTAGAATAGGTAAGTATGTAGATAAAACCTAGAATAGTAGGTACCTACCTACCTACCTAAGTTTAGAGCTGTAGAAATAGGTTCATTTCCTTATCTGGGTAGGTAGGTAGCTCTTAGCCCTCAATACCTACCTAGTCAATTGATCATACAGACGTTAATTCAGTATTCGAAATCACCTTCCTCAAATCGATCAAAAGGCCAACATTAAAAGTTACCTACCTACAACATTTTTGTTACAGAATATTTGATACATTATTCATACATCAGAAAATATTGTGTTCATTCAATTTCCAGTTTTGGAATACATGCGACGCGAGTTATAGCTACCAGTATAATATACAAGTGAAATGAATTTGTGCGGTCTTGTTCCGAGCGGGCGCGCGACGTTGCCGCTCTTCATCTGCGGGCTCGGCCACAACGGCCCGCGGCAAGTGGCAAACTGGCAACGCCTGATGGCAATATTTGCTACGTAGAGCCATAGGAGAGCCGCAGTGAGTTCTGGCTTCAGAACAACTTTTTAATACACTCGTGTTTTGCTATTGGTACTTATCCTTCGAGCTACGTAAGGATACCTACGAAAGAAACTTTTTAACATCCTAGGTAATTTTCAGTAGATAGGTAATTAGTTAGAAGATAAGTAGTCAGGTACACGTGTACCTAAGTGCCTAGTTGATGTCACTTCGGCAAGCAAGGTGTAGAAAATTATAAAAAAAAATTAAAAGAAGTGCTAGGTATGTAGGTACATAAATGACATAAAAACTAAGCACGTACCTACCTAGGGTAAACTGTCCTTGTACCGGCCTATGCCTTGTATCGGCCTTTTACACTTTTTTCGTCAGAACTTAAACAACAGTTACCTATTATAAAAATGAATGAATGAATTTTGTATGAACAATTATACCTACATTATATCATTGAGCACAAGTTTATATGTAATTTGGCCGCAATCGAACTTCTCTACATATCTCTTAGTGACAAATTGTTTGTAGACGTATGCACATAAGTTAAATTTGGCAGTATTTCGTGCTCAGATTCAGAGAAACTGCTCGAGACGAAAGTAATGTTTTAGGCAAGAAAAACCTGTTTTAATTGCTTTAAAAGTGTTTATATCGTTTGAATATTAAATTTGCTTTAATTATGTGTGTCAAAATTAATGCGTAGGTATGTATTTTTTTTATGAAATATTTGCCCGGCCGGGGTTAGGAATAAATAGTATATTGCCAAAAAACCTAAATTCGGCCAGGTAGTCGAAATTTGGGAGAACCATGGTTGTAATCGATTCCATATTCCGGCCGCTTTATGTTGACATAGAACATTGAGTATTTAAACGTATGCCCATAGACCATAGTCGTTTTAAAAGTAACCGTAGTTGCAATTTATCAGAGTATTTAAAAGGCGACTACTTATATAATTAAATATTTGTAAAAACAGAAGTTAATTAATATAATCTAATATTAGCTTCTTAGGTCCGCCTTGATAAAAGTTTCGGGGATAAAATTTAATTGTTTTTGTTTTTAAATTTATAAAAAAAATTGTTTTAATAAGAGCGCAATATAAATTTATAACTTTTAAGTCCATTTTTATTGACTTTAAAATTTACAGGAAGACTGTACTTAAACATAATGGAAGATAGTAGATAAGTATGTGGCAACCAAATTAAGCCAAGAGCTTTGACTGTGAATTTACTTGATTAATAATATAAAAAGCACAATATTATAATCATTTACATTAATGGCAAACTTTGCACGTTCTTCATTATTTTCTATAAGTAAAAAATGAACGTTTTTATAATTTGAGCAGCTGAGCTTTTCATTTAGGTAGTTACTTGCTTGGCGCCCTATCAACTAAACATATGCCGATATTTGGGAAAACAGAGGACGACATTACGGTTTGTTCTTTCTTTAGGTAAGTACCTACATATTTATTTTGGATGTTGTAAGGAAGCGACAGTTGGGAATGTCAGAAAAAGCACAAAAGTAGAATAATTGCTGTCGAAATGAGAGCGCTACGAAAAAGTCTGTGGTGTAACGCTCGCTGACCGCATTCTTAACAGTGAGATTGGAGAAAGAGTGGGATAGAAAGAAAGTGTTGTCGAAATGCGAAAAGGCTCCGCTGGCTCGGTCATGTGGAAAGAATGGCAGATAAAACATTGACAAAGCAGATATACAATGTGAATGTGGATGGGTGACCCAGGGTGACCAATGCTGACATTCCACGATCAGATCAATCGGATATTATCTGAGGGTGGTGTCAAGTCTCCGAAACCGGGGTGTTTGTATGAAAAGGGTAATGACTGTGAAGGAAGCTAGACAGGTTTGTCAGGATCGTGAGGTCTGGCACTCGATACTCTCTGCCTACCCCTTAAGGGACTTGGCGTGAAGATTTGTATGTTGATAAAAAGCAATGCGAATGTGGACGGATTTAGGTACGAGTACCCGAGAAGACCTAGATTGACATTCTACGATCAAACCGCTCGGGTGTTATCCGAGGGGGATGGGGGGTGGTGTCAATAGTCTCCGAAACTGGCGTGTTTGTTTGAAAAGGGTTATGAATTTGGAAGACGCCAGAAAGGTGTGCAAGGATCGTGAGATTTTGCACTCGATACTCACTTCCTACCGCGTAAGGATCTTAGCGGGAATATATGTAAGTATTTATTAAAGACGGTTATCGCCTTTGTCGTCTAGCGTTCCGGCGTCGGACTTTACAACATGAGTGAAGTTCGAACTCGGGTCGGGCAACAAAAAGTTAGGAAATGTATATTTTTAATTTTCTAATAAAAAATAACGTTGTAATGGGATATGTGCCCGGTTGGCGATAGGCTTGCCACCTATCATTGTGGGATTCAGTGTGTTCAGGTAGTCGTGGGTGTACTGTTTGTGCCTTTGTCTGCCTCTTCGGGGATATGGGCGTGATTATTCTTTTCTAAGAATATTTATTTTATTCCTTAAACATTTATTATTTAAATTTTACACCAATTTGTATACTTCATCTTGTTGTGCCTCTGCCTACTCCTTTCGGTATATGAGAGTGAAGATACTTACTTAAAGTCGGTGCTAACGTCTTTTTAGGAGATTTGTCACTTTCTATAATAATATACTCCATGCTTCACAGAATCCATATTACCTTGTTGATATTATAAATGTGAAATACCTATCAAGTTATACCTAAAAGTGTAACAAACAGACAGAATATAGCTTAGCTATAGTTAAAGACCCGAGTTCAAACATAGGCTACTTTTTCAAAAATCAACACTCAGAGCCTTGGAGATGGATATTGGAGATGAAAGTTGGTATAAGAATTTATTTATCGCCTACGAAGTCGTGGGTAAATAGTAGGGTTGCCAATTCTCAAATGAACTAACCCGGGAGGATTTTAACAAATCGAAGGCAGAGATGGAGTTTCGATAGAAAACTTGTGTAAATATCAATTTTTATTTATAAATTTATATTAACATTACTTGCGAGCGACATCTAATATTTGAGGGTTTTTTGTCATAGTTATAAAAAAATTTACACGAAGAATCGAAGTATATAGGTATCAAAGTAATCGAAGTATATATTGGCAAAGACAGTAGATTTGATAATGCTTATTTGTCAGTAAGTTTCGATTTAGAAAAAAACGGAGATATGTTTGCATCTCAGGAGCTCGAGAGATTAGCCACTAATAACAGAGTTTTCCGGGCGTTCCGTAAAGGTTGGAAACCCTACTAGATAGCTATAGTATGTAATAATACTGACGTCTCTGTTTTTTATTTTATGTTATAGGAAGGCAAACAAGCAGATGGATTTCCTGATGGTAAGAAATTCAGGCCGCCTAGAGACATCAAAGATGGTAATGGTGCATTGCCAACCTGAGGTCAGGATGTTAGGCTTCGAGCAAAAGTAAGTTTACCGGCTACCTTACCCTCCGAACCGGAACACGTCATGACATTATGGCGGCAGGAATAGGTAAGGCGGTGGTACCAATCCGGGTAAGTCGCTGCGAAACTCTACCACCTAGTCAGATGTCACGGTGTTAGTGATGATAAGCCTATGCTCGCCTTTTACGAGCTGCCTGGCAAGAAAGGCAGATGGTCTATTCTACAAAGGAGCCCGGACCAACACGGGGAAAACTCTCTGGACTCTCTCTGTAGACGCTTTGTACTCATCTAACATTTTGATTTCTGGCATCACAAATGTAGTCACATTCACAATACTATTTCATTCCAACTGAAGTATATTTCCAGTCTGTAGTTGAACCTATTGAATATGAGTTTTTTTCCGGCGTCCTTGTTTCTGTTCGTTTGGCAGGCTGCTTGGCAAGGGCGTTGGAAACACTGCGGAAATTGAATGTATTTACTCTAAGAAGGTTCGGGGAATCGATATCCTTAAGGCTCGCCACACACTTTCGCATATTTGTTCGTTTTTCACGTTTCGCACGGAATTTCATGAACGAAAAAAATCGAACGCAATAAACCTTAACAAATGTAGGTATGCACCTATCACACACGTCTGGATTTTTTCCGTACGAAAATTGAATGAATTTGTATGGATTCGAAATTTATTTGTTTAATATTATTAGCTATGATCCCGAATTAATCTGCGTTTAGTATTTAGTTACTTCTTATTGCTAATGCCATAAGAAAAAACCGTCAACATCGGTCCAACCTTTTCAAAGATAAGCCGAAAACAGACATACGGATAAACAAACATTAATAAATAAATAAATAATAATAAATATCCCTGGACAAGTACACAAATTGAATCTAACCCCAAAGTAAGCAAATTATATCATATATGCTTGTGTTATGGGTGTTAGTCAACGATACTATTACATAGAAATACTTAAATAGATACCAGAATAAATTTAATAAACGCCCTGACCCGGAAATGCAGACATCTAAATGTTCATCACACAAATGCCTGCCCCCGTTGGGAATCGAACCCAAGCCTCGCGGTTCGTCGATGCAGTTAGGCGATTACCCTAGCCACTCGACCAACGAGGCGGTCTATACATTATATAAAAATACATTTTGGTATGTATACCGTATACATTCACGTGCATAGGTACTGTTATAAAATTAGCGCAGTAAAATTGGAAAATAAAGCTACCTAGTCAATAACTAAATTAGGAATTTCCTCAATTTCCTTAGATCAAGACTTGGTTGCAACAGAACCACTGGATATACAAAGTATATATTTTGATATTTTCCATCGTCGACGCTTGGTAAGTTCTAGCCCTGATGATGCTGTCATAAGCGAAACCAGTAGGCTTTTTCTAAAATTATAAATTATAAGTGATACGTAAAACAGTACAAGTGTTTCCTCATTTAAAAATATGGAAATACAAAGTTTAAAATAAAAAGGAATTTTAAAATCGGTTCACAATTGGTGGACAAATCAATTAACATAAAAAAAATATACGAGTCGAACGAACATTTAACTCTTTGAAGTCTGTTAAAAAACTGTTATTTTAATATTGCAAGCAGACTAAACAAACAGGCAGAATTTTATTCATTTGTAATGACTTAGAAATTTAAGTGAAGTGAAATTCATAAAAGGACTGGAGGACTTTATGAAAAAGTACGCAGAGCTTAGATTCTTTTTATCGTAGTAATCTTTGCTGAACCGCTTTCTTTAAAATAGTAAATATTTTAAATAAATTGTCTATGGGCTATGCTAGATACATCTCATCGAGTAAACTTTGGAATACTTACATGTTATTTTTCGTAAAGATTCTTCGTTTTTTGTGGTGAAGTGAAGTGAAACCATCTTATCTGTTAGTTACCAAGTCGCTGGTGTTACGTTTAGTGTTTCTGGTTGTAAGCTTTACCTAAAAAATAACCGTAAAAATATGAATAAACTTTGCGGGAATTCCATTAATTGAGCTCATACTTCAGAAACTGACAGCGGAATGACGTTTCACGAAATGGCGGTTTATTTTCGATTTTGACTACTGACAAGTTAAGTTGGTGGCTTGAATTTTGGCGCCATCGAGAGACAAAGACATAGATGGTCAAAGGTTTTTCATGATTATTGAATTTAATTTTTACGCGCGTTAAAAAAAATAAAAATACGATGCAGGAAACGAAAGTTATGGCCATTCTAAAATGTGAATTTCATCGGTGATGAACTCATTTGGTGGGTACTCAGAATTGTGTATCTATAGGACATAACTACCCGCGTTAACGAGTTAGAAAGGAATTAAAAATTTCGCCACGGGACTTGAATCCTCAGTAGCTCAATTGGTTAGAGCATTCGTCGGCTTGAGACGAAAGGTTACAGGTTCAAATCCTCCAACCAAGCGCCGAGCGCGGCCGAGCGCAGGCGATGAGAATTAAATGTCGCGTTGTTCGCTCACGCAGGCCGAGGGGCGCCTCGCCGCCCATACATACATATTTTTTGTTGTACCTAATACTGAGACAAAATCCTCAATAATGTAGGGTGTCCGGCTTTTATACCCAAATGTCCAGCCAAACTGTATGTGCCCGGTTGGCAAGAGCCTTGCAAGTTGCAACCTATCACATTGTGGGACTTAGTATCTTCGGCTAGTCGTGGGTGCCTGGTTGTGCCTCTGCCTACGTATTCGGGGATATGGGCGTGAAGATACTGTTTTCCTATAGAACATATTCTATTATTATTTTCAAGCAAGTGAGATCCTCCTATTTCTATATTCTATTATTATTATTTTCAAGCAAGTGACATTCTCCTATTTCTATGTTTCATTATTATTTTAATGTAAGTGACATTCTTCTATTGCTATTTTAAAGTAAGTGCCACTCTTTGATTTAAATGTTCTGCTATTATTTTAAAGCAAATGACATTCTCCTATTTCTATTTTCTATTATTATTTTAAAGCAAGTGTCATTCTCCTATTTTTATATTCTGTTAATATTTTAAAGCAAGTGACATTCTCCTATTTTTATATTCTGTAATTATTTTATAGCAAGTGACATTCGCCTACTTCAATGTTCTGCCATGATTTTAAGGCAAGTGACATTTTCCTATTTCTATGTTCTACTATGATTATAAAGCAAACAACATTCTCCTATTTCTATTTTCTCCTATTAGTTTAAAGCATGTGACATTCTCCTATTCCTATGTTTAAAAGTCTAAAATCTAAATCAACAAAAACTTGCTCTGTTAAATAGAACGCACTTAATTACTTGACAGACTTCAAATTTATTTGCTAGGACAATACAAACGAACTATTCTTCCAGGTGAAATGCTCTAAGCCCCATTTATATGTTCAAGCTACTTGACTGCAAAAATATTTTAAAATTAGTTCAACTTATCACATTCCTATCCATATCACAGGAGCATCAGCACCTGATCCTCTCTAGGCCGAGAGGGGCAAGTTGATATGGACTTGAATAAAGTACGAATTGTAGGTTAAGTCGGGAGCCTCATGCCTTCGACTTTTTGACTTGCCTTTCATTTCCCGTTTAAATAGTAGCAAAGAAGTATTAAAGCTCTAGAAAAATCGATTAAGCAATTCAGTTTAAAGACATAAATCTGTTTGCTTTATACTCGTATTTGTGAACTTTTTTAGAATCTCTAGGGGGGGCAGCTGCCCCTCTTGCCCCCTCCTTAGCAACACTGTTGTACCTACATAAAAAATAAAATTATTCAAGTCTTCACGTTTCCATTACGACATGTCATTTTTGGACTTATGACTTCTTGTGTGGTGGTGGTGGCTTCTTACATGGATTATTTGTATAGATGTGTGTGTTGCCGTCTGATTGTTTGCCTTCCAATGCCACAAATAAAAAAAGGTTGTCGATGTTTGTTGTATCGTATCTGTCAAAATACTACTGCTACTCTCTGCTAGTCTTGAGTTCCGCTCCCGGGATATGGACGTGAAGATACATTTTGTTTTAGACAGTCATGTAAAAAACGTTAATAATTAAACTATTCGCGTTTTTAGGATCAAGTCGACCAAACGAGTCACAAAGTACCGACATAGGACGCGAGAGAAGGGACCGGGTCTGGGAGGTGCGGGTTAGGGTGCGACCTTCAAACCCCACCACCCCATCTCTCGTAATTATCCCCCTGTCACCGTTCACCCGACTCAATTTTATGTCACGCCTGATGTGCGGGGGTTACCGGTTTGAATTCGAGTTCACGAGAATTCAGGCTGTTGGAATTTTTTTGATGTGTAGTTGGAAGTTGAAACTTTCAACCCGTTGCGGAGAATTTTAAGTAGGAAGGTACCCCTATGCAAGTGAACACTAGTGACTTTGTGTGGGATAAGTACGTTAAAATACATAATATATCATTCTAGCTCTTTTTTTATGATACTGGAAGACAAAGAAGCAGACGGATTTCCTGATGGTAAAAAAATTCACGCCGCCTATAGTCACCGAAGGTGGTAATGGTTCGTTGCCAACCTGAGGCTAGGATGTTAAACTTCGAGAAAAAGTAAGTATACCGGCTACCTTATCCTCCTAACCGGAACATGTGAATGGCAAGCAATATTATGACGGCAGGAATAAGTAAAGCGGTGGTACCAATCCGGGCGAGTCGCTGCGAAACTCTACCACCTAGTTAGATGTCACGGTTTTAGTGATGGTAAGCTTATGCTCGCCTTTTACGAGCTGCCTGGCAGGAAGGAAGATGGTCTATTCTGCAAAGAAACTTGAATCAACACGGGGTCTTCGTCAGCGCATAATAGTTACAATTTTCATACAAAATTTTACCCCTATTACTCTTTTAGGGGTACTATTGGTTCATATTAATATTCATCAAAATCGGCTCTGCGGTTTAGCCGTAAAAGCTCAACAGACCGGCAGACATACCTTCGCGTTTATAATATTAGAGTGTGTGGATTTCTGTCACTATCAACTGTCCCAAACTAAATCAAATACAACTCAAATTATAAATTCGGTTTAGAATGCGGTCAAGACTATCTTTCAAATAGCAAAAAGTGTGTCAAAGTCGGTCCAGCAGTTTTTACGTTTAAATAAATACCCAAAAATGTCCAGAAAATTCCCTGTATCTTCTGAAATATCTTCAATGTACACTCTTCAGAGTATAGAGCACAGACATAGCACTTGGGCGTCCATTTATTACGTAAGGCGTTCGAGGGGGAAGAGGGTTGAACCAACTTTCGTCTAATCTTACATCTTACTTAAGGGACAGGAGGGTTCTCAACTAATATTACTTATTCTTTCTACGAGGGCCAAACTGAAAGTTTTTAGAACTGGCAACTTAAAAGCATTATATTAAAAAAATAAGTTTAAATTTCGAAAATAGAACTCTTTACCAATAATATTGAGTATACATTTCATTCATTTGTCATTTGTTTTACGATTTGGCGGCAAATTGAAAATTGTCTGTGCACGTCAGAATGAATTTAAGCCGAGAAAATTTTCGTGCAATGATTTTTTATGACTTTCGATGTCATATAAGTCAACAAGAAAGTTATGATAGACTTCGATTGGCTTTTCACGATGAAGCCCCATCTCGTGCCACAGTTTACAACTGGTTTAATGAATTCAAACGTGGTCGAACTAATCTCACCGATGATTTGCGTGAGGGACGGCCTTCTACAGCGACGACTGAAGACAATATCAGTGTTGTGCGGCGTATGATAGAGACTGACAAAAGAGTGACCTATCAGCAGATTCGTACAAGTCTAGGCATAGGTATGAGTCAAGTGCACAAAATCCTCCATGAACATTTAGCGGTCAGGAAGCTTTGTGCCAGCTGGATACCGCATAATTTGACCGAGGCTCAAAAATTCCGCCGTGTTGATTGGTGCCGAGAAATGATCCAAAAATTTAACGGAGGTGACTCAAATGCTGTGTTCGACATACTAACGGGTGACGAAAGCTGGATTTACTGTTATGATCCGGAAACCAAAAGACAGTCTGCTCAGTGGGTGTTTCCTTCCGAAGAGTTGCCAACTAAAGTGAGGAGAGGTCGAAGTGTTGGAAAAAAGATGGTGGTCTCGTTCTTCGGAAAGACAGGTCATTACGCGACAGTTGTCTTAGAGGATCAGAAAACGGTTAATGCAGAGTGGTACACTAACAACTGTTTGCCACTTGTCTTGGAAAAAATTCGAGAGAAACGACCTCGCAGCAGGATCCTCCTTCATCACGACAATGCCACGTCGCACACCGCCAGACAAACGATCGACTATTTGGCGACCTCAGACGTGGAATTACTGGGTCACCCGCCGAATAGCCCCGACCTCGCACCCTGCGATTTTTATTTATTCCCGAAAATAAAAGAAAAACTTCGAGGAAAACATTTTATGGACGCCGAAGAAGCAGTGGCTGCGTTTCAAAACGCCGTCGAAGAGACCCCTAAGGCCGAGTGGGCAAGGTGCTTTTCTCAATGGTTCCATCGAATGCAGCGATGTATTGATGTAAGTGGACGCTGTTTTGAAAAGTTATAATAAAACTAATAACTTGCTAGAATGCTTAGTTTTTGATTTTTTAAGAACTTTCAGTTTGACCCTCGTACAACAACTTATTGTAATTAAGGTAAACAGTATTGAAGTAGGTAACTTTCATAACAAAATACAATCGAAAAACTACTTAGAGATTTTACGAATGCCGCACTGTAGGGTACTTACTCTTGAATATTGATTTCATGGAAATTGGAAATTGGAATGAAATGTGATGGATTTATATATTACTAGCTATTGCCCGCGGCGTTACCCAAGTCAATGATCCCACAGGAACATTTTTTCGGGACAAAAACTATCCTATGTGTTAATCCAAGTTACCTCTATGTGTAAGTATGTCAAATTTCATGAAAATCGGTTCAACAGCCTTTGCGTGAAAGAGTAACAAACAGACATACAAACTTTTACATTTATAATAAGTATTAGTAGGATTTTAGGTACTCTTGAACACAGTACTAGTGTACACACACACTAATAATTCGCTAGTGTTGTGTTCAACAAATCACATATTTGATTCCAATTTTCATTTTGCATGATATCGAGATTCAAGGGTAATGGTACTTTTCACCACTCTACTTCTTCTACTTCTACTTCTACAAGTCTACTTTGACAGCAACCTTAAATATAACAATAAAGTTACAGACATTCAATAACCCTCGATTATACCTAGGTAAATTGGTGTTTAGTAAGGAGCTAGGTATCTCGGTCACGTAAATATTCAAAAAATATAACCCGCATCGAAATCGGTCCATCCGTTCAAAAGTTATGACGCTACAAATAAACACATACAGACAACACCCATATTTTTATTTCGGGGGTTTAAAAAATCTTACATAAAAATATTTAAAGCAAAGTGTTTTTTTTGCTTTTTAGAATTTATCCTACCCTTACATACGCTTTTACACTCAACGTATACATTTTTATTAAGTATGGGGATGGAGTTTTTTTTTGGTATTCCACAGCGAACAAGCACACGACTTTCCTGATGGTTAGAGATAACCATGGCCTATAGAGTTATTGGTGGGTCGCTCTACTGTGACCAGGAGGTTTTCTCTCGAAACTCGATTTATGCAATATTGGAAATCGGAATAGAATATGTCATTTTAGGTACTCTTGAACACAATGCTGAAGAAAAATTGACATTTAGTTACTTATCAATATCAATATAATATATCATAAAACAAAGTCCCCCGCCGCGTCTGTCTGTCTGTTCGCGATTTACTCGAAAAGTACTGAACGGATTTTCATTCGGTTTTCAACAATAGATAGAACAAGTCTAAAACAAGTAGATTTTAGTGTATAGTAAGTTTATGTTTTGTACAAATCAACGATATTACAACGATATTAGTTCAATATTATGTCGCCAAAAAATAAGTGGTAGAGTTTCGCAGCGACTCACCCGGATTGGTACCACCGCCTTACCTATTCCTGCCGCCATAACGTCATGACGTGTTCCGGTTCGGAGAGTAAGGTAGCCGGTAAACTTACTTTTACTCAAGGCCTAACATCCCGGCCTCTGATTGGCATCGCATCATTACCACCTTTGGTGTCTAGGCGGCGGGAATTTCTTACCATCAGTAAAACCGTCTGCTTGTTTGCCTTCCAATGTCATAAAAAAAAAACGCTGCCAAAACCTTTTGAGTTTTAACAAAACAATGTATGGTAGGATTTTTCCTCTTCGATAGATCTATCGGTGGTATATGTCTATCTTTAAATTATAACCCACAATAACCGTTTTTTGCGTTTACTTAAAACAGTAAAATGAAGGATTAGTTTAGAACATATTTTTAACAATACAGTATTAACCCTTAATTAAATAAATCTGTTAGATACGTTATGCGTGTAATTTATATCAAAACTGCCTTAAACACTATCAGAAAAAAATTCCCCCCTTAACTTGAAGCGAAGCGAGGGCGGGCAGCTAGTTAACAATAAATTATTTAATGAGATTCGTTGAATTCTGTTTAAACTAAACGTCAATAAGCCCGTAGAACCAAACATCTTCAACCTAAAATGACAAAACCGACTCTGATTTCCATTTAGCTTGAAATCGAGATTCAAGGTTAACCCTACAGGTTGCTAGGCCTAATGTGCAAGTCTACTACTGACCTTCCGGACCGGACATGAGCTGTGCTCTCCTCAATACGAGTAGCGCTAAATCTAACAACTTCTTACAGCGAAAAGTCGAAAATATAAATTCCCCATTTATTCATTTTGTAAGTACATGGGTATATTCATATATTTGGATTAAATTGGGCAAAATGGGGTAAGTGAGCTAGGGTTGCCAATTCTCGAAACAAATAACCCGTAAGGAATCGTCGGCAGGGGTAGAGTTTTAATAAATAAAATTACGTAATTTTCATTTTTAAATTTATATTGCATCTAATATTTAATACATTTTTAACAGCGATGGAAAAGGTTTTACATGAAAAAAGTTTGTTAATATTTGTAACTGTACGAAGACGGTAGATTGAATTTTGTTAATTTATGATAGTAAATTTAACTTTAGAAGAATCCGAGATATTACTGCGTCCTGGGAACTCGGAAGTTTAGACATTATTACTGGAGTCTCCCGGGCATTCCAGGAGGGTTGGGTACCGTAGGTATAGTTATTTACCTGAACAATATTGCGTCAGAACATTAGTTTACCACTAGTACTACTAGTATCTTCACGCCCATATCCCCGAAGAGGTAGGCAGAGGCACAACCAGGCACCTACGACTAGCCGAAGACACTAAATCCCACAATGTACGAAAACTAATAATGACCGTAAAAGAAATTACTTGTCAGTAAATTCGTAACGAATTAAACATTTGAATGGAAGGTTTGCAATCCATGGAGACCGCATCATTTGACAAAATGCGAGGTATACCTAAGAGGTACCGAAAAATCACACTTATTGAGGTAGGCACCTTGAGGGAGAAACTTATATTTCAAATTTTTATTGTACCAATATATATAATAGCCAACAATAGTAAGCAAACTAAAAAATAATTATCATAATTATAAAAAACCAGTAACACTGCAAAACACGGAGCCCAGCTTCATTACCAATTCCTTTTAGTAATTGGAAAAAAAATATGTCATTGAATGTAATTTAAAAACTACTTATAAAATCTTGTTAAAATTTATATGGGATCACCTGTGGATCTTAGTCTTTAAAAAAAGGATCATCAAAATCCATTGGTTGTTGGGGGAGTAATCGCGTAAGAAATATAGGAAAAAAAGACATCGTGACTTATAAACTGGTATGCTGTGTGACCGTATGTGTACGTATATGTGTTTACTACAAATATTACATACTACATATTATGTATTGTTTACTATGTGATAACTGCCTGCACCGCAAATATGTCTTCACTAGTGGTAGAATATAGTGCAGCAAGTAGCAATTTGGCCAGGTAGAGATCTACCGCCTTACCCATTCCTGCCGACATAGTCATTATGGCGGCAGGCGGCAACGGCAGGTGTCGTTTTCCGCTCCGAAGGATAAAGTGTTTAGTAGACTTGCACAATTGCCGAACACTTTGGCCACAAGACTAAGTTACAGCGTCTATGGTGTCTATGCTCTTTAGCAATAAATGGGTGAAGATTTTTTTACGCCAATTTTTTTTTGTTCAGTCGAGTTTTATATTAATATTTAAAGTTTCATGAAGGCCTGTAGGTAAAGGTAGACCTGGTGTTAACTAGTTGGATTTTAAATGTTTTTTTAAGAAATCTTTAGTGTGGCTTTCGCCAAATCTTTAAGTGGCAAGCCTATCGCCAACCGGACACATATCCAATCCCGAGCTACGTTTTTTTTTATTAGAAAATTGGAAAACCCCAAGTTTCTTTTAGTTGCCCGACCCGGGATTCGAACCCGGGACCTCAGGCAGTCAAGTCCAACAACTGAACCGCTAGACCACAGAGGCGATCAAACCGAAAACGGAATTCCATCCCAACATGATACAAGATCCAATTAAGCCCAGGCGGTTAAGCGAAATCGGTCGGGATTTCCCGAGAGTCCCGATCGAATATAATGGAACAATGACCTCATGTGTCAAGCCTATGGGCTATTTCAAAATAATTTCACATAAATGTCAATATCAGGGAGCCTTGTACAATCTATATAAACAAACTGCAATCCTATTAATATTATAAATGCGAAAGTTTGTATGTATGGATGTTTGTTACTCTTTCACGCAAAAACTACAAAGCCGATCACGATGAAATTTGGTATGTAGGTAGCTGAAGACCCAGAATAGCATATAGGCTACTTTTTATCCCGGAGTTCCCGTGGGATTGGGACTTACGCGGGTGAAACCGCGGGGCGCAGCTAGTAGGTACATCATACAACTGATGCTATTTCACTAGCACACTTCTTTTCAACCAACTTTGAAAGAGGAGGTTATATGTTCGATTCGCATATTGTTTTTAAATATACATACATATCTTCACGCCAAGTCCCTTACGCGGTAGGCAGAGAGTATTGAGTGCCTAGCATCACGATCTTGACAGACCTGTCTTGCTTACATCACATTCTTACCCTTTTCATGCACACGCCGGTTTCGGAGACTCTTGACTCCACCCTCGGATAATATCTGAGCGATCTGGTTTTTTATTAGGTACCTACCTAAAATTTATGTTGATATATAGGGGTGACTGAAAAAAAAATTGGAAGCACGAAAAACATTTTTTTTTTAAAAATTAAAAATATTCAGTCCAGGATTTGTTTGGGCTTTTAATATGATCGCTAATGTACTTACTTGACTATAAAATATGTTTTATTCATTTATCAGCTCGGTGTAAGTCGATTTAGAATCGGATCTTCTACTATACAGGCCACGGCCGGAGCAATGCAAACAAGCAGACATATTTCCTGATAGCACATCATAAATATAAGTTATATCATGTAGTAGGTAAATAGGAACAAATAGTAATTTAAAGCAAGAAATATACCTACCTACGTCCAATACAGTATAGGTACATAGGCAAAAAAAACTGGTACTTTTACAAACTGGCTGCTTCCGAGGACCTATGTAAATAAATTTACAGCTTTTTTTACTGCATTGTAGGTATAAAACAAAGTCGCTTTCCGCTGTCTGCCTTTATATATGCTTAGATCTTTAAAACGACTTAACGAGTTTTGATGCGGTTTTCTTAATAAATGAAGTGATTCAAGAGAAAGGTTTACATGTATAATAAAATAGACGTCTGTCCATCCGTGCGAAGCTACGAAGGGATGCCAGTAAAACTTAAAATTGGAAGATGACAATGGAGAGCACTGTCGCTATTTTTGATTCCCTTACGGTAGCGGTGGCGGTTTGAAGATGGTCAACAGGAGTCTTTTTATTAGTTAACATTTAGGTAGGTATCTGTAGATAAACACAACTTAAAAGTGAAGATAGGTTTCAATCCATTTTTTACCTGTGACTAGGGCAAGGAGCAGTTAATCCTGGCCATCGCCTTATCAATATTTGTTAATTGTTATAGGTAGGTAGGTATAAGTCACAAAAAGACAAGGGTGTTAATGCCTACCAAATCTAGAGTAGGTAGGTATAGTCTATGGAAGTATCTTCATAGACATATTTCCTCATACTACTTACAATAGGCACCTACTTCATAGACCTACCTACCTAAGGCATATGTTATTGACTTTCCGAAGTAGGTAGGCACCTACTAACCTTTTAGCGAAAGGCGTGAAGATTTTTCATTTGAGTAGGGTATCGTTTACCCAAAAATTACGATAGGTACCTACCTAGATCAGATAGGTACCTACTACCCGGGTAAGTAGGTAGCTACCGTTTAAGTCTTTTCTATTTATGTATACTGCAGTGAGGTGATGAGTAGGGAAATGTAGGTCACAATACAAATGTGTCTAGTACCTGGATCTAGATTCAGGTAAGCAAAACTAAAGCATCAAAGGGCTATAGATTCTTCTCGTAATGTATGAACTGTAGAAACGTGGTCCCGAAACAAAATCTGTATGCCGTGCGAGCTGGCAACGTCGCACATTCGACCGACGACCTCGTGTTATCGCCACCCGCGGAGACGCGATATCGGAAAGGTCACCACCGTTCTGCCACAGCATTTTCGAATGGCTTCGCCATATAAACTATCACCCTTTTTACATAGGATCCCATAAACGAAGTGTTGATGAAACTTTCGTGATGCGACGTGGCCTGTGCTGTGCCCCGTGGCGTCGCTAAATTATACCCGTCCCTGTCTCGCATCCGCGTCCCTCTCGACTCCGCCTCCCTCACACCACAACGCCGCCTAGCGGCAGCACCGCGAATTGTATACGTCGTCTATACACCGTTGCCACTTCGTACTTATAATTTCGCTGGACGTAAATTTCATCGGAAACGGTTCAATGGACTTTTCGAAAACTCTAAACGTGTCAGGTAACGTGAAAAGTCTCGTGTTAAACAGGGAAATTGTAGAAAGTGTTGCGCAATTTGTTTTGTAAAATATTGTGTTGTCGAAGTGCTGATTCCGTGTTCGCGGGTGTTAAAACCGTCACAAGTCCCGTTGGAAGAAGTCTTACTGTTTTCGGATAAAGGTAAGTGGAGTTTTTACCATAAACAACAAAGTATATGAGTGATTTAGACAATGTACCTAGCAAACTATGTCAAAAACAGTTGGTTTTTTGTAAATCATACAACTTACCGTTTCGTCATTATCATCGATATAATTTCTATTAGTCTGCAAGGTTCTTTTGTTAATATTGTGTAAAAACCAAATTTATGATCAGTGACGAGAGTTGTCGTGGTGATGCACGTGTCAGAACTTGTGTTATATAAGGCGATAAGGTTATCATCTAGAGACATGAAGTCGATGTGTTATTTTCGTCCCGCAGTGCTCTTCGGTCAGACAGTAGTTAAAATAGCTGCAATCGATAGATGTAGTAGGTATAATAGGTGTATAGACACTCTGGCCCGTTCACTATTTAGGCCTACACGGCAAGGCTATAGCTCGACCGCACCTCTCACTTCAAGTTAACTTAAACCAAAATCTCAGCTACGAAAATATCGTACGATGTATACACATAGATTGGTTAACGATATAACATTCCGAATAACAACACGTCATTCTTGTAATCACTAATCTAGACGTAAAGACACACGTAAAGATAATGACAACTGACAAGAAATAACAAAATTCAATTGACAACTACCTTTTTTAATTAGACCATATGGGCTTAATCCACAGTCATTCTGCCTTTTCCATATACTTAGATAGGTAACATATGAAAATATTGATAATTAAACACCTACCAGTTCTGCTACATAGGTAGGTACCTACCTACTCTATTTATTTATAAAAAACCTACGCATAATTGTGTCTGTGTATACCTGTGTAAGTACCTAGGTAGATGTGTGTTGTTGACTTGTTAGCATAATAGGTACAAAAATATCGTCTGTAGACCTGCTTAACATACCTACATTGAAAATGCCTACGCAAATAATACCTACCTACACTTAAATCCTACTAAATACCTACCAACCTATTAGGTATATTAGTAGGTATGAAAGTTTGTGAGAATAGGTACCTAGTTGAGTGTTACTTTTTCATGCATAAACTGCATAACAGATTTAGAGAAACCTTTACAGGACTTTACCTTGACTAACTTTACCTACCTAGTTTAAACATAGGCTACAAGTCTTGAAAAAATGTATAAACGTAATCGAAGCCACGAGTGGAAGCTAGTGAAAATATACATGTACTTAGTTATGTATAAAAATAATGTACCTATCTTCACGTTCATATCCACGAAGAGATACCTAGGCAAATGCACAACCAGAGCACCAACAACAAGCGGAAGATAGATACTAAGTCCCACAAGGTATTTACCTAGAATGTTTTGGTACGGACTCCTTCGCAGTCTAATAGACCATCTGCTTTCCTGCCAGACAGCTCGTAAAAGGCGAGAGTAGGCTTTCACTAACACCGTGACATCTGACTAGGTGGTAGAATTTTACAACGACTCGCTAGGATTGGTACCACCACCTTACCTAATCCTGCTGCCATAACGTCAGTGCTTGCTGTTGACGTATTCTGGTTGGAGGATAAGGTTGCCGGTAAACTTGTTTTTTGCTCGAGGCCTAACATCCTGGCTTCAGTTTGGCAACGCACCATTACCACCTTTTGGTGTCTAGGTGACTTGAATTTCTTACCACCAGGAAATCCTTCTGCTTGTGTGCCTTCTCATATCATAGAAAATAGGTAGTGATACGTCTCATAATGCCAGAAATGAAATTCTGTTGATAAATGAATGTCATGCCCAATTTCTTACTGTCCTTTAAAAATACATAGGTACTTATTGAATCTTAAATTTTGTACCTTCGTAATATACCTAATTACGAATGCTTTTATACATTATAGTTGTATATTATACATATTATAGTTATTTACCTGTTACAGTTATATACATAATTTACATAGCAGGCATTCCAGTTACTCGGTACTATTGAAACAATATTCTCTGATTAAGGGTCAGTCTATACTATAGTCACGATCCTTAAAACTGTCGTAACAACAAGGTGCGCTGAGCCTAAAACTAGGCTGTTTCTAAAGCGTGAAAGTGCAGTAGTTAAAAAAAAACTTATAGTGAATTACGTTGACTACGAAGCGATTGCTAGTTGCTAGGTACTTGCTAATCACTAATCTTTATTCGACTCGAGGGAAATTTTGTTATCGATTTTGGATTTAGTTTGTGTTCTGAGCTTGGATATCTTGTAGCCGAGATTAACGTTACTATATTCTTGGAAGTGACAATATCTACACTTAGTTGTACTTCGTTAGCGTGATATAGATAGTAGGTAGGTATATACCAATACAGTATTTCTACCATGGAAGATATTAAAGCTTCTGCTTTACTGAATTTAGCGAAAGGGGATCAGAACCATAGACTGATAATGGAATATTTAATAACGGTTGTAATTTTGTTGCGCACCCATTGAAATGATATTTTTAAACTACTCATGCCTCTGGTCTAGCGGTTCGGCGTCGTAATTGGTTATTTGAGGTCCCGGGTACGATCCCCGGTTCGGACAACAAATAAAACTAGAAAATTTTCAATATTCTTATATTATATAAAAACTAGCCGACCCATCAAACCTCGTATCACTTGACATTAACAGTTACTACTTACTACCTACATAATATTTCATGCTCCGATAGTGCCGGATCCGATGTAAAACATTCCAAAATCAATGACTTCTTACAAGTAAAAAATGATTAAAAAACATTTTCCAGTGGACCAAATTGTGAATCTAAACCTTTCTCGAATTCCCTTGAACACACAAAATTTCATTAAAATCGCTTCAGTCGTCTAGGAGGAGTTCTATGACAAACACACGAGATTATTTGCTGTTAGTTTACTGTTGCTCCAGAAAAGTCAAGGAACTTAATATGATTTATACTCGGGTTAGCATAGTGCGTCACCAACCTGAGGATAAATCGTAAGATCCTCGACTTTCTACCCTACTCTACTTTACTGTCAACTCTACCTTACAACCAGACGACAATTATTGGTCCGGGCTTCTTTGCAAAATAGACCATCTGCCTTCCTGCTAGGCAGCTCGTAAATGGCGAGCATAGGCTTACTGTCACTAACACCGTCACATCCTGCTAGGTGGTAGAGTTTCAGAGCGACTCGCCCGAATTGGTCCTACCATTACCATACCTTTTCCTGTCGCGATGTCAGTACTCGCCTTTGACGTGTTCCGGTTCGGCAGGTAAGGTAACTGGTAAACTTACTTTTGCTCGAGACCTAACATCCCGGTCTCAGGGTGGAAATGCACCGTTACCATTTTTTGTCTCTCTAGGCGGCGTGAATTTCTTACCATCAGGAAATCCGTCTGCTTGTTAGCTTTCAATATCATAAAAAAAGCAGACAGAAATAGGTAAGATGGCATATTATAATTTGGCCCCGTCATTTTCATAGCTATAATGATAAATTGAAAACATTTGTCTCTTACAAGTTATGTATATTATATATTCTTTAAAAGAACCTGATACACAGTGGAATTTTACTTAGTACGGTTACGTAAGTACTATTACTTATTCTGTGGAAGTGTTGAGACGGCGACCTCGGCCTAACGCTCGGTCTGTTATGACATGACCGAGTGCTAGCCTA
Organism: Calephelis nemesis; assembly: GCA_002245505.1. Classification (NCBI taxonomy): domain Eukaryota; kingdom Metazoa; phylum Arthropoda; class Insecta; order Lepidoptera; family Riodinidae; genus Calephelis; species Calephelis nemesis. The sequence continues at coordinate 74,689 of NJDD01001346.1, forward strand.
ATCATTTGAACCCTGTTCCATTTACTAATGCCCGGTTCCTATTATCAACGAATCCGCAAGTTTAACCATTCGTAGTTGGCTCCAAAGTAACGGAGCGTTACACATGTTTTCAAAAAAATTTCAGAGTTTACTGTCGAAAACAAGCAAACGTTTTTGGCAGTATTGCTAATCGTACAAAATACTACCCGTAATCAAAACGACTCATTTCTTGAATATAGGAACCGGGCATAGCCGTGCACCATTCGCTTCAATTTCCTAAGTTACTGGTTCACTCTTTTTTATATCTAATCTGAATGATGTAGACTTTAAGCAACGGATGACTTGTCCAGATTACACAGGTTTCCAGTTCCGTTAATTCTATCAAAAGAAGAATCATGGATTTTTTATATAAAAAAGTATCTTCAAACACATATCCTCGAAGAAATGAAAATAGGCACAACCACACAGGCACCCACTAATAGCCGAAGTCCCTAAGTTCCACGGTGTGGGAGGTGGCAAACCTATTGCCAACCGGGCACATATCTAATCCCGGACATCATTATTTTTGTTGCAACAAAACCCGGGACCTCAACAAGTCAAATCCAACGCCGGAATTCTATACCAGAGTTTGGGGGCTTTGGTTTCTAGTAAATCCAATTCATTCATAGCGCACTATTTTGCCTGTTTTGTCATGCCATAATACGTATACATGTTTTGGCAGAAAATTGCAAATTAAATAATTTTGTTTGGATTTAAGTATGGATTTCCGCAAAGTAAGGCTTTCTTTTATCAATTTTCATTTGCTGGGTGTTATCAGGTCATAAATACATAAACTAATTTTAGTTATTTAGGTTGGAGTCGTATCCAAAAACAACCCAATAAGTAATAAAAAATAAATATCCCTGGACAAGTCACACAAATTGAATCTAACCCCAAAGTAAGCAAATTGTATGTTTGTATAATGGTTGTTATTCAACGATACTAATACAAGGAAATACTTAAATAGACACCAGAATAAATTTAAGACCAGACCCGGAATGCAGACATCTAAATGTTCATCACACAAAGACCCGGGAATCGAACCCGAGCCTCGCGGTTGATCTGTTAGGCGTGTACTCTAGCCACTCGACCAACGAAGCGGCCAAATAATATAAGTCGTATATCGCTTTCATGACACAAACTGATTCTAAACTAGTTTCTAATTATGATTAACAAATTAATTGCTGCCATTACGTCACAGCCCACAGGCCACACGAATAATAAATATACGGATAACAAGCTATTTCTGTTTTGTGTTGTGAAAGTTGAAATTTTTCTAGAAGTTTTGATGTTGATTAAAGCACATTCGATGTGTCACTATCTGGTTTTCATGTTTTTATATGATACTAGCAGTTTCACGTAGCTTCGCCTGCGTAACTTGGCTTCTACTATACCGATTTAGATGAAACAAAGCCTATGTCACTCGTGGATAATGTAGCTTTCGAATGGTGAAAGAATTTTTAAAATCGGTCCAGTAGTTTTTGAGCCTATTCATTACAACCAAACAAACAAACAAAGTTTTACTCTTTATAATATTAGTATGATTCGGAGACGCAGACGGATTTCCTGATGGTAAAAAAATTCACACCGCCTAAACACACTAAAGGTAATGCGCTGTCAACCTGAGGGAAGGGTGTCAGGCCTCTAGCATAAGTATATACTTATACTGAAATTCAGAACATGTCAACGGCAAGCATTGGACTTTATGGTGGCAGGAATAGATAAGGCGGTGGTACCAATCCGGGAGAGTCGCTGCAAAAATCTACCACCTAGTCAGATGGCACGGTGTTAGTGACGGTAAGCTTATGCTTATCTTTTACGAGCTGCCTGGCAGAAAGGCAGATGGTCTAATCTGCAAAGAAGCCTGGACCAACACGGGGCAAAAATGTGGCATTTCGCTTTTTGTTAGACTTGCTACGTGATACGCCCCTTTACACTTGTTTTTCAAAATAGTCAAAATATCCATACATGTATACAATTTATACAAATAAATAAAATTGAAGTCTGTGTGTGATTTTAAAATACCCGCTTTTTGCTACATACATAAAAATGTAGTACATATAACGTAATATTTTTTTTTAATTTTTGTCTGTCTGTTCCGGCTAATCTTCGAAACGGTTGGACATATTATGTTGACGGGACATACGCTGGCACCTAGCTGATGTAAGGAGTAACCTAAGTCATTTTATTTTAGGAATCCTATTAATATTATAAATGCGAAAGTTTGTATATTGTATGGATGTTTGTTACTCTTTCACGCAAAAACTACAAAGCCGATTACGATGAAATTTGGTATGTAGGTAGCTGAAGACCCAGAATAACATATAGGCTACTTTTTATCCCGGAGTTCCCGCGGGATTGGGACTTACGCAGGTGAAACCGCGGCGCACAGCTAGTATTCTAATAAACTAAATAACTTTTTTTTAGAATTCGAATACGAAGTCGCAGGCACAGCTAGTTATAAAATAAAATCTCGACTTTCCTATTGTTTGTTATTCAAAATGATGTTTGCTTTGGCGGTTCTAGGCTTAACCAAAATAGATAGCCACCTGACCTCTGAACCTCCCGAATCTTAACCTCTCCAGACAGGCGTCAAAGTTTTTTCGCTTGACTATACAACTGATAAGGTAAACAAAATGCAAAGTTGATTCCAGACGGTAGTGCTGTGATCCCTTACACTTCTTAAGTGTTAGGTATGCCGAAGATCTTACAAAGCAGTAATATTAGGAAAGTGGGCTCGGAACTCCCAGCCCCAAACGTGAGGAATAACTGGAATGAACGCTGGGTTGATGATAATTATTTGAACACTAGCTGTACCGGCGAACTTTGTTCCGCCCGTTAAGTTTGAATGAATAAAAATGGTTTCAATCATTTTTCCTGCAACTTTTCCAGTTTTTCTCTTTTTAAGAACCTTGTCCTAGCAATAACCAACACAATTTAAAAAGAATTAGCCAAAGCGGTCCATTAGTTTTGAAGTTATGCGCTTACCAACACATTTAACGATTCATTTTTATATTATAGATATGAGGTATGGGTAGAATGATGCCACATACATTCAACTCTAGCGAACCGTCTGAAAGTGATGTTAGAATACTTTATCACAAATATATCAGCTGCCCAGCTGTGTTAAAAAAACCGGTAGGGTTACTCTTGAAACTCGATTTATGCTGTATTGGAAATTGGAATCGGATATGTCATTTTAGGTACTCTTGAACACAATACTAGCGAATAATTGACATTTAGTTATAAACGATAAATTAATAGGATTCTTTAAATTCTTTTGAAACTAAGTGCAAATAAGCCGCGAGGACTGTGTTCAACAGTATCTTGAATGACAAAACCGTTTCCGATTTCCAATTTGCATGAAATCGATATTCAAAAGTAATTCTACAGGTTTCTGTTTATTTTTGACCGAGTAAGATACTCGAACAACTAAACTAGATTTATACAGATTTTTACATTTTATTTTGTCTGCTTTTAGCTTGTACTTATTCATGTGCTTGTAATATTGACGATATTATATTTAACCAAAGTATATAAACTAAGAATGTAAATTAGTTGCAGTTTCTACTATTTTTTACTTTTCAGCGACCCATTTCGCATGCTTTTTTTAAAGTTGATGCTCTAAAACAGAGGTCCCCAAATCTATTTCATGTAAGGCCCACTTTGAAAAATAGTTATTTTGTAGTGCCCCCATCCCGTTTCTTTTTTCTCGTCAAAAACCTGAATAACATATTTGTTTGTTCCAGTAATTTATATAATATAATTATTAAATTTATTCTGGTATCTATTTAAATATTTCTATGTATTAGTATCGTTGACTAACACCCATAACACAAGCGTATAATATACTTACCTTGGGGTTAGATTCGATTTGTGTAACTTGTCCAGGCGGATAAACAGGCGGATTTCCTGATGGTAAGAAATTCCCGCCGCCTAGAGACACGGTGCTAATGGTGCGTTGCCAACCTGAGGCCGGGATGTTAGGTGTCGAGCATAAGAAAGCATACCGGCTACCTTACCCTCCGAACCACAACATGTCAACGGCAAGCATTGGACTTTATGGTGGCAGGAATAGTAATAGTCGCTGCGAAACTCTACCACCTAGTCAGATGCCATGGTACTAGTGACGGTAAGCCTATGATCGCCTTTTACGAGCTGCCTGGCAGGAAGGCAGATGGTTTATTCTGCAAGGGAGCCTGGACCAACACGGGGAAGAAGTAGAAAAGAAAGAAAGTAATGATGAATTTGTTGTCCCCAGGTTATCGGTGGTGGTGTGGTGAATATATTGTGAGTGGTGAGTGTAAGTGGCATGGTGGCGAGCTAGCAGGGCGGCCCGGCATGCGCGCGCGCCGCTAGCCATGCCGGCAGCGGTCCCATGGCGCAGTATACGCAACGGACACAGCCAATGCACAGGTATGACCTTATGTTGACCTCCGGGTAATATCTAAACCTCTCACTCAGATATTACCAAGAAACATCTTAACCTCTCACTCAGATTTTGGGGAGAAATTTCTTAAATTTTATGGAAAACCTTATTTTTTAAATTGACGGATATATATGTACATATTAATTTTATTTTAAGGAAAAATCTACATCTTATTGAGGATTATTTGAACGTGTTGTTTAAATTTGAAGAAAAAACTTCAGAAAAATAAATTATGATTATGAATATGTACGAATATCAACTAAGATTTTACGGATGTTCTTTGTAAATTTTATAGAGAAACCGCTAACTTTTATTTTACTTAGATAACTTGTACTTCCTTAACCTCATACCTTACTTATATTTTATAAAAAATACCCGATATAAATATAAATAACCGACTATAAAAAAAATAATTAAGAATTTAACCGTTTACTTATGATTTTTAAGACTGACCTGGTATTAAGAATTTAATTATTTTAATGAAAGCCTATACATAAATATTTTAAAGATATTTTAACTAAATTGCTTACAAATAACGAACGTGTAAACAAACTAAAACGTATTTACGTAAGTTGCTGGTGAATGGAAATTGAAACATTTTGCGATTGCGAAGTTTAGTGATTTTCTAGAGACGGGTAGAAGACGTAATAAATGTCTACGCCGGATATTACGTGGGATGCAAGGAAATTTCAAATAATATGTACCTACGGACAGTTCGTCCGTAAACTCGAATATTACGAATCATAACTGTTTATACTCGTTCAGACTTATAATAAGTGAAAGTAACTAAAATAAAATTAAAAAGTATGTTTACGCCAATCTCCCCTAAGAGGTAGGCAGAGGCACAACCATAATGTCATAGTTGGCAAAATCGATCGCCAACCGGGCGCACATCCAACCCCGAGCAACATTTTTTATTAGGAAATTGGAAAAACCAAATTTTCTTTTTGTTGCCCGACCCAGGACCTCGTGCAGTCAAGTCCAACAGCTAAACCGCTAGACCTTAGAGGCGATATACTAAAATAATAATTGGTTTTTATTTAAATAGTTATTTTTTTTCTTAATGTAAAATTTGTATTTAACCTTCGGAGCAATGAACCAGGGAGAAATCTAGCTTGCGGATTCGCCCCTGTATCATTTGTTTTTAGTTTGTCCACAGGAAATAATCCGTTGTATTCAACGGTTAAGTTGGACAAAATTTACAGATAGTCACGAAATTTGATAAAAAAATCTGAGCGGAATTTGGCTGAACCAAATTGGTACCAAGAGTAAGCTTTTTCTTGTTTCAGTGGCCTTGGTAGTATTGCTATGTGTGCGGTTAGGACATTTCCTCGGCTTCATTAAGATGAAGGCATATTCTTCAAATAGTAAAACGACTTAAAATTTGTTTGTTACATTTATTGTGGTGAGTTTTAGTTTTCCTTCCAACCAAAAGAAGTGGTCAACCCTATGCTTAAAACTTCTAGTAAGACAAGAAACACTGTAGGCTATACGTCGATAAAATGTGACACCCCTAAAGGCTAAGGGTTGCTACTTGCATAGGGACGGACTTCTGGCCCGTATGATCAGTCTCCTGTTACGATGCTGGATCTCAAGGTTTCAAGCAGGTGGATTTTCGAGGTTGTATTGCGTGTGTAATTACATACTGTCGACCAAATCCGGAACACGATAATAGGTTGATGATGAGTTGGAGGACTCCAGCAATGTATATTATTAAGTTAACTTTTGGGCAATTGGGTCGTCAAACTCCTACCCCAAGGTGGCATTAGCACCCCTCACCCTCTTGGCGATGGCAGCATTGTGTGCTGGCACAATGGTGGTGAATGGTGATAAACGATCAGTTTCCTTTTCGTTACATTAAACATTGTTTGCGCTGACTTCAGTACAGCCGTAGGCATAGTTTGGCGTGCAGCCAGATGCATAGGGTTGCCAACAAATATATTTTTGGATAGCTCGTGTTTTTTATGCTGACTTTATTAAAAATAATATTACGCTTGATATGTTGTTCCGACTGACAGACGACAGCTAGTCCCAATCTAAGGTCATTAAATTTTATTTTTATTTACTTTTTTATATATTGTAAGGAGTTGCATATTTTATTACAGTAATGGCTCAAAATGAGACGGGTTTCCAGATGGTGAAAAATGTACGTTATCTAAAGATATTAAAGATGCGTACAGTATTTTGCCAATTGAATCAAATCTAAGTCTAGATTTATTTTTAGTGGTGAAATGTACTATTTTAAGCAAGATTTTTTAATGTGAGGAAGAAAAAGTAGATTTGTTCTATGTATTTCACTCTCAGTCCGGCTGTATAACATTTTTTCGGTAGCTTTAAGAGATACTTCGAGTTATCGAGTACCATTAAAAAATGCAAGTAGTTGACCTACATGAGGCAGTTCCTCGGACAGGTTTCCATCCCACGAAAACAGCTTCCTATTCTGTCGATGCGATCTACTGCTACCTACACTGCAGTTTCTAATTAGGGTTGTCACCTAATTTACAATATTAAAATAATGTAACTGAAGTAATTTGTTTCGACGATTCTTGTCCTGACTGGCTTGGTTTTTGGAAACGGTGGTAGATTACGGTAGACAGGGATAAATTTATTTACATTTTAAAATTGTTTGTAAGTTATAATTCAAATTGTAATAAATATAAAACTGTTTTTTTGTATGAACATTGAAACATTATGTACAAATTTAAATAATTACTTTTATAAATATCAAAATATTTGCACACCACAAGTTGGTAGAATATGTTGGAAAGCTTAAATAATTTTGTAACATCTTCCACACGCATATTCCGCAAATAAATATATTTTCTTTTCTTTTTCCTTAATAAAACTAAGTTTGACACTAAAATCGCTTGCGTGATTTTTGTACACGCTACAGTTATAAAGTATATTTATTAATCGACTTCGAAAAAAGGAAAAGGTTATTCTATGTTTTTTTTATGTATATGAATAAAATGTTTCAGTCTTTTCCAAACCGATTTTATATTTTTTTATCTAAAAGATCATAACTTCTGAGGTGGTCCCATTGCCACCAAGTTTGGATATGAAGATGGTATCACAGGGAAGTCAATATAAACACCTAATTTTTATAATTTATGTACGTAAATGATTTTATTGAAGTCGAAGTCAGTTTCTTGCACTTCTACTGGGATTTAATTATAGTGTCCCAGCTTAGTAGAGTTATAACGATTGAAGTGTTAGGTTCGTTTAAACTCTTTAACAGTCCAAATGTTCTTAGTGGTCGAAAAATAAAATTGACGCCTAAAGGTATGGAACGAAAAGGTCTCTAGAGCCGTAGTTTATGAAGTATTTAAAATTTGTTTTTGCATAATACAATTTTAATAACGTTCTTGTTTCTAGTGTATAGTCGCTACGAATGCATGTGTACAAAATAAAAAAAATATAGCATGGACTTACTTCAGATATTTTCTGTTTCGTCGAGTTTCCAACCCTGATGATTTTATTGCCAATGACGTCACACTTTGTTTATTGTGTTTCGCTAATCAAGCCCTTTCATTTTTTTGCCCTTTTTTATTAAAAATTTACATAATATTGGACTCAAAATGATGAGATTATGGTTGTAATTAATGTTAGTAGTTTAAGTAGAGTAGAGTTAGTTATAATGTTACGTCTATACAAATTACATTGATTCAACTCCAAAGTAAGTAATTTGTATGCTTGTGTTATATTTGTTATCCCCTATCCCCGAAGAGGTAGGCAGAGGCACAACCGAGGTACCCCCGACTAGACGAAGACACCAAGTCCCACAATGTGATACCTGGCAAGCCTGTCGCAAACCGGGCCCATATCCAATCCCTAGCAACAATTTTTTTAATTAGAAAATCGGATAAACTGCATTTTTTTGTTGCCCGACCCGGGAATCAAGTCCAACACTTGGACCGCTAGACCACAGAGGCTTTTTCTTTGACCAGGCAATACATGCAAAAATCAATACAGATTACAAACTGATATTAAGTGACAATCATGTCCTATAAACACCATAGATGTTATGGTGTGCGTCGCTGTCCTGTGCCCAGGATGTCAGGCCAATTTTATAAATCGGCTATCCCACCCACCAGGCCGAACATGACACTTTCACTGCCGGGGCAGGATACTTGAGACAGTAGATCCCTTCCCGGGCATATTGCTGTATCACCCGGGTATATTGTTGCGGCATCACTCACACCAGTCTACAACCAGTTCTATTATTGTTGTGATCCATTTCACCTATGCTCGCCTCTTACGAGGCTCTGGACAAGGTTTTCTGACTAGGTAGTAGAGTTTCGCAGCGACTCGCCCGGATTGGTACCACCGCCTTACCTACTCCTGCCGCCATAACGTCATGACGTGTTCCGGTTCGGAGGGTAAGGTAGCCGGTAAACTTACTTTTGCTCGAGGCCTAACATCCTGACCTCAGGTTGGCAACGCACCATTACCATCTTTGGTGTTTCTAGGCGGCGTCAATTTGTTACCATCAGGAAATCCGTCTGCTTGTTTGCCTTCCTGTAATATATAAAAAAAGCTAGTCTAATCCACACAGGGACTCGGACATTGGTACATGTTATACTAATACTTGAATCGATTTAATAAACAACTAGACCCAGAAATACCAGCATAAAAATGCCTACACCTGTGGAAATCGAATCCTAGTCTCGCGGCTAAAACTCTGAAATTTTCGCTATTAGCGACCCAACAACAGAATAGATTCATAAAAAGCATTTAACAATGGTAATTTTCTTAGTCTAACAGTAGAATAATATGTAAAAATAATGCAAATGAAATAATATAACAAGCATAATAATAGAATATAAAATCTGACGTCCAATCAGAAATATTTACCGCTACCTACGAAAGAAAATTTACATAAAAGCTGCAAAATTAGTCGGGCAAACGGAAAATTTTATATTTCGTTTGGTGCACTCTAATAAATGCCGTTTAACATTTTACCTTGCGGCAATTATAATAAAAGTTATTTTCCCGTAACGTTGACCTAGATAGCGATACGCTGAACGTATCCGGTTGTTGACCTCCATTATCTTTGTGTTTCTAGTAAACAATCCTTTTACAATCATTTTGCAAGTGTTACTTATCAATCTATCGTACATTTTAAAAACTCTGGTCGAGCGGTTGGCGTACCTAACGACAATCGGTAAAGGTGAAATTCGATTCCTAATAATCGATAAGGCTAGAATTATATTATACTAGCTGCTCCCGTGAAGAACTTCGTTCCGCCCGTTCAGTTTGTATGGGAAAAGTAAAATGTTGTTTTTCTTAGTTTTCTCGCAAGTTTTTTCTTTTTTCTTATAATTTAAACCTTCCCTGGACTTGAACAAATAATTCAAAACCAAAATTAGTGAAATCAGTTCAGCCGTCCTCGAGTTTTAGTGAGACTAACGAACAGCAATTGATTTTTATATATATAGATATAGATTTCTGACGGGTGTATACCAGTAGTACTATTTAAATTATGCGCTTCGGCTATATTCGTCAAGCTTCGGAAATCCGAATGTATTTTAAAGATATCTATATAGAGTTGTTATTACATAATTAATTATTTCGCTTAAATTTAGATTAGGTCAGCCAATTTAAAAATAAAAGTATAAAGTGTAAAAAGAGTAAAAAGTGTAAAGCCGAAGCGCATAATTTAAATAGTATAGTATGTAGCCTAGGCCCGCGGTTTCGTTCACGAGAGAAATCGCTTTTATGGTTTTACTTCAGTTGAAAAGTCTTCGCTATGCTTAACTGAATTTTAGTATCATGGCCTAGGTTTTAAGTGAGGGACCTTGACTTTAATCAATGAAAATCCAGTCAAAACTGATGTAGTAGTAAATTGATAGAAGAAGGCGTTACTTTGCGAACAACCATGTACCTACTTAAAATCAAATAAAGTTATTGAATTTGCAATTTCCCGCCAAAAAATTGTATGTACGTTTATAACGTACCCGCACCTCATGTTATGTTTGAATGAGTACGTGCGTACGTGCACGCGCGCGCGCGCGCGCGTGTGTGTGTGTGTGTGTGTGTGTGTGTATGTGTGTGTGTGTGTGTTTTCTTGCGTGTGCGTCGGTCTGTAGCACCATGACGAAATGGATGTACCGATTCCAATGCGATTTTTTTTGTTTGAAAACTGGCGTAATCGAGATAATAGATGCATTAAATGTAGGTTTAGTCGGGTTATTGATTTTTTAATTCAAGTGTTATAAGCTATTTCGTTTGAAGAAGATAGCATAGAAAGTTCAAGATGATATATATCAGAATCAGCACCAATATCGTATTTGAAACACCTGCACTTACACCCAGACCAAAAAACTTTTCTATAAAATACACACTCGATGTGTCACTTATTGTCACAGTGTAAGCTGTGCTTTATATAGTTCAAACCTGCACTTTCACCCAGACCATAAAAAATTTGTAAAAACAATGTATCTTCACGCCAATACCCCCGAAGAGGTAGCCAGAGGCACCCACGACTAGCCGAAGACACTAAGTCTCACAATGTGATAGGTGGCAAGCATATCGCCAACCGGGCACATATCCAATCTTGAGCAACGTTTTTTTTTATTAAAAAATTGGAAAACTCCAATTTTATTTTTGTTGCCCGACCCGAGATTCGAGCCCGGGACCTCACGCAGTCAAGTCCAACAACTAAACACTAGACCACAGAGGCGAAAACTTTTGTATATAAAATATATATACACTCGGTGTGATCACTACATATTTTACATTTATTGTCACAGTGTGAACTGTGCTTTATATAGTTCATTAAATTTCAGCTACTTTAAAAAAAACACTGGTGTCATTAGTTGGGCTTTTACGCTCGAGGGACGAAACGCGTACCGTCAAAAATAATTCCTTTCATAAATTCCAACCCTTGACTGAACCTAGCGAAATTATTTCAGTCTCGGCTAAAATGTGCAAAGAAATAAGGTTGTTTAAATTTTTAACCCTCCGGCGAGCGGATGAGATTCTTTCACGGCCCACCGGCCTGCAGAACCCTTTGTGCGAAGTTGAAAACATTTGACCTAGTTAGTATCGTTTCTATGTTTCAATGATATATATGATAGTTTATAGGCCACCTAACATAGTATCGTTTAATTCTGTTATGTTCCTAGCTGAACCGGCAGACGTTGTTCTACTATATTTTTAATGTGATTTTTGTAAAAAAAAATTGGGGTGAGTTATGGATGGATGGACCGATTCCAATGCGATTATTTTTGTTTGAAAACTCGAGATGGTTCTAAGCTGCATTAAATGTAGGTTTAATCGGCTTATTGATTTTTTGAAATTAATTGTGATAAGTTATTTTTTGGAAGAAGATAACGTAAGAAGTTTAAGAGGGTATAATATATTATCAGTATCAGCACTAATGTCATATTTAAAACACCTGTACTTACACCCAGACCATTTTTTTTTAAAAAACATACACTCGGTGTGAACACTAAATACTTATTTTATATTTACTGTAACTGTGTAAACTGTCCTTTATATAGTTCATTAAATTTCAGCTACTTTAAAAAAACACGAATGAAAATGTATGGAGTCATTAGTTGGGCTTTTACGCTCGAGGGACGAAACGCGTACCGTCAAAAATAATTATTTTTATAAATTCCAACCCTTCAGTAGCGAAAATATTTCAGTCTCGACTAAAATGTGTAAAGAAATAAGGCTGTTTAAATTTTTAACCCTCCGGCGAGCGGGTGAGTTTCTTTCACGGCCCACCGGCCTGCAGAACCCTTTGTGCGAAGTTGAAAACATTTGACCTAGTTAGTATCGTTTCAATGTTTCAGTGATATAGGATAGTTTGTAGGCCACCTAACCTAGTATTATTTTATTCTGTTACTAGCAGACGGCCCGGCTTCGCACCTTCCTCTTCAATCACCTTAGGGAGCGTTCAAGTATTAAGTAATGCAAATTGGCGGGGGGGGTCTCGTAAAACGTTACGGTGCGTTACTAAAGCAAGAGGGGGCATTTCTTACAATACGTTACGTATCATTTTGTTTTAATTGTTTATTTATTTAGTAAATATAAATAAATATAAATTGTACCAAGGATCAAAAGTATAATATAACTTTTTGCGACTTTAGGGTAAAAATTGTCACTTGAGTGTTACTTAACGTTTAGAGAGGGGAAGGGGTGGTACAGAAAAATGTTACGGTGCGTTACAAGGGTGGGGGGGGTNGGGGGGGTCAAAAATCTTCAAATATTGTGTTACGTAATACTTGAACACTCCCTTATCTATTTAAAAAAACCGCATCAGAATCCTTTTGCGTAGTTTTAAAGTTTTAAGCATGCAAAGGGACATAGGGCCAGAGGAAGCGATTTTGTTTTATACTATGTAGTGATATCGTTACCAGCTGACCAGCAGACGTTGTTCTGCTATATTTTAAATGTGACTATAGTAAAACAAAATTGGGGTGAGTCACCCTTATCGCTTAGGGGTAAAAAAAATCTTGGCCGATTCTCAGACCTACTCATAAAATTTCATGAGAAACGGTCAAGCCGTTTCGGAGGAGTACGGGAACGAACATTGTGACATGAGAATTTTATATATGAGAAGATTATATTGGATGGTAATGGTATTATGGTGCTATTTCATTCTTTTGCATCGCTATTAAGTCAGGCGGCCTAGTGTTATTCCATTCTCCTGGATGGTTTCTAAGTCAGGCGGTCTAGTGTTATTCCTTTCTCCTGGATGGTTTTTAAGTCAGGTAGCCTAGTGTTATTTCATTTTTCTGGGTGGTTACTAAGTCAGAGAGTCTAGTGTTATTTTATTCTCCTGGGTGGTTATTAAGTCAGGTAGCATAGGGTTTTTAGTCTATTATATCGTTTTACAAGTTATATAAGTATATATGTATTATTATATTGGATAATTAATAAGTTGAGTAGCCTAGTGTTGTTTCTTTAAGAAATCTATCAAAATTACTTCAGCATATACTGGCAGTTAAAAAAATGGTTTGCTGGTTAGCGCTTTTTATATCCGATCTCTAGAAAGTTGAAAATTAGTTGAATATGTACTTATGGTATATTATTAATATACCATAAGTACATATTCAACATATACATAATATGTACTAGCACTTTTCCCGCGACTTCGTCAGCGTATAATAGTAAAGATTTCCTTATAGTCTTTCATCTCCTATTTACGTAAATTATGGTTGATCTTTATTATATATTACATCTAAATCTGTTCAGCGTTGTAGCTGTAAAAGACCGACAAATACATAGACTTTCGCATTCATAATGTTAGTTTGGATTGGAAACATTGCAAACCTTCACGTATGATTTACATGCGTTTGTCTATCCTTACTATTTAAAAACAAAAGAACATCAGAACTATCTTTATCCAACGATTCTTTTAGATTCCCATATATGATATTTCTATATTAAAATAGCACCAGTATTGATCTTACTAAAATGAAGCTGAATATTTAATCACCAGCGAATGTAAATTTAAACCAGACATGCAGGGCACATCCATATTGATCAGTCCAGGAATATATCCGTCCGGCGACAATTAGTCGGGTTAGGCACTGTCTGGAGTGGAGATATATTTTGAGTCCAATAAAACAGTCTTTAAACTATTGCTAGTGTCACAAATATATCGGCCGGCTTTGATATAATACGAGTATTATCTTGGACTTAGATTGTTGCGTACATTTTGCCATCTTTGTGCGTCTGTTGGAGTGTAGCACATTCTGTATTTTTAGATAATATAATGAAATAATAATGATCATTTTAATTTTAGCACCAACCTTCAATTATTTCTAGAAATGTTCAGAAAGAAAAAAATCACATACAGTATTTGAACCTGCACCCTTTCGTCTCAGGAGCAATAATGTTTCAATTATGTATGATCTACCTACATACCTATATTTACGCCAATTCCCTGACCGATTAGGCAGAGAGTATACCAAAACTCATGATCCTGGCAGACGTGTCTGGCTTCCTCCACATTCATACCCTTTAAATACAAACATATCGGTTTCGGAGACTTGACATCATCTTCGGATAATACTTGAACGATTTGATCGTTGAATGTCAACCTAGGTCTCTCCTCTTTTTTGAAGTCAGTTAAAGGGACCGTATGATCAAGGAACAGTTGTTTTTTTTTGTCACAAGTAAGAAGGAGTCGATCTAATAATATAGTACTTTAGGGCTATGTTCAATAATTCACTTTTTTAAAGAAATGTATTAACTTTACTAAAACTTTATTAAACGTAGCTCTATAGTTATTGAATTGTATGTTTAATAGGTGGTATTTAGACACAAAATTACATAAGCATGTAATAACTTTTTTTTTTTAAAATCAAAATAATTTTATTTAAAAAAATGTTGCAAAGGTATAATAATTTTTTTAAGTAAATTTTTTGAACTAGATAGTTCAACGTCTATAAGCTTATCCATAAAATTAAAATATATAAAACGTACACTTTGCATAAAGTACGTAGGTACTTAGAAGTTTTAAATTTTAAGAAATATCCCGACCCAGACAAAGAGAAATCTCTATTCAGTATGAAATTGCGTGCCATGTCAGCACTGCACCCGAGCCTCGTGAATAAATGTCGTGAGCCGCCATGGCGGTTTCTTGGCTTTCAAAGCGCCTCCGATACAGGGTTGCCAGGGGGAGTCGGGAGATTTTCTTCGGCCAGCATGGCCTCGCACGCCTGGACTCTACTGGTCGGAGTCGCTAATGTTTCAGCGCGGGAGCAGGCCCAGTACGTACCGGGCCGTAGCCGCGGAACGAGATGATGAATGCCAACGCGACCCCTTCTCGTTCCTAGCCGGGCGGCAGGAAGGTCATCGTGTGGTTTTTAGTCGATTCGAGTCCGATAAAAGAGCTCTCGGAGGAGAGCAGCGGGTATCCGGGGCGATTTTTCACACGTAAAAATAAATCTACGCTGGCCTCTCGACTAACGATCTGCTCGTTGCAAGCAAAGTCACATACAAAGTTACACTTTCAGATTTAGGTCGAGCATAAATCGACAAAAATAATCTGTGGCGTTTGGTAGTGGACGGCTTGCAATGGATTGGCTCGTTATTGGCCGTAAATCCAGCCATCCCTTCCCAGACCTTCGGGTTATTGCCTAATTTAGCGGCTGCTGAGTTTTGTTAAAACGGAGATCGTAGAACGGTTATTTCTGTAAAGTACTGCTTAAGCTGTTCGATAGAGGGTAGAATATTGGCCCCAAAATACTGCCTTGAGAGAGAGAGATAGATTAAGTATATATCGAACTTACGTAACAAGAAGCAAAAGGCTACTCAAAAACAAAAGAAAATAAACAAAGTAGATCATTTTAACCGACTTCAAAAAAAAAGTATATATATTCGACTTCTATAATATTTTTTTATACCAACGTATGTCTCCGACATTATTTTTTTGTACTTAAAATAGCACAAAGCTGCTTTGGTCCCATTGCCTCCAAGTCTTGATTTGATAATGAAATCCCTAGAAAAAGCGAGGAAAATACTCTGTGTTTGTGTACGCCGATCACTAAAATCGAATTCGGTTCCTTGCAATTTTATTTCGCTAAAATTATAAATTACTAGCTGACCCGTCAGACGTTGTTCTGCTATGAAAAAATTGCGGCGAGTCACCCTTATCACTAAAAAGATTCGCCCACTTCGGGTTATAAAAAATAGATGTTGGCCGATTCTCAGACCTACTCAATATGCTCACAAAATTTCATGAAAATCAGTCAAGCCGTTTAAGAGGAGTATGGACGCAAACATTGTGACACGAGAATTTTATATATAACTAGCGGTCCCGGCGAACTTCGTTTCACCCGTTCAATACGAGAAATAATAAAGTATTATTTTTCACATTTTCCTTGCAACTTTCCCGGTTTTTCTTTTCGTAAGAACCTTCTCCTGATCATAAGTAATACAATAATAAAAAAGTTAGCTAAATCGGTCCAGTCGTTGGGAAGTTATGCGCTTATCAACACATTTAATTCATTTTTATATTACAGATTTTTTATAGAAAATGTCAATGTAATGACTGATTAAAAGATATAATTGACGTCCTTCCGTGAGGACGATACTTTAATAAATATACGCAAAATAGAAAGCTGAACGAAAAAAAGCAAACAAAAAATCAGTCCATAATAACAAAAACTGTTATTCGCATAGCAAAAACTATGGACGTGCTTTATAATTTTAACCCGACCTGGGTTCCATCCCGACAGGGCACTTGTGTAACGTACTTTGATTAATGCTATGTAGTGTAGTGTGTGCCTCTGTCGTCTAGCGGTTAAGTTGTTGAAATTGACTGCCTGAGGTCCCGGATTCCAATCCCGTATCGGGCAGCAAAAAGAAAATTGGGGTTTTCCAATTTTCTAAATTTAGATATGTGTCCGGTTGGCGATAGGCTTGCCACCTATCACATTGTGGGACTTAGTGTCTTCGGCTAGTCGTGGGTAGCGTTGCCAGGCGTCCGGATACAGCCGGACACAGTCAGGCTATTTGGTTGTAAGTCCGGCCAAATTAGTGCGTGTCCGGCCTGTCCGGCTTTCGTTAGGCTTTTTACATTTCATGAACGACGACTTGGCATTCGATTTTATTTTTTATTTCACTAGAATTTAACAAGATTTATGATACTAAAAAACTTGGTTTAATATACATATTTTTGTCGTACCTAATGCTGAGACAAAATCCTCAATAGTGTCCGGCTTTTCTAACCAAATGTCCGGCCAAATTGGCTGGACTGTCCGGCTTTTAGATTTGGCAACCCGGCAACCCTAGTCGTGGGTGCCCTGGGTGTGCCTCTGCCTACCTTTTTGGGGATAGGGGACTGACGATACTTTACATATAATAAATATGCATGAGATACCTACATACATATAATCTTGTTTAGCAGCCAAGCTGGGTAAAAATATAAACGATCATAGAAATGCTCTTACGAGTGAGTACGCATATGCAATATGCATGCGTTGGCTCCGCGTGACATGATGCCTCATTTAGGCCTCTTCCGAGACATTTACGAAAGTGATTGTCGCAGTGTTGTCATAAAATGGGCTATTTGGCATAAAGGCTGAAGATATTTTGGCATCAGTCTTTGGAACCAATGTAGTGCTACTGGCAAACTACATTGTAGTCAATGTAACGAATGTAACAAATAACTGTATCTTCACGCCCATATCTCCGAAGTTCAAGGCAGAGGCACAACTAAGACACCCACGATTAGGCGATGGTAAGACCTTACTACGTTTCACAATGTGATAGATGACAAGCCTGTCGTCAACCGGGCACATACCTATATGTAATCCCAGACAACTTTATTTGTATTAGAAAATTGAACATACGCATTTTTATTGTTGTCCGACCCGGGGACCGAACCCGGGATCTCAAGAATTCAAGTCCGACGCCGGACCGCTCAACCACAGAGGCGATAGATCACAGAAATACCTATATGAAATATGAATTTACGTAGGTACTTACCTAGATTTAGATAGGTACATATTTAAATATTTTGAAACATTTATGACAGTGCTCTACGTACCTACCTACCACTTCAATGGAAAAGTGTAATTATTTTAAAAAAGCTATCGGTGGCTAAAGGAATCTGTAGATATTTTGTAGGTACAAATAAAGAGTCCAACAAAACATTTTCATTGTGAAAGTGATATAATTTTGCGAAACTCGACATTCAATGAAGTATAATTAAAATTAAACATTGTATAATATTAAAAATAACGTAGGTAGGTAGCTGCAACACTCCAGCTGATCGAGAAACTGTACCACAACGTTCGCAGCGAGACACGGCTAGCGAAATGGCGGCGCGACGTTGCCAGCTCGCACCAAGCGTTGCCGCTCCGTGCATACTGTAATACACGTTCGAAGTTCGATTTGGCAAAATTCGCGCTGGGTTCATGGCTGAAAAGTTGTTTCGTTTTTTATTTACGAAACTTCATTTCATGTTTCTATACCAAAACTGATATTACCAATATATTGAACTCGGTAGACAAGTTCCACTCAAATTATTGAAAACTAGCTGAGCCGTCAGACTTTGTCCCGTCCTAACTGTGAATATTGAATAAACTTATTAACGTAATAGTCTCAGAATACCTATGTACCTATCAGTCTTATAGTGGCAACGCACAATCGTCATTTTTGATGTCTCGTCTACTTTTGCCTTTCTAAAATTATGAACAAAAACTTACTAGCCTTCTGCTCGTGTTGGTCCGGGCTTCTTTGCAGAATAGACCATCTGTCTTTCTGCCAAGTAGTTCGTAAAAGGCGAGCATAGGCTTTCCGTCACTAACATAGTGACATCTGACTAGGTGGTAGAGTTTCGCAGCGACTCGTCCAGATTGGTACCACCGCCTTACCTATTCCTGCCGCCATAACGTTAATGCTTGCCATTGACGTATTTCGGTTCGGAAGGTAATGTAGCCAGCAAACTTACTTTTGCTTTGGCCTAAGATCCCGGTCTTAGGTTGACAACGCACCACTACCACCTGTGATGTCTCTAGGCGGCATCTTCTTTCTGAATTCTTACCATCAGGAAATCCGTTTGCTTGTTTGCCTTCCATTATCATAAAAAATACCTTAAACAGCCTGAAACACTAGAACTAGAAAAGTTCAAATGATTAATAACCATTTCAAATAGGTACGGCCACAGTTTTACCATTGAGTATTGACTCACTAAAGTAAGTACCTAGGTATCTAAATGTATACAATAATGTATTTATTAAGTTTGACCTGGTTTATTGACTTCTAATTAATGTAATCGTCGTGACATGTCTTTTCTTTGTTTAATTAACAACGATAATAAATACCTACCTAGCAAACCTACCTAATTGTAGTTTCTTTCTCGCTTTACACGCGTATGCTAAAGTAGGTACCTACATATAGTACGACTATTTAAATTATGCGCTTCGACTTTACACTTTTTACACTTTATATTTTTATTTTTAAATTGACTGACCTAATCTAAATTTAAACGAAATTATTAATTATGTAATAACAACTCTATAGGTAATATATCTTTAAAATAGATATCTACATTCGGATTCGGAGCTTGAAGAATTTAGCCGAAGCGCATAATTTAAATAGGTAGTATCTACTAGGTAAGTACTAGGTAAGTGTTAACATCGTGATTATGATGGGTGGGTTTTGCGAGTAGTCACTCTACGGATCCTACCACCCTCATCACTGCTCACCATTGTCATGTTACGGCTCAGAGGGCGACTGATAAAATTTTGCTCACGTATGAGTCTTAATAACCTTGTATTGGCAACGCACCATTGCTGCGTGTAATGTCTGTATATTAAAATTCATTAGGAAGAGTCATTTGCGTTTCTTTTTTTTATGGTAAACGTAAAACTGGTTGCTTAAGTGCATATTGCTGTTAAAGTTCCCTCCAGCGGTGGTGCCCAAAGAGAAATAAAAGTTTTTGACTCGCGGCCAAGTTGCGAATGGCCAAAAGGAAAAAGCGAAAAAGATTTTGCTTTTTCCTTAATATCCAGTTTTATAACGGTGATCATCAATTAAAGATGGCGGAAACAGGGTCCCGTAATTTTGATTTCGCAGTTAATTGGCCGTACTGCCGTAAAAAGAAAAGGTGCAGATGGAACAGGCCTGCAAATGCAGATGCTCGGTTGAAAATATTGCGTTAGCCTGTATAAATACTTTGTTCACTTTCATACAGTTGTGTCTGTTACCCGCGTGGTTAATGGTCCCACAGGAACATTTTGTCGGGATAAAAACTATCCTATGTGTTAATCTAAGTTACCCTCTAGGTACATGTTTACCAAATTTCATGATAATCCGTTCAGCAGTTTTTGTTGAATTTATAATATTACTAGCGGCCCGCCCCGGCTTCGCCCGGGTTTTTAAATATACATATAAAACTTTCTCTTTAAACACTTTGTCTATTAAAAAATCCGCATCAAAATCTGTTGCGTAGTTTTAAAGATTTAAGCATACAAAGGGACATAGAGACAGAGAACGCGACTTTGTTTTATACTACGTAGTGAAGTATGATCTATTTTATTATCATAGTTAGCATACCTATCATAGCACTAAGTGTTACTGTTTTACCGACATTGTAATTTTTTCTTCTGTGACAGTGACGCTGTGATAAACAAAAAAAAAATGCTTAATAAAATCATGATACGTTTGAATCAGTCTTTTATTATAAAAGACTGATTCCAACGTATATGTTGTGTCAATAGATCATTTTCGTTACACTTTCATAATTTTTTTTTTTATGTTATAGGAAGGCAAACAAGCAGACGGATTTCCTGATGGTAAGAAATTCACGCCGCCTAGAGACACCAAAGATGGTAATGGTGCGTTGCCAACCTGAGGTCAGGATGTTAGGCCTCGAGCAAAAGTAAGTTTACCGGCTACCTTACCCTCCGAACCGGAACACGTCATGACGTTATGGCGTCAGGAATAGGTAAGGCGGTGGTACCAATCCGGGCGAGTCGCTGCGAAACTCTACTACCTAGTCAGATGTCACGGTGTTAGTGATGGTAAGCCTATGCTCGCCTTTTACGAGCTGCCTGGCAAGAAAGGCAGATGGTCTATTCTGCAAAGGAGCCCGGACCAACACGGGGAATAATATTTATTATGGAAATATTATGCATAACTACAAAACCCCCGTTTTTTTTTCTACTGGGGGTCAATTTACCGTCGATAATATTTGTTGATAGGTACATTGGCCCTTGATATTTGCAATGAGGTTGGAAACATAATATAGTGATGGGAAACATTTACGATAAATTGGATTGATGTTTAATCAAGTACCAACTATATTTACTTTGAATAAATTGAAGCAAACCCCAAAGTAAGCGAAATAGATGCTTACGTTATGGATGTTTGTCAACGATATTAATGCATAGAAATACCTAAATATACATACCTGAATTTAAATTTTATAAACACACCTAGACCCAAAAATGCAGACATCTAAACTTTCATCACACAAGTAAGTACTTGCCCCATCGAGAATCGAACCTGAGCCTCTTGGTTGGTCGGTGGAGTTAGTTGTGCAGCCTAGCCCCTCGACATATCCTCGTATCCTATCGTATATATTTACCTAATAATTATCCCTGGATAAATAACCCAAATTGATCCAACTCCAAAATAAGCAAATTACCTATATGCTCTTGCTATGGTTATTAGACAACGATATTAATTCACAGAAAATACTTATATAGATACAAATATTAATTTAATAAACACCTAGACCTCGACGTTTATGTTCGCAACACAAATAAATGTCTGCCCACGTCAAGAATCGATCCTTGCACCTGGTACGTGGCATTACGCGTCTACTTGGCTAAAATAAATAAATAAATAATAAAATAAACTAAAATCAAATCCTTGACTAAACAGGCGGTCGATATCAAAAATTCATAAGACTAACAGGATGTAGGTACCTATCAAGTGTATTTCTATTGTTGTAGGTAACTCATTCACAGAAAACTACTGAATTAAGAATTAATGTTTGATTCAACTGAATAATTTTACGAGCTAATTCATACCAAATATGTTAAAATATATAAGCTCTTAGGTAAAAATATGCATTATTAATTTTATTTAAATATCGATAGCTGTTTTATCTATATTTAGTAAACATCACTTATTTACCTATTTTAGCCACATTTTCCCCAAAGTTGTTATATAATTAATGCATTTATGACTATGTTTCTACACTTTTAGTTTTAATTATTTCACTTCACTATTTTAAATTCACATTTTTGAGACACTTTAAATTTAAAATGACTAAAAATGGACTGATAAACGAAATAGTTACAATGACCCCAAATAAGGGATAATTTTAAGTAATGCTGCCGCCGAATTTTATTTACTTTCAGTAAGTAGGTATGATATTTTTCAAAGTAATGACTTCACGCCCATATCCTTGTACATGTAGGCAGAGACACAACCAACTACTACGACTAGCCAAAAACACTAAGTCCCACAATGTGATAGGTGGCAAGCCTATCGCCAACGGGCGCAAGTCTAATCTCGGGCAACTTTATTTTTTAATAGAATATTGAAAATTACGTTTTCTATTTTTTGTTACCCGAGCCGGGAACCGAACCCGAGCCTCAAGAACTCAAGTCTGACGCTAGAACGCTAGGTCACAGAGGCCATAATACAGATGACTTCAATAACGACGGCTAGGGCAGTTTGGGCTATATTCGAATTCGGGTATATTCGAAGTGTAGTCTAGACCAAGCTCAGATTAAATAATATGTAGTCACTACGTAAGCTAGGTGCAACCACCAATAGAAAATTAGAACATATATAGATAGGAAAATTAGAACATACCTAGGTACCTGTGAAAAATATCAAGTATTGATATTAAAACCTAAAGCACTTACTTTGGGCTGCCCTATCCGTAGACCGTAAGTCGTAATTTTTCCTCTTATAATCTTGGTACTTAAATTAAATCATGTTAAACATTTATTGAAGTCATCTGTACTTGTACCAACCTTCATTGAGATGAAAACTAAGGCAGGGGACCTTGGGCCTTAGCCTTCCTTACTTAGGGACTTACCTACCTACCTAACTGTTGCTGTTTCAGACAGGCAAGCAAAAAGTAGGTTTGTGGGTAGGTACCTAATTGCTCTCAAGGTAAGATAGATAGGTAATTTGATACTGTGACAACATGAATTAGGTACTTACATAACCTAAACGCTTGAATTTTATTGATTTTTTAAAATGTACTAGGTACCTAGGTAGGTAGAGATTCAGTCAGGTATTTCCTAACTATTTTTATCTGGTATCTCGAGCCTAATAAAAACATGTGATGATATAGATACCTTCCTATTTTCAGCACGAGAAATGATATTTAACACTCCAGATAGGTACCTACCTAATAAATTTATCAACCAACATAAAAGTAGGTATACCTAGTAGGTCAAAATTAAAATACCCTTTGGCCCTCTTACAAAATATTTGTTTACACATTGAGGCTAGAGCTGTATTTTGCCGTTCGTAATTCTCGTAGTGATAACCTGGCATCGATCGACGCGTTGCCGCTCCGCGACCGCATGCCCGCGATGCGACGTTGCCACTCCGTTCGCGTCAACTGTTATTATTTATTATGGCCGCCCCGCGACAGTGTAAATATAAGTTAACAGTGGTGAAACTGTCTATAAGATTTCGAAATCGCAATATAAAAAAAAAACAATCACACGTAAACTACGCTCACCGACGAGCCACCTAAGTGAACATAACAGGACCGTCAGTAACGCATATCGCGTCGAGATGAGGGGTCACGTTACGTGTTAAAAAATGCCGGGACTGTATTGTGCTGTATATGGCTGCTTAAACACAGCATCGTCAAAACCGGAGCTATCATTTTTCAGACTGCCTACCGATTATGATAGGTAAGAATGATTTATGAATATAGGTACAAAGGTAGGTACCTTTACAAAGTACAAACCTATTCATACATTAACATTTCAGGTTACAAAATTAATTAATTTAGTCTATGGTTTTACTACTACTCCTGCAAATAAAGAATGGGATTGGAAATGGAAACGGCTGTATTCATCTCTCGCTCACGATATTTGACGATAAATCCCTACGCCTTACGGACTCATGTAGATGATTCTGCCGCCACGTGGCTTTTAGGTATTAATGGTATACCTATGT
The DNA here is from genome assembly GCA_002245505.1 of Calephelis nemesis. Classification (NCBI taxonomy): domain Eukaryota; kingdom Metazoa; phylum Arthropoda; class Insecta; order Lepidoptera; family Riodinidae; genus Calephelis; species Calephelis nemesis. Next base: position 98,768 of record NJDD01001346.1, read on the forward strand.
AACTTCGTGACTGCACCGCCACCGCGCCTTATTGCTGTGGGTATGTATCTTCGTGGCCACGCCGCCGCGCCTCTAGGTAGGTATTATGTGGATATAGGTACCTACCTTCGTGACAGCCCGCCACGTTTCTACCGCGTCCGCGTCTTATGATTATACAGTACCACTGGACATTTGTTAATAACGCGTTATGAGTGCTACACGTGTGCTCTGTAGTTGTGTGTCGCAGTTAGCTATATAATAATAATAATAATAGTAAATATCCCTGGACAAGTCACACAAATTGAATCTAACCCCAAAGTAAGCAAATTATATGCTTGTGTTATGGGTGTTAGTCAACGATACTATTACATAGAAATAGGTACTTAAATAGATACCAGAATACATATTTTAATAAACACCCTACCAATACATTTAATAAATAAATATGTACCTAACAAACGTTTGGTGGTTGATTTTTTTTATAAAAGTTGTGTATTTACCTATACGTTACTGAGTTGTAAAAAGTGGCCATAAGCTTACACTTTCAGTTTATTAAACAGATTGCTACATTCATATCTTTTCTGATTATATGACAAAGGTATTTTTTACATCTTTTTCAGACGTTCTCAATGGCTTCGCTTGATATTTAGAGAAGATTTGATGAACAGACCCCCTCAAAACTATACCGTTTGTGAAGAACATTTTAATGCTATGGATATTTTAAAGGGAATTCATCGCAATAAGCTTAAAACTAATTCTTTACCATCTCTCAATCTACCAAATTTTCGAAAAAAAAGATGTACAAACATTCACTGAAGCTCCAGAGTTGGTTGAAATCAGTACCCAGACAGAAGAAAATTTAATAATTACATCGCACAGTAGTCAAACATCCACATCTCTTTCATTGGACACGCCACGAAAAAGAAATTTAAAATTAGATATTTTAGAATGTAGAAAAAAAGTTAAACTTTACGAAATTGATAAAAAAATGGAAAAACATCAAAAAGATAAATTCCATGAATTGTGTGACAAATTTCTGACAAAAGAGCTAGCTGCTGTAGTAAAAGCACAAACTCACTTAAAATTTAATTATATCGGAAATAAACTTGACCAAAATTACAAAATGTTTTGCTTGAATTTATATTATAACAATACTCAAGCTTACCGGTTACTGCAAAATATTGTATGCCTCCCTAGTCCGAGAACATTAAAAAAAAATGAAATACCAGTAGCAACTAATATAAATGACACACTTATATCAATTCTGAAAACTAAAGTAGATGCTATGAACGAAGTGGAAAAGAACTGCTCTGTTGTTATCGATACTATGAGTTTAAAGGCTAATTTATTTTATAACTTAAAGCAAGATAAAATAATCGGATTTCATGAAGTTGATGGAGTGCAGTCACCGGTACCTGCAAAATATGCTTTGGTTGTAATGGTTCAAGGGATATTTGTCAACTGGAAGCAACCTGTAGGATATGCATTACTATCTGAATGTAGAAACTATGAAGAGATAGCTAAATGGATTAACAAAGTTTTGGAAAAATTATTTGAGGTAGGACTTAATGTTAGGGTATTTGTTTCCGGACTCGATCTTTTCAACGCTGCAAAAAATAGATCTGTAACCATTGAACGGCCTTATTTCTTTATTAATGACAGAAAAATATATTATATTTTTGACGCAGCTCATCTCATAAAGTTGGTTCGCAACAATTTGATTACCTATGACTTCCATTTCCAGGATCGCGTTGCTAAATACGAGCACATCGTTAAATTTTATGAAAATGATAAACAAAAGAGATTCAAACTTGCACCTAAATTGACGCATGGCCACATATATCCAACAAAATTTGAAAAAATGAAAGTTTGCTATGCTACTCAACTCTTAAGTAATTCAGTTGCCGCTGGTGTATCCGCATACGTGGATTTTAATCTAATTCAGGAATCCGGTATTGACACTGCCGAGCTTATTAGTAAAATGAACAATATATTTGATGCATTAAATTCATCAAATGTTAACGATAATTACAAACACAAAAGAGCATTTTATGGAAAAGAATCGCAGATAGATTTCTTTAATGAAATGTTAACTTTTTTTCAAGATCTGCAGTTAATAAATCCGAAAAATGGAATAAATGTTACTTCGTCTGTTAAGTTTATATATGCCTTTAGAATAACAATTACTTCTATTTTAATGCTATTCGAAGATTTAAAGTTAGAAGGGTGCTCGTTTTTACTTACTAGGAGACTCAATCGGGATGTGCTCAAGATTTTTTTCCGACAAATTCGAGCCAAAACTGGTCTGGCAACCAAACCTACAAGCAAACAGTTTGTATCTGCTTTTCAAAAACATTTTGTGTCTAACATTATAAAACCTCCAAGGGCAGGTAATTGTGAAGCCGATTTGGGAAAACTCCTTATTCAGTCCAGTGCATTGATTCAGCTGAATGAAGACACGTCACATAATGAAGAACAAGAAAATCCCGGTATGAGCAGTGAAGTTTCACATGACAAGGTTCAAATTATGAGCTCAGAATATAATCAAATGGAAATTACCGAAAAAAACTCACTTTTTTATGTATGTAGTTATCTTTTGAAAAAATGCGGCGAACGTCACAACAATTGTCAAATCCTGAAATCATATATTAGACCAAATCAAACCAGCCATAACTTTAGTTCAGAAAGTCAGTACATGAGGTACAGGGAATATAGCAACGAGACCAACCAAAGTTTACTGATCGTACCACCTGATGATTTTGTTCAATATGTCGAGAAAATGGATGAAATGTTTCGCTGTTGCTTTAAAATAGAAAACATAAACGGCAAAATAGCTGAATTGATTTACAAAGAATTAGACAAAATCAGTTTTATAATGCCCTGTCCTTGTTTCCCAATAGTTTATTTGAAAAAGTTATTTATAAGAATGAGAATTTTTCACACTATAAAATTTAATAATAACGAATTCCGAATATGTCGGAGCAGTCGAAAATATTTTTCAGTAAATAATTTATAATTTACTAACTGTTTCACTCGTTTTCACACGCGACCTGTGAGAATATCTTCCTCTATCGAGGAAGATATTCTCAAAGTTAGCTTGTAGTCTTCCTCGATAAATATATAATATAATAAAGCTATCTAACAATGAAATATTTTTTTAAATCGGATCAGTAGTTCCAGAGGTTACCGTGTTAAAGGAAACATACTCTTCGGTTTTATAATATTACTAGTAATCAGTATAGATGAAGAAAAGGAAAGGAAAGGAGTAAGCTTATGTGAAATAAAAAAAAGTTTTTTTGAGATTTTGGTGTTTTTTTCAAATACCCATTTCAGAATCATGCACGTTTTCGGGTTAAAACGCAGTATGGTTCAAACGGAAACGTGATAAACACCCAAAATTAGCCGCTCACTACCGCGCTACCTAAATATAGTGCCTACCTACCATGCGTCCGTTCCGAAGACCGCAAGAAACGTCCAACCCCGGCTATGTTTGCGTCAAAACTTACAAAGTTATGCCGTAATATCAAGTTAAAGATCTGCATAAAACAAAGATTAACAAGTTCTTGTGATTAACACAAATTAAACTATTTCTCGCATGTAAAACTATCGCCTTTTGCTGAGATTAACTGATTTTTAACCGACTTTAAAAGAAAAAAGGTTCAATTCGACCCCTACAAATGTAATATTTCTAAAACTGCCCAAAATTTCACATGTGTTAGTCTCTATCACCATAGTGTAAATATAAGTGAATATTACCGTCTGAACAGAAGTGCCATATTTCAGAAAAATATATGTATGTTTTTTGTTTGTTAATTAATTATTATAATTAGATTAATTAATAATGTCAGAACTCCTTTTATATACCGTAACAAATTAATAGTGTCTAAAACATTTAAAGTGACAACGCTATGGTTTTCATGGAGCGTAGGTATTTATTTTATCTTTTCTATACTGTGCCATACTTATACTGTGGCCCCGCTGCATGCTTGCGTCACCCCGTGCATTGAACGTATTGTTTTGAAGGAACTAAGGACGACTGATACACAGGTGATAAAATATGGATAAGAGATAAGTTTGTAGGTTAATATTACTGATAAAGTATTGTGTGTAATTCTCACGTGCTAATAATAATCGTCAGACGGTTTTAAAAAATTTTTTTTGTGCAACGGGGCGCAGCACCTATACGTTCAACCTTTTTGTAGAAGGTAGGGTCTTTTTTCGGATCATTTTGCTATCAAGACGTTATGTCAGCTGTGCCGACGAACTTCATACCGCCCACTCTTTTTCACATGAATTTTTAATGTTGTCTTATGTACCTTACCTAGATAATCTGCTATTCTGGGCTAAGTTGAATCTAAAATAACACACACAAACACACACACACACACACACACACACACTTGAGTGTTGTTTACATAAGTGTTTTTGAGTAGGTACTTTTACATAAAATAAACAGGTTTAGAGTTAAATTAGGAAAAACTAGAGCTTGTTTCGTATTTAATTTGGAGAGTAAGGTGATAGTTAAACGTACATAAATTTACCGATACACAAAAACCTTGATATCTCATGCTTAGGAATAAGGCAAGCAACTTTATACCACTCCTAACTTTGGTATAATCGATATATCTATACTTCTGTACTATCTTTACTAATATTATAAAGAGGAAAGGTTTTATTTTTTGTTTGTTTGAAACGAAAAAATTCTTTCACTTTTAGAATGATACATTATCCCTGAGTGACATAGGCTTAGTTCAATCAAAATCGGTGCAGAAAAAGCCAAGTTACGCAGGCGAAGTTGTGTGAAACTATTAGTGTATACCTAATAGAAATAGATAGGTGAGTGCATACTATATTTATTGTCAGGGTTGGTATTGTAGGTGTCCGTTGTGGTTCTCTAATTGTTTTAAAGAATACTATACTCGTTGGTCGAGTGGCTAGCGTACACGCCTAACTACACCGACCAACCGCGAGGCTCGGGTTCGATTCCCGATGGGGGCAGGCATTTGAGTGATGAACATTTAGATGTCTGCATTTCCGGGTCTGGGTGGGTGTAATAAACACAATGGATGTAATTTATTCTGGTATCTATTTATATGTATTTCTATGTACTAGTATCGTTCACTAACACCCATAATACAAGCATATAATTTGCTTACTTTATGGGTTAGATTCAATTTTGTGTATATTGTTGTAAAAAAAACCGGTTTGGAAAGCAGGTGATTTACAATTTGTTTATAGTTTGAATGTTGTACCTACATTCTTTGCATTGTTCATTGTACCGTGAAGGCTAACTGCGATAAACCTACGTACCTGCGTATTACGTAGTTACCTACTTTATACATTTTACATACCGGAATTAAAACCGGTGTATGTAGGTAAAATAAGTTAGTGTACACAGATTGTGCTTTCTACATATCACCACCTACGCACTACTACCATTACCACCTTTAGTGTCTCTAGCCGGCGTGAATTTCTTAACATCAGGAAATCCGTCTGCTTGTTTGCCTTCCAATATATAAAAAAATAACACCTTACCTAGTTAGGTACTCACTAAGTCGGAACAGGAGAACCGCGTTTGCTGGTGTTCGGCATTTAATGGCTAGAAAAAGTTTGTGCCAGTCTAAACTTTAGAAGAGAATTATATGTATCGCCTCTGTGGTCTAGCGGTTCAGTTTTCGGACTCGAATGCATGAGGTCCCGGGATCGATTCCCGCAACAAAAAGAAAATTGGGTTATTCTAATTTAAAACACAAAAATCGTTGCTCGATATTGTATATGTGTCCGGATTGCGACAGGCTTGCCACCTATCACACTGTAGGATTTCGTGTCTTCAGCTAGTCGTAGGTGCCCTGGTTCTGCCTCTGCCAACCTCTTCGGGGATATGAGCGTGAAGATATTTAACTTTATCACCTAGCCAGATGTACTGCACAAGTGAAATGAAACAATAGTAGCAGGAGCCTGTCCTGCCTCTACGTTGAAAAAAAAACCCGAAGATGAGCAATTGCTTCGCTCGACATAAGAATAAATAATTTATACGTGAATGTTCACAGTAATTAATCTTCCAAAACCCACAAAGCATTACACTGGGATCTATCGGCAGAGGGGATAATTAACTGAACACTGACATTGTTGTTTCCCACGTTTATACTTAATAATACCTTTGTGGGAGTTATCTATACTAGTTATGTGGCTTGGAAAAAACTGTCATGTCTTTAAGTACATAATAAGTAATAGTACTTACGTATGTAGCTCGCGATTTTCTTAAAATAAACCTAAAACCTTTCAAGTTTGTAATTTAGAACAAAACATTCACATAATATTATACAAACATTTTTAACTATTTATACGACTCACGATGTCTTATTTTATTTCTCGATGTTTTAGCCTACCTGCATAAGCCATGGTCACTACAAATAAAATAAAAAGAGATCGTGAGTATCCCGTTTAAATATTTAAAAATGTTAATAATACGCGACAATTTAAGTTTAAAATCTTATTTTATTATATAATGCAATAAATAAAAAAAATTGAACATATTACACAAATTGAATCTTCCCCAAGCAAGTAAATTTTATACTCGTGTTATAATGGGTGTTAGTCAACTAGCAGTACATAGTAATACTTAAACAAATAACAAAACATATTTAATACACACACCCAGACCCAGCAAGGTCTGCCCGCGTCGGGAATCGATCCCGAGACTCTCCAGTAACGAAGCGGTCACTAGTACACCAGCACAGTGATAAGTATCGCAAAAAACACCTAGCCAGATAAGCCAATCGCTCAAGTCGGCCAAGAGGCTGAATAGGTAATTAAAAAACGCCGCCGAAGTCGTATTCAGTTTGTTAATACTTCTACAGGAAATATACACCTCTATATCGCCTCTGTGGTCTAGCGGTTCAGGCGTTGGACTTGATTTCATGAAGTCCCAGGTTCAATTCCTGGGTCGGGCATCAAGAAAGAAAATGTGGTTTTTCCAATTTGGTAACAATAAAATGGTGCCCGGTTGGCGATAGGCTTGCCACCTATCACATTGTGGGGCTTAGTATTTTCGACTAATCGTCAGTGGCCTGGTTGTGCCTTTGCCTACATTTTCGGGGATATAGGCCTAAAGATACTCTAGGAAATATACACGATGAACATAACATACATACACACACTAAAAACATAATTATCCTTTTGTAGTCAAGTAAAACGTGATTGATGCAATCTTTGAATGATTGTATAAATCTTTTGTTTAAAAAAGAAGTCAAGGTTATGTCATGGTTTGTAGTTTGTTATCACGGAACCCTATTTCAATGATTTTCTTCCTTTTAAATAGTGACTTCGCATATCAAACGACTCGTCAATCATAAATGTCGGCTATCAATCATCGCGCTCGATCGTAATTCCATCGGTCACGAAGCCGACAACACGTTGAGCGGAGTGTGCAACGAATTACGTACAACACGATCCATCAATCTTGCGTCAGTCACCGCTTGGCGTTCGAGCAGCGATGTCGTGTGACGAAATACCAGTGACTCACTCCGCCACCTGCCAGATGAACATATTTCTAGAATATGAAAAACAATTTGTCATAGCATTTGGAAAACTACCGGTATTGTGGAACAGGAGGCATCCGAATTATTTTAACAAATACAAAAGGATAGAAGCGTTGGAAAAGCTATTGATGATATACAGGAAGGTGAAACCTCACGCGAAGGTGGGTGATGTGAAAAAGAAAATCAACTCATTGAGATCAAACTACCGCAGGGATTTGAGGAAGATGATGATGTACAAAGATAGTGGAGGGGATTATGTGCCTAAGAGTTGGGTGTTTAAATATTTGAACTTCTTGAGCGAAGAGGAACTTTATGAGGTAAATATTGTTCAGCTGTTAGGAAATGCTATGTTTCTATCTTACAATAATTTATCCTATTTTTTATTTATTTTGTGTAAGAAGACAACGAGTAAATACATAGCTCTCCTGATGTTGAGGTATAACCGTATAAACACCATAGATGTTATAGGTGCGTCGCTATCCTTTGGCCGGGATGTTGACCATTGTGTAGGCCTACTGTTTTGTTCCACCCTTTCATTTTGGTGGCAGGATTAAGTAAGGCAGTACATCCCTACCCGGGCAAGTTGTTGCATAGCTCTCTACCACCAGGAGTCTTCGTGGTACTGACCCATTTAATCTATACTCATCTCTTGCGTGCTGCCAGGTAGAAGAAAATCCTGACTAATAATTAAAAATAATACTTGATAATAATAATTGATATAGTAATTGATTCCTTTTTTTAAATTTGATATTTAACCGATTTTGATGGATTTTTTTGGAAAAATAGATCATGGTTGCGGGGTGGTCCCATATTAATTTTAACACTATCCGACTCAAACTCCTAGTTTAAATCAAATTTTTCTTTTTGCTGCCCTAACGGGATTCGAACCCGGGACCTAATGCCATCAAGTCCAACACCTGAACCGCTAGACTACAGAGGCGGTCTAATAAAGATTTCGATATTTTAATTATTCCATTTGTATTATTAAGTCAGACTAGGTGGTAATTGGTAGGTTCCTGCAATGACTCTCGGATTGGTGCCACCGTTTCATAAATTCCTGCCACCTAAATTCCGAAGAATTAGAGAATTCCATCTCAATCTCATGTTGGCAACCAATTACATATTATATGAAGTCTTTTTTTTATAATATTAGAAGGCAAACTAGCAGACGAATTTCCTGATGGTAAGAAATTCACGCCTCCTAGTGACACCAAAGGTGATAATGGTGCGTTGCCAACCTGAGGCCGGGGTGTTAGGCCTCGAGCAAAAGTAAGTTTACCACCTTACCCTCCAAACCAAAACACGTCATGACGTTATGGCGGCAGAAATAAGTAAGGCGGTGGTACTAATCCGGGTGAGTCGCTGCGAAACTCTACCACCTAGTTAGATGTCACGGTGTTAGTGACGGTAAGCCTACCTCGCCTGCGAGCTGCCTGGCAGGAAAGCAGATGGCAATTCTTCAAAGGAGCCCGGACCAACACGGGGAATATATTATCTGGTCTCTCCGTGTGATTGTCTATGTATGCCATAAAAAACCTCACAGTCACGGTTGAGAGGGCTTTGATAACGCTCGGGCGATGTCACGTTGAACAAATGTTGATTATGTTATCGGCATCACCAATCATGGATGTGACGTAATGGATTGTATACATTCCACACATACAATAAATCCTGTTATCGTTTAATATGGATGGATGCAGGTTATCTGACTCAGTATACCTAAATATTAGTACAATAATTTGTATCTATACCTATTTGTTATTATTAATGACTGCTGACTGGAATTGCTAGGACCGCCTTACGTGGCCTTCCAATAAATACTGGCCACTATAGCCAGTTGCCCATGAAACTTAACATCTCAGTCTTACATATATACTTACCACAATACCTGGCTATATCGATGTTTTAAAGCGACCTGTATTTGTTTCCTTCAAGACATCATCCCGCTTGTTTGCTTTTAATTCAACAAGTAATAGATTCTTAAAAAAAAAGTATCTCCACGCCCATATCTTTGAAGAGGTAGGCAGAGGCACAACCAGGCCACCCACGACTAGACGAAGACACTAAGTCTCTCAATGTGATAGGTGGCAAGCCTATCGCCAACCGGGCAGATATCCAAACCCGAGCAACGTTTTTTTTATATTGGAAAAAGCCAATTTTCTTTTTGTTGCTCGACCCGTTAATCAAACCGGAACCTCGTAAAGTCAAGTCAAACAACTGGACCGCTAGAGTCATAAGTGTTAGATTCTTGTTGGTAAAAACATCTTATCTGAATGAAAAGCTACCAATTTCTTCTTGTCTCGGCTCTACAAATGCAATAATGTGAATTCACTGAGCTACAGATTTTTTCAGGCAAACGAACAAGATCCACTAGATTTAGACTATCCAGATCATGATGAGGAACATTTGAAAGAAGAATATCTTCAACCTAGTTGCTCTCTATCGCCAGCAGAAAATACTCTGCAGTCTAGTTCGTTTTCATCAGATGGACCTCTAGTTACTAGCGACTATGGTCCTGAACACCAAACTTATTACCCACCTAAGCGGAAATATACAGAAACGGACGAACCTATGTATCAAGTTGAACCCATAACCAATACGTTGGCTCTGTATTGGACTGAGAAACTGGAGAAATTGGACAACACTCAAAGGATTTACGCAGAAAAAGCTATAAATGATATTTTATGTGAAGCAGAATTAGGCAATTTGAACCGATATTCGGTCAGAATTAATGTTTCGTCGAAATCTGATTGAATGGAAAGCATCAGCTCGCATTCAGAAGATAAGTGGCCAATTCAGCAAAACGGTATTTTCATAAATGATAGTAAAAATGATATATCATTTTTGTACATTTAATATTTGAAACAAACTTCCGGTTGGTTTTCCCCGCTTTGGACTTAAAGTATTTAAAGGGTTAATCAAAAGAGTATTAAAAGACTATATTATATTTGTTTCGCCGCCTATTCTATGAAATCGGAAAACTTTCATTTACAAGCTTTGATTTACGCTTCATTTCATGTACAGGGAAAATTTCCCGCATTCACATTTTTAATAAAACTCAGAACCATGGTCAGGACCGCGAAAAAAAATCCCAAGTGAACATATAATTTTTGAAGTATTTGAAATATTAAAACGTTGTCGTGTTAATTGCAAAAAGCTCGTAGAACGTGTACCTAGTGATACTACATCCATGCTACTGCCTAATATGTATTTATGCCTGTCAAGGACAAATATAAATAAATATTTATTAACATTCACGCGTTGAGAAGATATTCCGGCATGATTATTACATGCAGATACAGTACATACTCATACATATGTATCTTCATGCCGAGACGTAGGGGGTGGCAAGAGGAGTGAGTGCCAATTATAATTTCAACAGACCTGTCTGGCTTTTTTAAAAATAATACTGCTGAAGAAACAGCAGAGAAGTTGGCTAACTATGTGTTTGATTACTTTAGTAATTATTATCACATGTAAAAGGTCTCGGATCTTGACATTTAGCACTCGACACTCTCTGTTTATTCTGTTAAGAACTTGGCGTGAAGATAAGTAAGTATATGTTAATAATCATACAGTTAACTTTAATCTCGGAAACATGTAAATATATTTTATAATATTAAATATTTGGTATTAATTCTTATACATACTTTTTAATTTTCCTGCGAATTTAGAATAAAAGTTGATGCGTAAAAGGACCACAAATGAGCCACAATTCGTCTCGAAGGACCACAAATGAAATTCGCATACCGCTGTTCAAATGGTACAGCGGTATGCGAAATTAAGAAAATAAATGTCCGTATTTTAACAGACTAGCGGTTGACTGTATGTCATCAGGTGATGGTTCTATGCGGAAATAAAGGAATGCGACTTTTCTGTCTTTCTTCTTACTTCTCTCTTCAAATTCTTGCACAACACACGCAGCGTATAGGTGTAATTTAAATTTTATAGTTTAAGGTCGCGACCAGCGTGCACTCTCGGCGGATTTTTTAAAGCGAATGAATTAAACATGGCGGCTCCTTACATCCGGGCTTTTGCTTCTTCACTTTTCCCAGGCGGTCAAATCTTCTTTCGCAATCGAACGTAAGGAATTCGGAAGGATGATGAGGGAAAAAAACAAATACAGCGGTAACAAAAGTTGTTTTACTACCTATTTTATAATAAAATGACTAGTAGAAGAGTGAACTCTGCACATTAAAGATAATTAAAAAAAATAGATGCCGGGGACTAAAAGGGATATCAGAACACATTTTTAGCATTCTTAGAAGATTAGAAATTACAGACTTAACAAAAGTTTCAGTAATGCGACTAAATAACTTAAAATCCCAAAAGAAACATTTAAACGTACAGGTCATCTCACATATACAAACATATCTTCACGCCAAGTCCCACTGCAGGATAGGCATAGAGAATTGAGTGCCAAGTAAAAAGTCGCCGGGTCGGCTACTTTCTAATAAAGTTGAGGGGGTTATGGGCCTACTTTTACAAGTGTGCTGATAATTTTGAATAACGGACTTTTGTTCATTAGTTGTCAGAAACAGCCGATCCTTGTATCTCGAATGTTAACAAAGCAAAACGATAGTCAAAAATATTGCACGGACCAAGCTTTAGGAAACACCTCATTCTGTTTGTAAACTTAATTAAATCCAATTGAAAATCTTCAGCAAACATTCGACCTTGATGTTGCATCTCCCTTACCACCTACCGCTGCCCGGTGTCTGATTGATGGGGTAATCAAACTTTTTACAAACCAATATCTACGGTACGGACATCGATTATATACATCACGATAGAATTTTTCCGCGATTTCAATTATTTTTAATCTATTTTGAGCTTTTTTTGTTCCTTATGACAAACGTAGCCTTCTAAACTTTAATTTTAAATATTGCATTTATTTTAAAACTTAAAAATTTTGCTTATTCTTTATTTTTTGTGTTGATTATTGTCAAGAGAAGGTTCTTATGAAAAGAAAAACCGGGGAAATAGCAATAAAGTCGGAGAACACAATGTTTTAAATCATACGAACTGTTAGCAGCTGTTAATGTCAAGCCATATTAAGTTCGCCGAGTCGGCTAGTCTGCATATAAAATTTTAAAACTTTTTATCATAAAACCTTGATACTGATGCTGATTTAATGCTGGTGTCAGATTGATGGGGTAATATTATTAATATTTTTTTACATAAGTTTTGCTACTTTTTTGTGTGATTTTATTTAAAAAAATGTGGTGAGTCACCCTCATCACTTAGGGGCCATGAAAAATAGATGTTTGCCGATTCTCTAACCTACTCAATATGCTCACAAAATATCATGGGAATCGGTCAAGCCGCTTCGGGGGAGTACGGTAACTAACGTTGTAACACGGGAATTTTATTATATAAGATTATTAGCAGATTTTTATGCGATCGCCTATAAACTTTTTTAAGCAACGCTACATCGACCTGGGGGTCTACCATGAACGCTTAAAGCAGTATTATTTCCATCTTGCTAAATGTCTGCCTTTATAAGCAACTTTATGGTATACGTCATAAGGTTGTCTTTCTCGAATGACAATTAGTATTGTTAAAATAGTACTGTTTTAAGAGCTTATGATAACCCCCCTGAGGCTATTCGCTTCATATCATTATCTTCTTAATAAAAATACACGGGTAAAGCCATTTCAAATAACTAGTACGTATAACTTAATATTTATATTGATAACTAGTTGGAACACTTCAATAACATAACCTTGGTGCTTCATCTTGGCTACAGGCATTCTTCCGCCGGTATCTGATTGATGGGGCAATCAAACTTTTTACAGGGTCCACGCACACATTGGTAATGTCCTTCCTTTATAATACCACACGCAAACAAATGATTTCTTCGCTTGATATAACCATAAATCATATTTTAAACACAAAATCATCAGACTTTTGCTGTTTATTGCTGACTATAGTCAGGGCATCACTATCCTATTAATATTATAAATGCGAAAGTTTGTATGTATGGATGTATGGATGTTTGTTATTCTTTCACGCAAAAACTACAAAGCCGATTACGATGAAATTTGGTATGTAGGTAGCTGAAGACTCAGAATAACATATAGGCTACTTTTTATCCCGGAGTTCCCGCGGGATCGGGACTTACGCGGGTGAAACCGCGGGGCGCAGCTAGTATAGTATAAAACAAAGTCGCTTTCTTTGTCCCTATGTCCCTTTGTATGCTTAAAACTTTAAAACTACGTAATGAATTTTGATGCATTTTCTTTAAATAGATAAAGTGATTGAAGGGGAAGGTTTATATATATATTTTATACCCGTGCGAAGCAGGGGCGGGTGGCTAGTAGGAAATAAAACAAGAAGTTCGTATAATATCCAAAAAAGTATCCCTGTAGGGATAGGCAAAAGTACAAACTAAGACACCCACGACTAGCCGAAAATACTAAGTCCCACAATGTGATAGGTGGCAAACCCATCACATTGTGGGACTTAGTGAAATTGAGGAAACACTTTTTTGTTTACCCGACCCGGGATCGATCCCAAGATTTCATGAAGTCACCGGACCGCTAGAAAATAACATGGCTAATGGGTATTTAATAAGGGCTTAATAACATGAAAAATAATTAGGTATCATATTATTAGAAAGTACCTTCTCGTAAAATTTAATTTCTACATTGTCGGGTTTTTATAAATTTATAATGCATCTTCACGCCCATATCCCCCAAGAAATAGGCAAAGGCACATCCAGGGCACCCACGACTAGCCGAAGACACTAAGTCCCACAATGTGATACGTGGCAAGCATATCGCCAACCGGGCACATATCCAATCCAGAGCAACATTTTTTATATTAGATAATTGAAAAAATCCAAATATTCTTTTGTTGCCCGACCCGGTAAATTGCGGTACGTATTTTGTTCTAGGTTTGTTGACGCTCCTGTGGAATTCAGAGAAACGAATTTAATTATAACATTTTTTAAAAGAAATTTTCTAAAAATGGAAGTTCCAAATACGCGGGAAATATAACGAGAATTTCATTAAAATTTCAGCGAATTCACACCACTTGCGATAATAAAGGAAATGCGCACATTAATTTGATTAAATCCAGAAGTTTGTATTTTTCTTATAGCCAGAGAAAATTATATTTTTAATAGACTGGCTACGGTTACGGTTTTCTGAAATAGGTGTTTTCTTACAAGAAAAAATACCTACTTTTGGTGGTTAAGTAATAAAATGCTGTCGAATCATTGTTGAAATAGCGTCACCTGGGGGGTTACCATAAGCTCTTAAAACAGTACTATTTCAACAATACTAATTGTCAGTCGAGAAAGACAACCTTATGACGTATACCATAAAGTTGCTTATAAAGGCAGACATTTAGCAAGATGGAAATAATACTGCTTTAAGCGTTCATGGTAGGGCCCCTGATTAGGTAGTTGTTGTCATTCAAGTACTCTCTTGAATCGCTGATAATAATGTCTGTAGTTGGTTATTCGAACTTATAAAAATGTACATTCGGTTCGGACATGTAGAAGATTGAGAAAGCAGATATGCTTTCGCTTTCCTATTTGTTGCCCCAGGAACGGAACCCAGTACCTTATTAAGTCAAGTCTAACATCGGAACCCTACACCACAGAGGCAACTTAAAATATTACATAGTATTAAGATCAATAATTTCTAGACAAAAAGTAATGATATCCAATCAAAATCATAAATGTGAAATTTTGGCCAAGTTCAAAAATGCGTCTTATGATTACCGATGAACGAATTGTATTGTATACACATGTATAGACCACATGGGTGCCAAGTTCTATGTAGAAAATGATATAATTTTAGTCAATTAGAATATCTAACAAGTACTTACCATCTACCTATATGACCGATTTTGATAGAAATTTTTGCGATTGAGCTCTACATGAGGGCTTGAAAACTAAAAGTTGTTAAATAAAACCGTAGCAAAATTGATTATTTTATTTTGAGCAAAACTGGCACATTACGAGATTTATAATATACTATTACCTAGCTGTGACTTCGGATACCTACCTAGGTAGGTACGTTGGAAGTAACGTTTCGTGGCAAGTGTTATTAAAATTTACTGTATAGGTAGGTATGCGCTCTCAAACCCATACTGGGATGATAGTCTGCGTTTTTACACGTTGTCAGTTTATTGCAAATTTTGGGTTTAAATTAATGGCAAAACAATGTCTAAATGCATCAAAATATGTCAACGATACCTAATACTTTTTTACATGAAAGTAGGTAACACTACCTAAAAATACTGGGTTGATAGGTATGTACGTACATATACTAATTTGTTTACGTGTTAATAACTTATGTTCGACGTTCATTCGTCATGCTATAAACACGTGCTCGACAAAACAAAAATATTTCAACCGGCTCGGCCGTTGTAGCCGATGGGTCAGCCGCCCTCGCGGCCCTCACCCCCTCCGTATCGACCGCGCGACGTTGCCGCTCCTCACAACTTTCCCCGCGACGTTGCCACACCGACGCCACATTATTATGACTTGTTGCTGTCTATGTGGTTCTTGGAAGTGCATTGCGCGATGTAGGTTTTTAGTTCGACTTGGAAGTTTTGTTCGTCTGGAACTAGACTCGGAATGCACAACTTGCATGAGTAAGATATAAATATAAATACCTAGCTAGGTAATGTATAAGCAATATATGTATGTAACGACATTGGTAAGTAATATGAATAATCGTAATACTAAATAGGGATATTTTATTTTTTGCAGTTTTTCTTTACTTGAGACTAATGCTATCATTATTACATATACCTACAAATAACAACATACCTAGGTAGGTTGGTATAATACCTAATAAGCTTGAATGTAGTCTGTTGACATTTATCTTCTTTTAGTAGGTACCTAGGAAGGTACAATTTACAAACCATGAGCGTCCAAATAGTTTAAACTATTCTTTTAGTATTCCAAATACCTATCTAGGTACTTGGGTAGATGCATTGAAAACGCATCGCTATAATAATAGGCATGAATTTAGTCTGTTGATATTTGTCTTTAGTTTTGTACCTAGGTAGGTAATCACGATTCATATGAGTGTCGAAATAACTTAGACTATTCCAAGAGTAGGTACCTATTCCACATCCCTACTTGGATAGCTACTAAACACCTATCAGGGTAGATACCTACCTGCTACTCTCAAAACTCTTCTCTTACCTATAAGAGAAGAGTTTTGAGAGTATTTATATAATATTTTTTAATATTTGTATTTATATAATAGGTAGGTATTTGGTGAATTGCACGCATAAGTTTATAAAAACAGTCTATCTACCTGCCTAGGTACCTATCTAGGTATATCGGTTATTTTGCGTTCGGAATTTGTTGTGGTCGAATTTTTTTTCGATTTCTTCAAACGGAATTTTTCTATGTAGGTATGTAGCTGTTTTAGCAAGCAACCTACCTACCTACCAACCAACTAGCACAGATACGGATGGATTTCCTGATTGTAAGAATGACACGTTGCATAATACCACAAAAAATGGTAAATGGTGTGTTGCCAACTTGAGGATGGGATCTTGTGCCTCTTGAACTAATAAGTTCATTGTCTAACCCTAATAGAAACGGACGTCATGGCGGAAGCCTTTCCTGTATTGGTATGTTGTCGCAGAGGACAGACATCCAATCCTTGGGTATGCTCCCCTATAGTATGATGTAGGTACCTATGTAGGTATGCTCCCCTAATATATTATGCTTGTGCTTCTCATACAGTTGACCCATATGTTTCGATTCAAATGGTACACAGCAAAACTTAAGTAACTTAAAACTGGGTGTAGATATGAAATTTAAATAAGGATAAATTGATTCAAATATTAAAGCAGAAATAAGTAAACTGTGCATAAACACAAATGTATAATTTTAGATTTAAATAACCCTCTAAAAACATATCTGTGATCTATCCAGCTAAGCAGTTTTCTATTAAAAACCCTCCCGGTCACGTCAGCGTCCAAACAAAATAATTCACAACGAAATATTCGCTTAAGGGTTATTATTATCCCAGAGACACATACACACATACAAGTATGCACGCAGAGAGAGAGAAAGGGAGGGATACATTTTATAACACCCTACTAGGTACTAAAAATAATCATAGATTATCTGCCTCTCTGTCAGGCAGTTCGTAACAGGCGAGAACAAATTAAATAGGTCATTACCAACATTACCACTGGAGGTGGTGGAATGCTATCCTTCAGTAACTTGCCCAGGTAGGGATCCACCACCATACTTTTGCCGGAATAAAGACTCTGTCACATTCCGGTCCGGATGGTAGCTTAGCGCAATAGGTCAAACATACCAACCACAGTGCTCTGTTAAGTAACATCTATGGTGTCTATAAGCCATGATTGTCTCTTATTATCAGGAGAGCCTTGGCGTGTTTGCTAACCTCTTGCATAGTAAAAAACCTTTGCTATGTCACATTTCATTACCGTGGCTAAGTCATCCGTCCGTATTAACAGTACTCGCTATTTTTGTGTCCGATTTGGAGGGTAAGGTAACGTTAAGTTTACAATCAATGAAAGTTTTGGCGTAGTACTCGCTGCTACAGCACTCAGCTGACAGCACCGCGAAAACCGCTTAAGTGCCTTGTCGAAGTGTGTGTGTGTGAGTGTGTGTGAACGTTTTCAGCGACGTTTATAGGTAGTTTCTACAGTGTGTGATATTTGTACGTGGCTGTGTGTTATCATTATTGTACCACAAGTTAAATAAATAAAAATATATGGAATGTGCATTTAATAAAAGCTTCGGTATCTTCTCATATCCCTAAAGGGGTAGGCAAGGTTAAACCAGGGTACCTACTACTAGCCGAAGACACTAAGTTCCACAATGTGAAAGGCAAGCTTATCGCCAACCGGGCACACACCCAATCCCGGGCAACAAAAAAAAAACTTGAATGCTAATAGTCAACAACAATATAATCATAACTAGAAGAAAG
>NJDD01001346.1:123131-137675 GCA_002245505.1 Calephelis nemesis
GACGCCAAGAAATTGAAAAGTTTAAATGGGACCCTCAAAACACATCAGATTAAGGGTAAAATATCACGGTGCCTTTTGGGTTTACCGCAACTGTACTGAGAAGCTCATGATGAAAAGTTTAAGCTTCCCTTGTGAAGAAGAGTGAACATTTTAATCTGCGGATAATAATCTACCAACTGGCGAAACTTCATGTGGAGGACGTTTACACAGAATACGAAGACGAAATCTGCCGGACAATAACTTTATTACAGAAACTGAAATTTCGCGGCCGTGTGGCCATTTTAATACTGATTTTGAGAATACTAGGAATTAGTACAATCAGCCAACAGCAATACAACAGTGGTGATTACGTTTTGGATAAGTTTAATGTTAGAGAGTAAGAATATCATTATGCTGCTGTCATTAATCGAGTTAATAATGAGTTAGGCGAACTGACATTAACATTTATGAAAATTTGTGGTTATAAGGGTCACAAGTTCAGAATGGATGAAGATGACATTTCTGATGTCAGTTTTGACCAAATACAGTTACCAAGTCCAGATATAAGTTTAAAAGGGAGAAGTTCAATTTTAATATTTTCCAATATCTGTACCGGTTTCTGAGAAACAAGCCTTAAAGATTTATTCCTAAATAATATTGAGACTGATTTCTTACGGCGTTGTACAATTAATGTTAATTACTTAAATTACTTCAAAAGTAGGGCCCAATCTTAAGTATTATGATTATGTCAAACTAAAATATTAGCTGTGAACTTGTGATAATTAATTAGACTTACTTAGTTGTGTTTCAATGATTATTTTCTATTATTATAAAGACTGAGTTTAGTGTCTAGGAAAAGAAGTTAATTTTGTATTATTTTATTTTATGATATTGGAAGGCAAACAAGCAGACGGATTTCCTGATGTTAAGAAATTCATGCCGCCTAGAGACACCAAAGGTGGTAATGGTGCGTTGCCAACCTGAGGCCGGGATGTTAGGCCTCGAGCAAAAGTAAGTTTACCGGCTACCTTACACTCCGAACCAGAACACGTCATGATGAGTTCATTTTGTTAAGTAGAAAGTCACTATAATAAATAAAATTAGTTTTTATCATGATAATTCATTTAAAAAATTCGGATTTTAAGACTGGCAAAGAAAAATAAAGACTATTTGATTACTGTTATTAACAAAAATGCTTGTTTTTATTAATAAAAACATTCCCCTGTACGGTTACAACAGTCCCCTGTTTTGATTTTACGTAAAATCGTGAATAACTCAAAAACTATGCGGAAGTTGTGTGGGATTTTTTGAAATATATATTTAGTTTACTATTGCCCTTCATTTTATTAACAAACATTCTCAACATTTAGTAAAATTTGCTTGGGACAGTCTTGTATGGACGAATTTCCAAATAGCAGAGAAACACCCATATACGTATATTTTATACCTGTGCGAAGCAGGGGCGGGCCGATAGTATGTATATAAAAATGAATCTTCATTTCGCGTGGTCATGGATCAACAGATGGAACTGTTATGCTAAATATTTTTTGTTATGTTAGTTATTGTTAGGGGAAGATTCTTATGAAAAGAGAAACCGGGAAAATTGCACGGAACATGGGAAAAACAATGTTTTAATCCATACAAACGGTTAGCAGCTGTCAATGTCAAGTGATACTAAGTTCGCCGGTTCGGCTAGTATCGTATAAATAGTAGACAGCGGTCGTACAGAGTACAGACTACAGACTAAATGATAGGAAAGATGGCAGACTACTACGTGTGATCTAAGGCAGACCCAGATTCAAGGCGGCGACCATAGTAGGTACCTACCTACTATAATACCTATTACTAACCTATTACTTACCTAAATACCTATTTATGCGAAACAGCTGTCTCTTATCATTATTTAGGCGGCCAAGTGCGACTCAGAACCGACCATAAACAATAAAACAGTGGTTGCGGTTTACGATTTATTACATATTAAAAAACTATTTACTAGATCTAATTCAAACTCATTTTCTGTTGAATGAATGAAGTTCGCTATGTTCATTTCTGAAGTGTCTCTCGCGCAAACTATTCACTTTAGAGAAAAATGGTATGAGAAACTTCAATATCATTTTTGAAGAGCTATCCAAACATACCCCACACATATGTGTTTGATGAAAAACAAAATTCGAGTTTTAGGTCTAGGAATGGGGAGCCCCCAATTTTTTTTCTATTTTTGTAATTGATTTACAATCATAATGCGGTTTATATATTACATCTACAATAGACCAATATTAAGTTTTAACGATGTAGTTTCGAAAAAAGTGGCTGTGACATGCTGACGGACAGACAGCTGTGACGAATTTATAAAGGTTTCGTTTATTGGCCTTTCGCTACGCAACCCTAAAAAGGGTGTTATCGTAGTAACAGGCAAACAAACAACCACATGGATTTTTCTCGTTTTAGTAAAAAACTTGTTGTCATTACACAGGACCATGGATATGAATGGCGACGCCTTTAAAGTCGTTCCAGACGGTTATAAACACGTCTTTCAACGAAGGTGTCCTTGGAAACTATATTTCCATCCTCCAGTTATTATTAAATTTAGATTCAAATTTCAAACTACCGTCCAAACGGATGCAAACCAATGCTTACAGCCGTCTAGAAACCCTATAAAAGTGACAAAAAAAGGTATCGAAGCCAATCATTACACATGACCATGGATATGAATGGCGACCATTGCCTTTAAAGACATCCCAGACGGTTGCAAACACGCCTTCCAAAAAAGGTGACCTTTCAGGACACTATATTTCCTCCAGTTATAATTTAATTTGGATTCTCTCTACGGTCCAGACGGATGCAATGCAATGTTTGCAGCCGTCTAGAAATCCTATAAGACTGACAGAAAAATATAATGAAGCCCCGTGTTGGTCCGGGCTTCTTTGTAGAATAGACCATCTGCCTTCCTGTGCCAGGCAGCTCGTAAAAGGCGAGCATAGGCTTGCCGTCACTAACACCGTGACATCTGACTAGGTGGTAGAGTTTCGCAGCGACTCACCCGGATTGATACCACCGCCTTACCTATTCCTGCCGCCATAACGTCATGACGTGTTCCGGTTCGGAGGGTAAGGTAGCCGGTAAACTTACTTTTGCTCGAGGCCTAACATCCCGGCCTCTGGTTGGCATCGCACCATTACCACCTTTGGTGTCTCTAGACGGCGGGAATTTCTTACCATCAGGAAATCCGTCTGCTTGTTTGCCTTCCAATGTCATCTATAAAAAAGCCAATACGTACGAAATATTGCATGATTTAACACATAGGCTGTCTGAGAGAGCCGCACTACTGGAACGTGTCTGAAATATTACTAGAGCGACCTACTAGCAAGCGAAGAGTTTGTTACGTATCTCAGCTTATTCTCTGCGATAAGCTATAAAAAAAGTAACACAATCTCGTAGCAATGCTCATAGGTAACCAACGTATCTGGCTTGCTCTGGCAAGGCGGATATTATGTTACCGCTTCGTATCAGTGTTTGTAATAATACTGACACGACATGACAGATGGATTTAGTTAGTTTTTGTATGTAATTACAGATGTGTGGGGGCGGCAACTGTTCTAAGGTTGTGCCAATAAAATACTTTTCGATATTTATATTTTAACTAGCTTTGCCTGCGGTGTTGTAACATTTTCGGGATGAAAACTATTCTATTTGTTAATCCAAGTTACCTTCTATGTGTGCCAAATTTCATGAAAATCGGTTCAGCAGTTTTTGGTTGAAGGAGTAACAACGAACATATAAACTTCCGCATTTTAATACTAGCAATGGTTCCACAGGAACATTCTTTCGGGATAAAAATCATCCTATGTGTTAATTCTAGTTACCTTCTATGTGTGTGCCAAATGTCGTGAAAACCAGTTCAGCAGTTTATGCGTGAAGGAATAACAAACTAACAAACTTTCGCATTTATAATATTAGTAGGACTAGCGACAAAATATAATGCCATGACAAATCCTATACAGCCAAAGGGCACGATTAGCGTTAATTCTTGTGCTCTGTAAATTGCAATATCGTGTTATCACCATTCGGAAATCTTTGATTAAACAATTAGCTTTTATCAGCCACTGAATCATCGATATTGTGTCATTGATGTTAAAAATAACTGAGAAATGTTTATTAAGTTAATTTATAGGGGTTTGGCGGAATCTTATTATAAATAAAATAAGAAATATGTAAAAACCTTAATTTGGTTTTGACGTTTAAATATAACTAATCACTACATAGTATAAAACAAAGTCGATTCCTCTATCTATTTCTATGTTTAAATCTTTAAAACTACGCAACGGATTTGGATGCAATTTTTTAATAGATAAAGTGATTGAAGAGGAAGATTTATATATTTTATACCCGTGCGAAGCCGGGGCGGGCCGCTAGTGTATAATAAATAAATAAAATTATGTACATTACAGTTGGTAGCCCTTAAGCTAAGCGTATATATAATGCGTAGTTCTCATTTTGTATGATTATGTACCTACTTACCTACCTTTTATTTTAACAAACAGCAATAAGACGCCAAGTTATATTTTTATTATGTTTTTATGATCATAATCATAACATGGATATAAATTATTTACACACGACTTACGATATGTTGAGGACATACCTACCTACCTTTACGTTTCAAATTTTACACTTAGAAATCTATTAGGTAGATAGCTACTTAAAAATACGCGAAATATCCTGGTTTTCAGAAACAGATACGCAAGCACTTACAATTCTGTGTTTACTAATTAAAAAATCTCTTATCAGTAACAAATCTCAGGAAAGTGCTCGTTTAAAAAGTTATTTATGGTTTTCATAAACTTAACAAAGTTTTAAGGTTAGCGCACACTTGGACGAGCCGTATCATGGCGCAATAATGCTTCTGCGGATGCGGATATAGGCGGATGCCTAAATCGCTTTCATACGTTTTACATAGTGCGAGGCACACTATGCCGAGCCGCATAGACCCGGAATCGATATACAGCCACCAAAGAGGAGAATAAAAACGTTATAAGTAACTTGAATAGAGGGCTAGTGACCTTTTATCCCTAAACTTTTACCAGAGACTCCAATTTCCATGCTTGATGATTAAAAGTGGAGTTGCTACTCTATTATTTAACTCTAACTTGTGACTAGAAGTAAGTTTGACATAAATACCTATGCAAGTCTAATAATAACCAGATCCAAATATACAAACAAGTAAGTTCATCTCACAAACACAAACACAACTGTCCCTATCGGGAATCGAGTCCTAACTTCTTGGTTGGTTGGCAGCTTTAGGTGTGTTTCTCCGTGTTGGTCTGGTTCCACTGAGTAGAATAGGTCATCTGCTTCTAACAGGCAGCCCGTAAGAGGCAAACACAGATGATAGGTCATTACCAATAAGACCACTGGTGGTTGTGGAGTGGGGTGCAGCAACTTGCCCGGGTAGGGATCCACCGCCTTATTCCTACTGCTATACAAACTCTGTCATGTTCCGGTCCGGAGGGTAGCCATTTGCGCAATAGGCCTAACATCCCAACCACAGAGCGATGTTCAGTAACATCTATGGTGTCTATATCCCGTGATTGTCTCTTATCATAAGGAGAGCCGTGCCGTGTTTGCTAACGTCCTCCTCCTCCTCATCAACGAGTCAAATGTATTAAAACTCATTTGGAAATAAAGAATTTTAACCGTGCTCGCTATTGTCATGTTCCGATATCTTCCAAGGGTATCGTAACGTCAGGTTTACAATCAATGAAAGTTGTCAACACTCTTTCTATTATTAACATCTTTGGATTCCAAATTTTTAATTTGTTGACGTGTATTTCTTGCCGTCAGAAAAAGTATTTGCTTTTCAAATAAATAATCGATAGTAATACACATACTCGTACTACTATTATAAACACGAAAGCCTATCTGTCTGTTAGTCTTTGACGTCTACATAGCCGATTCGATTTTAATAAAATTTGAAATGCATATTCTTAGCTAAAAATTGTATGAAAATTGGAACTATTCTTCTCTAGGAATTTATAATTAAATAATTCATTATTAATAGCTAGTTCACAGAATAAATATTTAATTTACCCCGTGTTGGTCCGGGCTCCTTTGCAGAATAGACCATCTGCCTTCCTGTGCCAGGCAGCTCGTAAAAGGCGAGCATAGGCTTGCCGTCACTAACACCGTGACATCTGACTAGGTGGTAGAGTTTAACAGCGACTTGCCCGGATTGGTACCACCGCCTTACCTATTCCTGCCGCCATAACGTCATGACGTGTTCTGGTTCGGAGGGTAAGGTAGCCGGTTAACTTACTTTTGTTCGAGGCCTAACATCCTGGCCTCTGGTTGGCAACGCACCATTACCACCTTTAGTGTCTCTATGCGGCGGGAATTTTTTACCATCAGGAAATCCGTGTGCTTGTTTGCCTTCCAATGTAAAAAAAAATAACAGTAAGGAAATTAAGCCTAGTTGAGTACTCTCAAGAATTATACTAAAGAACTTGAAGCAGTATGGTTGTCATATTGTTTTTTTTTAGCAATCGAGTTTCAATAACTAGGTACGTAGTTTATAAATCCATACTAATATTATAAATGCAAAAGTTTGTCTGTCGCTTTTCACCGCTTAGGAGCCTTGTCGATGTGTATGTTTGTGTGAGTGTGTGTGTGTTAACATTGCAAGCGAAGTTTGTAGGTAGTTTCTACAGTGTTTGGTTTTGTACGTGGCTGCTTATTATTACTAAAGAATCACAGGGGAAATAAATAAATGTATATGGAATGTGCATTTAATAAAAACTTAGTCAACAATTTAATTATAACTAGGAGAAAGTTTAATTGAGACGGACGTCGTGTGCCGTATGTTCTTGAGTAACTGTAGTACTTCAGTTCGGAATTCTAGCTTCTGGTCCAAACTCAACTCTCTCACAGCAGGTAACAAGGAGTCGAAGAACGAGCGATCCTCGTCTTCTAGCTGGAAGCTCATATCATTCGATACAGGAGTATCTACAAATTCTATAGTGTTTGTTGGGACATTGTTCAGTCTTCTACGTTTCAGATTGTCTATGGTTGATGTCGTTTCTTCTTCTATTTGGAAGATATTTTGTTCTAGTTTCTTGCGTGGCCTGAGCAATTCAATTTTTTTATCGTCTTCACTGACGTCATCTTCGCTTTGTGATTGCTCGGTATTGTATATAGTGCTAAGGAAGGAGAGTTGTTTCGCGTACATGTAACCTCGTTTTCCGTCTTTTTTACGTAAATTTCGAACGTATGCGTCGCGAATGTTCCGCCATTTGCTGTGAAGTTTTCGATCTGAAACAAAAGAATTGTTAAAGTAAATTGTAAATGTTTAACCATCGTCGTCGCACACAAAATAGTTAAACGGAAGATTTAATCGAATAACATCTCTCATTAAGCTGTAAAAAACTCGCGATTAGCAACATATTGGCCATGTCAAAACAAAACTTTTGTCTGATTCTAGCAGCGTTCCTCTGAAATCGCTTGCAGCATTGTCCTTGTGGACAAATTACAACTTGTGAGGGTCGTGATACAAAATTTGCAAACTAAAGTTTTATTTTATTTTTAAAATTCAAAAAGAAGAAAAGAGAGCAATGTCTTTCAAATTCATAGCAAAATATTAACTACTTAGGTACATCTATACAAATCGATGTTTTCTGTACGCATGTAAATACAATTCTACTGAACAGAGTAAACTCAGAGCTGTGTGTATTAGTAATTACGTCAATAGAATGTGTCTCATATGCCCAAGTTTCTTAGGTAGTAATTACTAGCATTCCTATGACGACCTCTTCTGGAACGTTTAATTAAAAAATATCATCACGTCAAAGCACTAGAATCAGTTATAACTCATGCCTTCAATAATATGTCTATAATGAATCCCTAGGACTTTTTGACTTAACTGGAAAGCAAACAAACAAACGATGAAATTGACGTCGTCTCTAGCTAAGTAGAAATATGAAACAGTATGGAAACTACCTACAAAGTACAAACGTTCAAAAGGGCTTTACACAAAACATACATACGCATCGACGAGGTCCCTAAGCGATTCAGCACTCTGCAGAAGCGACTGTCGCATCAAAACGTTTAGTCACGTTGTTATTTGTTTCGGCGATCTTTTTAAAAAGCCACGAGCTTATCAGTTTTTTGCTGGGATTGACCGATGCCATGTGATTATCTACTTATCTTATTAATTATTAAACTACGCAGCTATTGCAATACCACTTATTAAATAAATAAGGTGACAACCCTATAGCTTCAATGGAGTGTAGGTATGAACTAGGCGTAGTTTTCATTCTGTTCCATATTTGTAGTGTGTCCCTATCCTCCAAACTAGAACACAAATCAACCAGCATTTCTGATGACAGCAATTGGCAACGTGAGGCACTAAATACGCAGAAGTCGTAGAAGTACTCGCTCCAGCACGTAGTCAGCCACTGCCGTAGTTACAAAGAAGCATAGTGACTTTTACTCTCCATTGTCGTGTTCCGTTTTGGAGGGTACAATAACCGGTTGGTTAGCCACGTGATCTAAGCTTTTGGCCATGAGATAGTGATTAATGAACCAACAGTATTTCTGGGACGTCTATAGACGACGCTTGTGTCTTACCATCCTCTATTTGTTTTATGATATTAGAAGGCAAACACGCAGACGGATTTCCTGATGATAAGAAATTCACGCCGTCTAGAGACACCAAAGGGAGTAATGGTGCGTTGCCAACCTGGGGCCGGGATGTTTGGTTTTACTTTTCAAAAGTAGTTATAGATCAGTCCAGTCGACCGTCACAGGGATCGTTGGCGTGACACAACCTAATATTTGTAATGCCATTCACATCTATCTTTGGCAAGCGTCTTGGACTCTTGACTGGTTTAGTATTTGTTCAATAGTTTCGTGGTTCAATACTCAAGGCCTGTAGGGTTACTCTTGAAGCTCGATTCACGCAATATTGGAAATTGGAATCGAGTGTCTCATTTTAGGTACTTTTGAGCACAATAGTGGGAACTATTTACGTTAAATTAATAGTAAACATTAAATTGTTTTATCGCATTCGTTGAATTTATTTGTAACTTAATGTTAAATCCGCTAGTACTGCGTTCAGAAAGAAAGTATCTTCACGCCCATATCCCCGAAGTGGTAGGCAGAGGCACAAACAGGGCACCCATGAATAGTCGAAGATACTAAGTCCCACAATGTTATAGGTGGCAAGCCTATCGCCAACCGGGCACATTTCCAATCCCGAGCAACATTTTATTTTTCATTAGAAAATTGAAAAAACCCCATTTTCTTTTTGTTGCCTGACCCTGGATTCGAACCCGGGACCTCATGCAGTCAAGTCCAACAACCACAGAGGCGATCAAGAGTACCTAAAATGACATACCTATACGATTCCAATTTCCAGTTTGCATGGTATCGAGATTCAAAAGTAAAGCTACTGTTGTCGTCAAATCGTGTTAGAACCACATCTTATTTAACTATAGTACCTAGGCACCTAAGCACAAATCACTAATAAGCGGACATACATCAACATTAAACTGCAACACAGGAATCAGAATCAGAATAATCTTTATTCACATGAACCATACAAGTGGTATTTGTGCGCGTCGACATTTTTTAAACTATTACCGGATCGGAATCACGGCGCCGGAAAGCAATAACATAATAAGTAACGAATTGTAACTAACATAAAAACTTGGCAAGGTTTCGCCAACCGGGCACAAATCCAACCCCGGACGTTATTTTTATTAGAAAATTGAAAGACACATTTTGTTTTTTGTGTGACTCGAGGATCGAACCTGGGATCGCATAAGTTCAACACCGAACCGCTACACTATTATAGAGGCGATAATTTATTATGGTGATTATTTATTATTGAGTTTTGAAAAAGGTTCCGTATAGGTTATGAAAGATGTTCAGCATAAGATATGAATTACGTTTAAAAAAAAGTATCTTCACGCCCATATCCTCGAAGCGGTAGGCAGAGGCTCAACCTGGGTACCCACGACTAGCCGAAGACACTAAGTCCCATATTATGTAATACAACCGGGAAACATATTCAATCCCGGGCAACATTATCTTCATTAGAAAATTGAAAATACAGATTTTCTAGTTTTTAAGTCGCCCGACCCGGTAATAGAACCCGGGACCTCAAGAAGTCAAGCCCGACGCCGCCCGGAATGCTAGAACACGTTAGGCAATTAGGTTAATTTAGGTTAAAAATACTAAACTGAAACAAACTAAGGAGCGCTAAAATTGTGTTATTCCCTATTTAGGTTCCAAAAAACCGGTAGCGCCCGTGTGATGTTTAGCAGTGGAAATAATAATCTTAATTCTTAAGTGATGTTAGAAAAAAAAAAGTTAAATTGCAAGACTATCCTAATCTTAAATACCTACGAATAGAAGGTCGCTGCGGTGCTTATAATGTATGCGTCATCACAGTATGCCATAATAGCCTTTTCGGCATTAGAATTACAAATACTAGCGGCTAATGATCATTGCCAGTTGGAATTTCGTTAATTACAACTACACTTCGAGATAAATTAGTTGGTTTCTAGAAATTGTTGCACTGTTCTTGCCTGTTAAGAGGCTTGAAGTATGAACGAACTGACGTAGGTACATAGCTAATTAGGTAATAGGTATCTCTATGAAAAAAACTTAAACTTATAGCAGTTTTTTTTATATTAGGTTACATTAGGTTCATAGGTATATCGTCTTTGCGGTGTAGCGGTCCAGTTGTTTGAATTGATTGCATGAGATCCCGAGTTCATTCAATTTAGGTTCAATCAATTTAGGTTTTCCAATTTTCTTTAAAAAAACGTTGCTCGGGATTGGATATGAGCCCGGTTGGCGATAGGCTTGTCACCTATCACATTGTGGGACTTACTATCTTAGGCTAGTCATGGGTGCCCTAGTTGTGGATCTCCTTACATCTTCGGGCATATGGGCGTGAAGATAATATATATGTATATTGGTTCTGTTATAAAAATCGGCCATATCGATATCGACCAATAGGGAAAAACGGAGTGCGTTTTCGTTGTAGGTAATTAATAAATCTACAAGATTACCTACCTACCTGCTAAACATTTGTTTTCCTCGTTTCGGTCCTAGAGTTCTTAGAATTTGGAGCCACTTAGATTTACATTTTTTTTGGTAAGGAATCTTAGGTCAAAATTTAACTTTAGAAAAAATCGTATTTCATCAATAATTTTATAAAAACATAGTTTTGATTAAAATTGCAAAAAAAACTTCTAGATAATTTTTGACCGTAGTTAGTTAGGTACATCGGTAATACATGATCGTACATCGGTAGGTATTAAATTTGATAAAAATCCTACAGGTACGTACCTAACTACGTTTAAAATCGTACTATTGGCAACACTGCCAACCTTTTAGGTCTTTCCTATCCTTAACAGCAACTCGTATGCTGGGCTTTGCTCGTTTGTCCCTACAACCGTACCCAAGACTAGGTAGGTATATGAATGTTCGAATAAATTTTGGTTAGACTGTTAAGCAGATGGTCTATTTACTTATCGAAACTCTTGTACCATTAAAAAGAATAATAAATGTGAAGGAAGTCAGACAATCTTGTCAGGTTCGTGAGGTCTGGCACTTAATACTCTCTGCCTACCCCGTAAGGGACTTGGCGTGAAGATATGTATGTATCTCTTGTACCTAGGTATTATAGAGATCTCATCCCGCACTTTACATGGACCCTATGTTGATTAGGTATAGGTAGCAAACCTATTTTTTACTTTTCGTTGAAGTTTGTAAAAGGTTAAGTTTGAGAGTAACCCTGGAATGAGACATACCTAGCACACTACGTCCAGAAAATACTTACACACTTCCACTTTATCAAATTCAGACATAACATCCAAGTCTGGTATAAACACCCTGGCGACACCTTCCCATGCTCCCTGCTTTTTACTCTTGTACCTGTTCCCCTCACTGTTTAGGTCCCATATTTCCGGATGTTTCCTAATTTCGTTTATAAAACTCTCCGCGTCCAACGAATAACTTGTCATTTTGTTTGAAAAACGATACGTGCACAAGCTGTATCACTACCGCATTTTTTATGTAACTTGAACACGAACTCATGCATAAACGCTATGTATGTTGAAGTCGGTCGATACGTCCACAAGAACACGTTGCGCCGCAGCGGTTTGGCAACGCCGCGTTTGTGGGAAAGGACATCGAAGTCGCACCGCGCGGCCGACTGAAACTCGAATATAAAGAGCGAGCGACCCGACCGAGCAAAAGATCCGCGCGAACTGACGTAGCAGTGCCGCAGTCGGCACGACGACGCAGCGTAAACGCTGCAATGCGACGGTTTGGCAACGTCGCCAGCCGTAATGTTAGCGTAGTTTGTAATCGCACGTTTGTCGTTTGCCCTTGAGTTTTAATCAACATCGGAATTCAGACTTTGATTATGTCATAGTCATTATGTATAGACGCAGGTTATTCATGTAATGTTATTTAATATACCTAACAATTATCATCATAAATTACCTTCTGTATCTTCGTCAGTATGGCACCTATTTTTGATTTTTTTACATCGCTCGATTGAAGGTATCTTTGGCAATTGATTGAATTTGATGAAATAGATGTCTAGTCTAGATAACATAGACGCACGACTCGTTGCGCCAGTCTCGAGTTAACTAACTAATAACTATCGAATACTCAACTACCCAGACACTAGGTACCAAGTCTTTCTACAAGTGGGCTAACAACTTCACCCAATTAATGTGTACTGATTTTAAGATAAGATCTAACAACGCTTCTGTAAGAATTACGAAACATTGTTAGTATTTTGTTGCCGGTCGCTCCGCAGAGCTACCGTTGACCATGAGTCGTTGTGGGATTGCTGTGATTGGCTGAGATTATGATTCTTGAATAATAACAGCGACATTATTGTTCAGCGTCATCTTTTTATAATTAATAAAAAATGTAGAGATAAATTAACAATTTTTTTTTTATAACTAATACAGTTTTTTTTTTTATTTTCAGGTATACAAAAGAAGAGCTGAAGGTAACAGTTAATACATAATTTGTTCATTCTTTGTATTTGTTTGTAATGCAAATCGAAGAAGCAGACTGTTAAATGTCTACGCCTAGTATAGAGTTAATGGCGTTCCCAACCACTGGCTATCTACCTAAGTAGGTAAAAAAAACGAAACCAACTGTCTTTTTTATAGAATGCATTCTTTTTTACAATCTATGATATAGGTATGTGGTGTAAGCACAAATGAAATTGTAGGGAATAGGTAGTACTTAGGTACCCAGCTTTTTTCGTACGTACGAGTTGGACTCAACTCGCATTTAAAATAATTATCGTTTGTAGTTTTTTTAGCGCTTAGTGCAGAATAAACAGAGCCCTTACCATGAGTTTACAGCTTGTCAAATTTGCGAAAAAAAGCGAAAAGCGAATGCAGGGTTACTCGTGGTGTTTTGTTAAAGTTTATATCAACACAACACCATTCGCAATGCATTCGGAATTTTGTTTCGGAATTCCGTTTCGAAAAAAATCGATTACAACGAATCCATACAAATCTATTAAACTACCTGAATTTGTACGGATTTGTATGGTCCAAAATTTCGTTTCGGAATTTCGAAAATAGATTCCGTTAAGGAATTCCGCATGTAAGCGGAGGACCTAATGAGTTACATACGCATTTTGAGTAAAAAGAAGTTGAGAGGGTGTCAAGGGACACCCGGATGGAACTAAGTTTTCTCTCTCACTCTTTCTATAAGTGAGAGACAGACAGACAAACATGCGCACGCCGCACAGCTTACTTTAGCAAAAAGTCCCGACCGTCCCGACCGTCGGTCACACTACACTTAGTTACTGCTGCTCGTTATTTTAATAGTATTTCATATGTTACATTGAAAAAGGCGCAACTGAATTGCATCACACTTAAAGTTTTAGAGTAGTGAAATATTATAATAGTTCTAAATTTGTCTAAAAGTGAAAAATATGTGCTAATTAAGTGAGATAAGCTTAATGTGAGAAGTGATTTAATAATAGAGTGGAGGGTACTTGCTATTGTACCTCATACCCTCATAGTAATAACAAACTGTGTCACTGCGTATACATGACAAATAAAAAGCGATAGTTAATTTCACCAAACAAGTCATCGCTGCCGTAGCGTAACAGTTAAGCACCCGACCTCAAAGACCGAGACGCGGGTTCTAACCCACATAGATCCATATTTCTTTTTTTTTTATTTTTTTATTTTTTCTTTTTTTTTTTCTTTCTTTAACTGAATCAAGGAAAGATGTATTGCTTAGCTTGTAAAAATCTTGTTGGTGGATGTGATTTGCTGAAGTGTATTGAATGTACTGGCACATACCACTACCAATGCCTCAACATGAATTCAGCGTTCTACGAGAGTCGCAAACGTGAGTTAAAAAAGGGATGGAAGTGCGAAGATTGTGTCAATGTCACATATCGCTTAAAAAAGGATGATACTCCAGTTCGTAGTGCCCTTTGTTTTGCGAGCAATCTGGATATGTCTTGCGATGATATACCAGCGGATAATCAATCAGTTACAGCGACGACGC
>NJDD01001347.1:9689-20655 GCA_002245505.1 Calephelis nemesis
CAAAAATTACTAAAAACGCCTCACGTAATCAACAGACCCATTCACATTAATCACCGTTAATGTGTTCTTGTCCAACGCCCCTCTAGGAGGCAGGTGATTGACATGCGACAGGGAAACAATTCAGGTAAGAATGGAAATCAACGTTTCTAACACACAAACCTTAAAATTTTCAATAAATTTTTTCATTGATAGGATTAAATTGAGATAAAACTAAAATAAGTTTTCTTCAGGATATTATGTATTTTAACGTCAGCTTCAAAGGCCCAATTGTGATGCCCGAAAGCAATAACACTACTGAGCCCCAACTTTATTGTTAAAAAAGTATCTTATCGCCCATATCCGCGGAAGGGTAGGCAGAGGCACAACCAGGACACCCACGACTAGCCGAAGTCACTAAGAGCGACCGGATTGGTACCACCGCCTAACATATTCCTCCCACCATAACGTCAGTGCTTGCCGTTGACGTGTTCCGGTTCGGAGGGTAAGGTAAACTTAGTTTTGCTCGAAGCCTTACATCCCGGTCTTAGGTTGGCAACGCACCATTACCACTTTTGGTGTCTCTAGGCGGCGTGACTTTCTTACCATAAAGAAATCCGTCTGCTTGTTTGCCTTCCGATATCATAAAAAAAGCAGCCCAAAATACTTTAAAAAAGCACTTTAGTCTCCCCAGTGACCAAGGTGCTGCCATCGTTAAAATATCAAATGTTAGCTCCGAACCCAATTCCACTGCGAATATTTGATGAGTGTTAATGCGTTCCCCGTTCAGCGCGCCACTCGGGCGGGTGGTGATTGACAGGCGACAGGTACACAATTGGAAGAGAATGGAAATCAATGTTTCTAATGTTAAAATGTTTGGGGTAATTGCTCCGAATTTAAGGAACGAACTCACCAACATCACACGTAACCGGTTAGATTTGTTGATAGAGTATTATGATATTACAATACGTAACGATAAGACAAACGTTGATTCAGAAAGGAATCTTATTTGCATGTCAGTAATATATCGGGACAAATTACACGAATGGATTTATATTATTAATCTACATAATTTAATCTACATAATAATATATAAAAATGAATCCCGATTTCGCGTGATCACCGCATTACTCCTAAACGGATGGACCAATTTTGTTAATTTTTTTTTGTATGTTGGCTATTGTCAGAAAGTATAGAGAAATATAGAGAAAAACTGGAAAAGTTGCAGGAAAAATGGGAAAAGCAATATTTTTTATACAAACTGTTAGTTTTAGTTAATGTCAAGCGATACAAAGTTCACCGGGTCGGCTAGTCATATCATGCTTATCTCTCTAGTGAGTGGTTTCCAGTCGTCTCTAACCATCTGACTTTACCGATTTCGAGTTTATAGGTCTACAGTGGGTAGAGTTTGTTCAGTTAGATATTGTACGTAGAAGGCAGGTAAGCATAAGATAAGGCAAAGTAACAATAATTACTTTACGTGATACCTGTAAAATAAAAATGCTTCATACTTGAAATAGAATAACACAGCCAACAAGCTCATACCTTTCTTGACGGTAACGGTGATCAACCATAACCTATAAACACCAAAAATGATACAGGGACGTCGCTATCCCTTGAACTGGGCGTTAGACCTAATCTGCAAGTATATTGGCTACCCTACTATCTGAATTAAAATACGAAAAACATAAGGAAGGTAAAGCGGTTAATTTATACCCGGACAATTTAGTAAATATCAATCTATTAATAGTGATCTTCTTGGTAAACCTATTTAATCTATTTTTACCAGACTAGACAGTGAGGCGGATAATCCATTCTAAATCGGGATATGAATAGAATTTTCTAGCAAATATAGATAAATGTATATCCCGATTTATGGTGTTGTTTATATACTTATACTTATTTCTGTTGTAATATATATTATTATTATCAAAGTGTTACAAGGAGTAGAATCGTTAGTTAACAATCGTATTACAAATTTACTTACTGTAAAATTAGCTTAATTAGTACATCTATCTAATTTTTTTATGATATTGGAAGGCAAACAAGCAGACGGATTTCCTGGTGGTAAGAAATTCACGCCGCCTAGAGACACCAAAGGTGGTAAAGGTGCCTTGCCAACCTGAGGCCGGGACGTTAGGCCTTCTAATCTAATGTATTTATGTGTCGAATATTAAGTGATCCATGTCGAAGTGTAAAAATAAAAGTAAATGTTCAGCGTGAGAATGCTCCTTAACACAAAATTGTACACACTGGTTATATGTTCGTTGCCGAAAATGTAATGTGTCAGAAAATATCTGAGTCTACCGCGTAAGATCAACGTGATTATTTCCTGAGTTTAATAACTGCATTCCTTATTGTTAACGTCACTCTGACGTATTTGCTTTCTTTCTTCATACACTTTAAATCAGTTTCTGATTTTATGTCACCGACTAAAATTAGTTACATTTTTTTATGTTACAAGGCTGCAAACAAGAGACTGCTCTTTTGATGATGAGAGACAAACTTCACCTATAAAAGCTATAGATGTTACTGGAACGTCACTATCTTACTGCCTCGATTTAAAGCCACGTGCGCAATACTACCATCTACTTTACCCTGCACCGATACTATGGCAGCACGAGCAATCAGAACCGCAAATCTGAGTTTCTGTATAGCATCCGACTTCTTAGTTGTGGCTGGTAATGGTGGTAGGTTAATCTATAAACCGAAACCACAAACTTATCAAGAGCGATGGGTACATCGCATCTCGATACCGCAAAATAAAATTAAAGCGACGATGATAATATAGATAAGAAATTACATCATGTCAGCTTCAGAAGTACTATCTGAAGATATATTATATTTATATAGTATATTAAAAGATATAAATAAATAACGATATATTAGTCTGGACAGAACACAACTTTCAGTGAAGAAATAGATTCATACATTATAGGCGAAATCGCTGCGCTTACGTCCTCATAAAAATATGCCATACATTCGAGTCCTCCGACGCTTTATCACTAAGACGGTGACACTGATTATGTGGTAGAAATGTTGAGTGGGTAATGATACAATTTCTTACACGATCCTGGTCGTGTCACAGACAACAAGAATTCGAAGTACCTTTCAAATTTATAGTTTCCATAAGCGATAGTTGTCACTTACCACCAGGAGCGCCACCTGCTTTATTTATTACTAGCTGCGCCCCGCGGTTTCACCCGCGTAAGTCCCAATCCCGCGGGAACTCCGGGATAAAAAGTAGCCTATATGTTATTCTGGGTCTTCAGCTACCTACATACCAAATTTCATCGTAATCGGCTTTGTAGTTTTTGCGTGAAAGAGTAACAAACATCCATACATCCATACATACAAACTTTCGCATTTATAATATTAATAGGATGACATCGCAAAGTCGTCTACAAAGTACCGTACCTACGCGCTGAGTGCTCTGACATGCTAGATAGCTACTTGCTAGATACCTATTTTTTTTCATAAATGGACTAATTTATAGATACTTTATGCCTAGAAAAAATTTGGATGGTGATAAAAAAATCTTGCTGTATAAACTTTCTTCCCTTATTATAGTCTTTTAGGGGTTGATTTTTGAAAAGATGTAGCCTGCATTTGAACAGAGAGATATATAGAAATATAGACAGACTGACAGACTTTGGCAATCATAATTTTAGTACGAATGATATTGATAGATTTATAACCTCCTTCTTTTGGAGTAGGTTAAAACAGTAATAAAACTAAATATGCACTTGAAATATTTTTAAAAAACAATGATCAGTATTTATTTTATACAAGATACATAACTTAGAATGAGGACTATTTAGTTTACTCTCTTTTTTCCAGGGTATTTATTTATACTAGTTATTTGTCTGCCGATTCACTTTTATTTATCTCAATCAGTCCAGACACATGGTTCAATGTAAATATAGATGTGGACGATAAATAACCGGCACACGAATTATTTGCTTGCGTGTGCGCACAAATCGTGCGATATAGCAGAACATTTATCAATGATTATTATTATAGATCAGTCAAACAAAATATTTTGCGTATATATTTTGAGATTTCTCTGTGTTGGTCAGGGCTTGATATAATGGGCCTCTCCGCCAGGCGCCTCGTAAGAGGCGATCACATGTTACGTGTCTAGTTCATCACCTACCAAACCTGCTAGTGGTAGAGTGCTTCGCAGCAACTGGTCCTGGTAAGGGTCCACCTGACGCCATAATGACAGTGTCATGTTCCGGTCAGGTGGCTAGGGTAGCCAGTACATTTGCTCATCAAGGTTAAAATGCTGGTTACAGAACAGCGACGCACCTATAACATCTGTGGTTTGTATAGGTCTCGGTTATCTCTTACCTTAGGAAAACCTGTGTGCTTGTTCGCTGACCTACCACGTAAAGGGGCGAGCATCGATTTGTCACTATCACCGAAACCGCAACTACAACTACGTGGTGAAGTTTTGCGACAACTACCCTAGATTCGTACTTACACTATCCCATTCCTGCCGTCATTAAATGAGGATTCGATTCTATCGTGTTCCGGTATGGGGCTAATCACAGCATCAGATTAACGTCTGAGTAACGTCATGACGTGTTCCGGATCGGAGGGTAAGGTAGCCGGTTAACTTACTTTTGCTCGAGGCCTAACATCCCGGCCTCTAATTGGCAACGCACCATTACTACATTTAGTGTCTCTAGGCGGCAAGAATTTCTTACCATCAGGAAATCCGTCTGCTTGTTTGCCTTCCAATGTTATAAAAAATGTAATGCGTTAGTATAACCATTGGTTGTTTATCTTTAAGTAACTAAGCGTTGCTCACAGTTACACAAAATATTTTGTGTTAACAATAAACAACGAACGACTGTTGTAGTACCTAGTTTACTATTCGTGCAAAAAAACTACCGTTCGTAAGGAAAAACGACTTGTTTCTTGAATACAGGAACTGAGCATAAATGAGTAATTTTCCATCCTACCTGATATTACATTTTTACTATTCGTAAGAAAAACTACCGTTCGTGAGCTAAAACGACTAGTTTCTTGTGTATGGGAACCGGGCATTAATGTCAAATAAAACGGATGGTAAAACACCGATCTTAATGAATTTGAAACACGAAGCCGCGGTCAATCGTTAGTTTGGCTTAGAACTAATGTGTCTGCGTATCTAAAGTTGACAAACCAACGGACTGGGTTATTAATAAGGTGAAAGGTTCAAAGGACCCAAACCCTAAGGTCCCACAAGTGTAGGGTCCCTATATTGTGATTTGACAATCGAGGACTACCGTCAACAAAAATTAAGCTTCAAATTATTTTGGGCATTTTTAAAAAAAAACCCTGGAATGACTGACTGAACTAACCCCAAAGAAAGCAAATTTTAAGCCTGTGTAATGAATGTTCATCAACGATACTAATACTTACATAAATAACAAAAACAGTGGTCTACCGGTCCGGCATCGGACTTGACTTCTAGAGGTCCCGAATTCGATCCCCGAAAAGAAAGGAATTAAATTTCGCAACGGTATTTAAATCCTTAGTAGCTCAAAAAAAAGTGTACAGGTTTAAATTCTATCTGGGTCAATTTTTTTCATTCTTTAAAATTTGTAGATATTTTTAACAAATTGGTGTTTTCGAGTTTATTAACGTATTCAAATAAACAAAGCTATTTTAAAAATAAAGGAAAAAACAAGTTTCCTGATAATAATGAATAACATACACACAACAAAATTTAGTAGATATAACCAGAAAAGATAGCAAAATATGGAAATGAAACGCATGTCCTATTTGTGGATACCGCTTGGCAACCCTACTCCCGGGCCATACTAAACCTGTCACGAAACGTTGCCTCGGGTACTATGTCGTTAATAACATATTACGAATCTATTTTTCAACTACATACGTTACAACAGGGAAGGCACGACTGTCTGTTTGAATAATTAAAACGATCCCTCCACTTTTATCCATTTTAAAATATCCTTGTTCATATTACATCATTTACAAGTTAATGTCTTTTCCATTACTTTCTTTTAAATAAATAAGTAATAGTCCAATTCTGTGGAGCATCCGCTGAAGTCTGTTGAACGGAGGCAAAATGAAAAATATCTTGTAGACAATCATACCAATATTACAAATGCGAAGTTTGTATGTTTGTTTGTTGGTAACAACAATACATTTGAATTTTCGTAAAATTTAGTACACACATAGAGGATGAATTGGATTAACACAATAGATCGTTTTATCCCGAAAAAATGTCCCAGTGGAACCACTAGCCATCCGGGCAACGCCGCGCGCAACAGCTAGTAATAAAATATTTTATTAGATTCCAAAAAAGGGAGGAGGTTGTTCAGAACTGAATATATAATAACAATAAAGTATTTTAAAAATTTTCTTTCATTTGTAGACATAATCAGAGGTTTTACCAAGTGCCAATGGTGGGACAAATCATTTTTTTATAATATAAGATACGGCAAAGCAAACACTTTGTATGAAGAGCGTTTATGGCTCATCGCTCAACTTTATCTCCTCCTCACCATAATATTATGTGGAAGATGGATGACACAGTTAATTATGCATAAAAATGTATTTCAACGATCACTTTTCTCTAACATGGGATTAACAAACAAGCAGATGGATTTTATAATAGAAAAAATACAAATAGTTTACAAAACCACAGACATTAATGGTACTTTGTCAACCTAAGGCTAAAATTGTCAAGCCGGTTGCGTTTGTTGTTATAAATCAGAAAAAGACAATAATGAGCAATGACGTCTAGTGGCAAGAATAGGTATGACAATTTTTACGTGTTAAGAAAACTTTATGAGAGATTCCATTAAATAATATTTTCAAGATAAAATATTTTGTAGGTTCCTGTGACGAATCTACGCACCAATTTTCTGTAATTCTATACTGGAACACAGGATTTTGTAGTACAGTAAGTGAATTACAAAAACCGAACGGAAAGATGCAACATGTCCTTCCGACCATCCGTACGTATGATGACGAAAGGATGGACAGCCAGTTGATTACCCAACTACATACATAGCTTCACGCCATGTCCCTTACGTGGTAGGCAGAGAGTATCGAGTGCCAAACCTCACGATCCTGACAAACCTGACTTGCTTCTTTTACATTCATTACCCTTTTCATACAAACACTCCGTTTTCGGAGACTCTTGACACCACCCTCGGATAATATCCGAGTGATCTGATCATGAAATGTCAGCCTTGGTCTCTCCGGGTACCTACATCCATCCACATTCGCATTGTGTATCTTTCTGCCAATCTTTTATTTGTCATTTCTTTCCACATGGCCGAACCAGCGGAGTATGCCCTTTCGCATTTTAACACCAACACTTTATTTCAATCTCACTCTTTCTAGGATCTCATTGTTACAAATGCAGTCAGCGAGAGTTACACCACAGATTTTCCGTAGCGCTCTCATTTCGACCGCATTTATTCTACTTTTATGCTTTTTCTGACATACCCGACTCTCGCTTCCATACAATAACGTTGGGATAAGCACAGAATTATGCGACTACTTAGATTAGGCAGTTGACAAGAAGATATGTGTTTGGTATGTACCGTTCTACGATTTTTGTATAAAATCTAGTAGTCCGAACCCTAGTTGCTACAGTAGTTGTAGAAATTGAATTTACTCATAACATGATGAAAACTTTTAA
Organism: Calephelis nemesis; assembly: GCA_002245505.1. NCBI lineage: Eukaryota > Metazoa > Arthropoda > Insecta > Lepidoptera > Riodinidae > Calephelis > Calephelis nemesis. Next base: position 17,335 of record NJDD01001347.1, read on the forward strand.
CGAAAATTGGTTTTGGATTTAAAGTAAACATAACTTTGGTATTTCCACAAATATATGTATCTAAAACAAACTTTTTTTAAATAAATTTTTATAAATAAAATAATTAATATATATCCCAGGTTCAAACGCACAAATTGAATCTCAACTCAAAGTAGGCAAATTATATGCTTGTGTTATAAGTGGTAGACGACGATACTAACACACAAAGACACTTAAATAGATACCAGTATAAATTTAATAAGCACCCAGACCGGGAAATACAGACATAAATGCTCATCAATGTCTGCCACCAGTTTTTTATTTGATTTCCACACAGATCACAATTATTATTAGATACCTATTTGGTGGTTGAGTATCGTACTGCACCTTGTCCGGGTGTGTATCTACCGCCTTACATATTCTTGCTGACAATGACATTGTCATTTTCGGATCGGATCGGATAGTTGGTAGATTTGCACAATAATTGTCATAAAATAATCCACAGACACAAATACACAGACCATGACATCTACACAGATGCACCTACAACATCTATGGTGTTTCTAGGCGACCGTTATTTTTTACCATCAAGAGAGCCGTGTGCTATCTTATCACATACATAAAAAAACACAAACATGTACCTACATGTAATTATACGGACCACATGTTTAGTCATACTGATGAATCAGGCAAATATAGTCCAGACGGAAGTTTGTTGTTTCAGATTATTTATTATTAGTGTGACACCTAACACCGGTACATAAAAGTAGCATAGCGGGTACATTCACCCACTACATGAACAAACGACCTGGGCACAGTCGCAGGCGTGCGGTGGGTTTATAAGGCGGAGGAGTGAATGACGTGGTAGAGTTTGGCGAAATATTATCATAGTACATATATATGAAAAAACTAAAGGAGGCACATTACATAGTGAAGGCTAACATGAACCAACTTTCACTGACCAATTGCACAGCAAAAAAGGGATACTATGTTTTTAAAGGGCATGCTGATCGGACTCAAGTGATTCCGTATACGATAATGGCGTAACATGTACTAGAACCCAAGTCTTTTTGAGCTGCACACCATGCAGCTTACTGCTACATAGTAATATCTTCACGCCCATATCCCGGTAGGGGTAGGCAGAAGCACAACCAGGGCACCCACGACTAGCCGAAGATACTAAGTCCCACAATGTGATAGGTGGCAAGCCTATCGCCAACCGGGCACATTTCCAATCCCGAGCAACATTTTTTTACCTAGAAAATTGGAAAAACCCAATTTTCCAATTTCCTTTTAATTTTGTTGCCCGACCCAGGATTCGAACCCGGGACCTCATGCAGTCAAGTCCAACAACTGAACCGCTAGACCACTGAGGCGACGAAATTGTAATTAACTTGGTCAATATAATATTTTTTGTGTGTGATAAAACGGAGTACAAGCCTATTGATTTCCTGGTGGTAAGAAATAACCTATAGTAGATTTTAGTTGATAATATAGAAATGTGGTAATAATGATATGTGGTGGTATAAGAGTCTTTGAAGCCGGCGTGTTTGTATAAAAAGGGTATGAATGTAGAGAAAACCAGGCAGCTCTGCAAATATGACATTTGCTCACGATACTATCTGACTACCCCTTAAAGGACTTTACTTTAAGATATGTATGTATGTAAATCAGATGGCATGAACACATGTATGTATGTCCCAAGGCAACCATACAACATAACAAAAACTAATCGTTACTGTAAGACAGCGAAGTAGACTCTACTGACGGTTAGAGAGAATCGTGTAAACACACCATAGATGTTGCTGGTACGTCACTATATACACAGATCTTTTTTTTTATGTTGTAGGAAGGCAAACAAGCAGACGGATTTTCTGATGGTAAGAAATTCACGCCGCCTAGAGACACCAAAGATGGTAATGGTGCGTTACCAACCTGAGGTCAGGATGTTAGGCCTCGAGCAAAAGTAAGTTTACCGGCTACCTTACCCTCCGAACCGGAACACGTCATGACGTTATGGCGGCAGGAATAGGTAAGGCGGTGGTACCAATCCGGGCGAGTGGCTGCGAAACTCTACCACCTAGTCAAATGTCACAGTGTTAGTGACGGTAAGCCTATGCTCGCCTTTTACGAGCTGCCTGTTAGGAAGGCGGATGGTCTATTCTGCAAAGGAGCCCGGACCAAAACTACGACGACAGGAATAGATAAGGCGTCGGTACCAACAAAGGCGAGCTGCTGCACTGCACCTTTGCACTTAGTTCAAATGAAAGACACTCCATTTATCATTGGATTTAATATCTGCTTAAGATTCAAGAAAGGGCTTGAAGGTCTTACACCTACTGAGTTTTCCAGTGCGCTATTAAAGTTCAATATAGGTATTGAAATTAAACTCCTGGTGAAATTCATTTTGACATTTAAAGTAAAGATTCCTTACTTAAAGTCGCTCTTCAAAACAATGGTGGTAATTTTGTTGCGCACTCACTAAACTAATTTTAAGTTATCGCTGTCTTCTTTCAACGAAAGAAACAGAAAGAGACAAAACACTTAGCGCTGTCAAATTAGACCGCACACGTCATTTCTACAGACGTTAAACTATTACTCGGAAAACGTCGATTAAAAACATCGCGATTTGACATGTTCGGACTAATCTGACGTGTCTAAAACGTTCCATCTCTTTTGTTTTTGTTTCATTTGAGAAAGATAGCATGTAAATCCTATTAATATTATAAATGCGAAAGTTTGTATGTATGGATGTATGGATGTTTGTTACTCGTTCACGCAAAAACTACAAAGCCGATTACGATGAAATTTGGTATGTAGGTAGCTGAAGACCCAGAATAGCATATAGGCTACTTTTTATCCCGGAATTCCCGCGGGATTGGGACTTACGCGGGTGAAACCGCGGGGCGCAGCTAGTCTAAAATAAATTTAGTTTGTGAACAGCGGAATTACCACCAATACAACTGGTGTAGTTTCCAACTAGAATGTTCCAGTGAATTTCGCACTGTAAACGATTAAGGCCGGAATGAAAGAGAAGCACCGGTAATTACGGAAAGTGATGATTTTATCTAATTAAAAAACTTTTACACGTGCCTGCAGCCGGCACTAACGAAATAACTTCCAGCGTTCTTTCCTCGGAAATTGCATTTTATTGATTCACTATAGCAATTTTTCGTAATTTTACTCGCAATGTTCTCTCAGTGCCTTCAATTCTCTCAGTGTTCTCTACCGCATCTACGAGGGTCAAACTGAAAGTTCTTAGAAAATCAAAAACTAAGCATTCTAGCAAGTTATTCGTTTTATTATAACTTTTCAAAATAGCGTCCATTTACATCAATACAT
>NJDD01001347.1:22953-33524 GCA_002245505.1 Calephelis nemesis
TTCCCCGTGTTACTCCGAGTCATCTGTATAGGATAGCGATAGACCATTTCCCATCCTGTTGGGCAGTTCCTTACCTATTCCTTCCGCCATAATAATTTCAGTGTCATATTACGGATTCCGGAGGGTAAACTTGGACAATTTTCAAAAATTGACCTAATGTCCCGACGATGGTTAGCCTTTTTAGCCAAAGTAGGTATATCAATTAAAAAAGAAAAATAGAAATTAAAAAAAAAATCGTGCAAAGAAAATCGAATAGGCCACGCACCTTACGACAGTATCGCGGTATCTTACAAAGGGAGAACCGTCCTCTCTTTTCAAACATGTCAAATGACTTGACTGCTTTAGCTGACAAACAAATTTTAACTTGCAAATTGTAACTAAATTATATGTTCACACACATTTAGCCATAACTTAAAATTTACTTGAAGTTTTTAAACACCAAACTGTGACTAGCGTCAGGAAGAATAAGACAAATTTATTTTCACTAGTACGTTACAAATGATTGCCTAGCGTTTCAAGTTTGTATGTAAGATATTTTAAGATATTATGTAGTGAAGTACAAGGATACTACAATTTAGTTTAGATATACATATAATTTTTTTTCTCCATAAGAAGCTCTACTGAGCATTTTCTTCGACATTACAATCTAGTCTATAGACTAATGAGTAATTCTAATTTCTCTTAATCTTCTAAGCTACAGTATCTAAGTATAAGTCCATCAACTTTTACTTAGTGTCTCTAAACTTAAGTTCTATTGGTATCTTGAACTTAAAACACTGTCAATTGACTTTGACACTAGCACTTTGAGAATCTACACAACAATACACTAGTTCATATGGCTTTGTCCTTTTCAGCCTTCACATTGTACCTGTGATATCGAGGAGCTGCATTTAATACATAACTCGCAAAATTGATTAAGTAGTATAACATTTTTGGGTACATACTTCTAGATATAAAGTTAGAATAACTTTTCTCGGAACTCTCATTCTATGCATTAGTCTTTCTTCTTAACTATTTTTTAATCCAACTAATTTATTCCTTAATCCGGCACAAACTTATAACGCTATTGTAATAGAGTTATATTTACAGAGAGACTCCCAGTAGGCAGGCTTGAGTAAACACAAAAGTTAAATAAAGCATTAGCTTCAGCGCTGCGTTCAGGTTTTGTTTTATTTTTCTTTACCGTCACAATTAAGAAGATGAATATTTTTAATATTAAGAATTATTCACACAGCTGTACATTTTTATTATTTAAAAGCTAATTAACTTTTACCTTCATTGTGTTTCTGAGCTCAGTGTTCTATGGAAATATTTGTAAATACGAGTGCGGAATAAAAAGTATTCGACCTAACCAAGTAAATAAACACATACTACATCAGTTATATTTTTTTTTCTACATCAAGACCATCAAGTTCGATGTTCTTTTTTTATCTCCCATTCAAAGCATTAAGACCGGCGAAAAAAAAGATTCTCCCGTAGAGTCAAAATATGCATCTACTGCCGTTTTGGCCTCGTCGTTTTTCGAAAATCTTTTGACCTCACAAGAGATTTTATAGGTTAATTCAAATAAAAATATTTAATGTGCAAAATGTATACTTATTGTAAGCCACGAAACAGGAAAGACAGTGAGCTATGAATGAATTGGACTTACCAGAAGCCAAATACTCCAAATATATCCAGCTTCACATAACACACAAACCATTAAACAGTTTTATTAGCACCAACAATACACACACTACTAACTACTCGAAATAGGTTTCGCTTCGTCATCACCAAGAATCATCAGGGGCGTCATCATTCGACTGGACTACACGAAGGCCGAGCACAACCGTAAACCGTAAAAGTCATCCCAGCGAGTGAGTCTGATGTAAAGTAACCACTGGCCACTTCGCATAACCTTTTACAAAAATTAGTTGCCAACACGATGCCGACTCTTAAAGTAAATAGTTTCTACAATTTATTATTTTTTACAAATTATTCAACTAATAAAAACATATCTTAAATAAGACCTCATAAAGATCCACAATAATTTTATTTCGCTGCCTGTTATGATAAGTCTTAACTGTTAACAAAATGATCCCCGAGTAAAAGTATAATACAACTATTTGCTGAACAACTTATCTCCCAAAGCTGTTCATTCACTATATCACTCATTAATCTATTAATGTCTTCAGAAGGTAGAGACAGAGACCGTCAATGAATGAAACTTGTAAGCTATGAATAGGGTGTATGAGGCGCCCTATTCATAATTAATCCCACTAATTTTAATCATCATAATATTTCTTTTCTAAATCGCGCATGTAACATTTTCATGAAACTAGCTGGCAAAGATGCAGATTTTTTACTCTATGGTAAGAAATACACTTTGTCTTACATCACAGAAGGTAATGGGTTGCTATTTTTATGTTGAGGTGCTTAGCCACTTGCGTAAGGTTACCGGGGTTCTTACAATCTAAATGATACGACGACCGGAATAGGTTATTCATAAGAGTGAGGTACCAATCATGAGAGGGCACAAAATTTCTAACACGTACTTTACACCTTCTTTTTTAATAAAATGCAATAATCAATATAAACATATTACACTATATAAACTTTTATTTATATACACGGTAGACCATACCAGGGGTAGGTACCTACTAGTTCGCGTCCGCCTATTACAAAATACTAGAACCGAATCCGAACACGCCACTCTCTAACAATATCCGGCGAAAGAAACTTAGCGAGCATGTGTTTTTCTATTTTTTTATACATGGATACAATAATATATATTACACCATCACGTTGACCACGCAACATTTATGTCAATTTACTAAAATATTTTTTGCAGTTTATTAAGACCAACCACATGATAAATGCACAAAGGATCTATTTCGCTAACTGCCATAAGTCACTACTAATGAGAAAATTATCACAGAGTGAAACGGTCCGTTACTTATAACGAACTAACGTCACGTTATCTCCTAAAGCTGTTCATTCACCAAACCAATTACATTAAAACTACATCAATTACTACTAATTTATCAACGGGCCGAACCAATTGAGCGTTATGTAAATAAACTTGTTCAAAATAGCTTTACTATGTTACGTATGTTGGAAATACTCTATTTATTACACAGATCTCGTTTAATAAAACGTTTTCATCAACTCGCATCCAAATAAGTTTTTACCAAAAATAGATTTTTCTGATAATCTTTCATTCGTAAGGGCTATTTTTAGCAGCAAGTATTATTCCAAGCGTATCAAATAAAACTAAACACAATAGGATAATGTTGCGAATTTTAAGACTTTCGGTTTTATTATCAGATCAGCTCGATGTTAAAATAATTTTAAATTGTCACCGGATTTACGCATGCATGCAAAATTTCAGCTCAAGCGGTAAACTTGAAGTGGATCAAATTTATCTTGCAAGATTTCATAACAAACATCGGGATATGTAAAATTAAAAAAAAAACATTATAATAATAAAATTTAAATCAATAACCCCCGTTAAAACCGATAAATGTAGCTGAGAACTATCTTTTTTTTTATAGCATTGGAAGGCAAACAAGCAGACGGATTTCCTGATGGTAAGAAATTCCCGCCGCCTATAGACACCAAAGGTGGTAATGGTGCGTTGCCAACCAGAGGCCGGGATGTTAGGCCTCAAGCAAAAGTAAGTTTACCGGCTACCTTACCCTCCGAACCGAAACACGTCATGACGTTATGGCGGCAGGAATAGGTAAGGCGGTGGTACCAATCCGGGTAAGTCGCTGCGAAACTCTACCACCTAGTCAGAATTCACGGTGTTAGTGACGGAAAGCCTATGCTCGCCTTTTACGAGCTGCCTGGCACAGGAAGGCAGATGGTCTATTCCACGAAGGAGCCCGGAACAACACGGAGCATCTTGATCACGTCTGCTTCCAACCAAAAAAGTCCGAATCGAAAACGATCCATTCTTTAAAAAATAATGATGTCAGTCACAGACATGACAAACTTACAAAACCTCAGTTTATGTCTGTATTAATTTTTATGTGAGTTATTTCACAACTTTTAACGGGATGAACCAAGTTTGACTATTTGTATTTTTGAAGTGAAAACTTAACTTGAAGGTAAAGACTTCTAAACTCGCGTCGACCTTGCGCGAATAAGACGGCGCAGGGCGCTTGCGCGAATGTTCGTGTTGTCATGTTTGTGTACGATAGCGCAATAACTGAATATTGTATTCTACCACATAAATGATAGCACTTTAGTACTGATATTTAAAGCAATTCGTGCAAAATTATTCCTTAACCATTCCAAAATATCAAAAATGCACAACGTTAATATTCAAGTTTACACTTCTGCCGGCACTCTCGGAGTGCAACCCGTTTTTTTTTGTTTGCAAGCAGGTACTTTCGGGTTGATTCTACTTAAAATTAATAAATTTTAAATTGTCGGGGTCGGGATGTGACGACACCAACGCACATTGATGTTGTTCTAGACATTAAGTTTACTGGATAAATCCAACAGTGCAGTCAGATATAATGAAGTGGCAGAGAGCAGTGCAGCAGCTTGCCCGAATTGACTATATCTATCACCTCAAAGTTATTGCCTGACAATGTGACATTACGGTTTGGAAGATACGTAACAAACTTTTGAACCCAAACTCGGTTTGCAACGCATCATATTTTCATTGTCTTCGTTGTTGGTGTATATTCCTTACTATCGAGAAATCTACCTGCCTGTTTGAAGATCTAAGCTAGAACAGTAGAGATGTAAATACCCAAAATAACAAGACTCAGGTTGGCCATATCAGGACTTTTAGATAAGTGTTTTACAAGTAAAATGTACATAGAACCAGTGGGGCATTGAATGTCCTAAGCATAGTAAGCAATCACAGCAGCCAGCAAATAAGATTAACCTCGGATTTCAATTACTGCGACTCCAAAGGATCCAAAGGATTTAATCTCAAACTACTAAGATAAAGGTTCTATAATTTCATCTGTGTAAGGATAGGAAAACCTTAGACTTAGACTCCAAAAAAGGAGTCTCTCGATTCGACTAGATGTTTTTTTTTTCATTTTGTTTTGTACATTTGTTGCGCTATTCTTCTATTCTACACAACTTTGCCAAAAAATAAACCGATTTTGATAATTATTTTTTAGAAAGATTACAAAAGAAGATAAAAAGGTCAAGGTTTCGCGGCTACCACACATTGATTTCATTATGATCCAAGTAGTGGTTTTTGAGATATACTTCTCTTATACTCATCATTGATGAGGACATTAATAGATAAAAAATATGCACGACTAAAAAAAGGATCCCCATATTTCCCAAAATGCAAGCACAAGCACAAGCACAAGCAGGACACCCACGACTAGCCAAAGACACTAAGTCTCACAATGTGATAGATGGCAAGTCTATCGCTCACATGACACATATCCAATCCTGAGCAACGTTTCTTTTTTATCAGAAAATTGGAAAAACCCAATTTTATTTTGTTACCCAACCCGGGATTTGAACTCAGGACCTCATGCAGTCAAGTCCAACAACTGAACCGCTAGACCACAGAGGCGATAGAGCATAAAGATCTTGCTGGTAACAATATAATATATCTTAAGCTGTACTGGTCTCTTACCTGGCAGAGTGGCTGATGATCTTTTCTACTCATCGAATCCGGACTAGTACGGCGAATCGCATAAAAAAATATAATGTCTGCATGTTTAGCATTATAAAAAACTGTGTGGTTTGGCCGAAGGACTCACAACAGATGAAATAATGTTGGTTAGACACCAAATTTAACAATTTGGCCATAATTTTCTTTAACACACGTAATCTATCGTTTCCGCAAGTTTCTGACGTTGATCCGATTCACATTTGCTAAAGTCTTATAGAGGTCTCGATCCTCCTAAATAAACAAAAGGTGTATCCTCGAAGTACTCCCATCAGAGAGGATCAGGTGATTATTCATGTTTAGAGGCTTTTGATCCTACAGAAACGTAGCCTCTTATTTTCGTTTCGTCTTTCTTGTTCCGCATCTGCCACCGCTCAAAAAGGCTTTCGACATTCCGCTTAACGTGGTGAAACTAACATGAAATAAACTCACAGATATAAAATTTAAACAGGTACTAATTAACGAGCTCTGGAAACCTCGTTAAACGAGTGGAGTTAGTTAATTTAACAGCAAGTTTGCCGCGGCGGGCAACGCGCCTAAAACAATAACGGTTATAAAGTTTAATTTGATAACCTTACTAACGGCTGCCCGTGACCTCGTCCGTAACTTTCGGTAACAAAACGCGGCCAGCGGCTGAAAAAACAATGAGTTTAATCTTTTTGAACGGTAAAAACGCTAAAACAATATGCAGTTATTTGCGTGAACTATTCCTCGCTGACCCACTTGCTCTGTTATCATGACCGTGGGACATATCGGTGGTCTTCCGGTCAGATGCGCGAATCTGTAGCGCTTTAATTCGTAGAATTGGATGGATTATTTTTTTATATTGTAGAATAGATCACATCAAGGCAGTCTGCTTGGGACGAGCATACATCATACGAATGTTGAATCTGAAACAGCCTCTGTACTTTAAGAACTTTCGAAAACGATAGATTACGTGTGTTAAAGAAAATTATGGCCAAATTGTTAAATTTGGTGTCTAACCAAAATTATTTCATCTGTTTTGAGTCCTTCGGCCAAACCACACAATTTTTTATAATGCTAAACATGCAGACATTATAATTTTTTTATGCGATTCGCCGTACTAGTCCGGATTCGATGAGTAGAAAAGATCATCAGCCACTCTGCCATGTAAGAGACCAGCATAGCTTAAGATATATTATATTGTTACCAGCAAGATCTTTATGGTCTATCGCCTCTGTGGTCTAGCGGTTCAGTTGTTGGACTTGACTGCATGAGGTCCTGGGTTCAAATTGTGGGTTGGGCAACAAAATAAAATTGGGTTTTTCCAATTTTCTGATAAAAAAGAAACGTTGCTCGGGATTAGATATGTGTCCGGTGGGCGAAAGACTTGCCACCTATCACATCGTGAGACTTAGTGTCTTCGGCTAGTCGTGGGTGTCCTGCTTGTGCTTGTGCTGTACTGTACTTTAAGACATGACGATTCTAAGAGGGTTTCCTAATCGTTCCAGAAGTTTGAATATAATTAATATTAAATAATAAAAAATGTGTTTCAGATATCTATGGGTGGTAGCGACTATTCTTTATCAGGTAGCTCACTAAATCCGTACGCCGGTTTTTTTTACTAAAAAAGAAATTAACTTGTTTTTATCTGCAGCAAATCTCATGGAACAGAAAAACACGAATACGCTCGTGGCATTTCAAAGAGACTGAAGAAACAAAATATAACAACGAGATCACACGTCTTCGCGCGACACTTGGTAGGTACTAGGAAAACCATTTAAGAGTTAGGGGCTTCGTCGTTGCGCATATTTCTTGCAAAAGTATAAAAACCACACACTTTATAATACATCAATTATAGTTTAATATTTTTATTGTGCCCTCGTCCTTTCCTCAAAATGTTTTCAGGATATTGACCTAAACTAAACATATAAATCAATTGCTATTCTTTACCATTTTAATGATTACTTATACAAATAAAATAAACATATATCGTGAATATACCGTATAAATAATTAAAAATCTTACTAATATGTGACGATTTAAGTTTAAACTAAATTTAAAATCAAATGCTGTTCTTTATTTTCGCCAACACTCGAGAACGGTTAATCCGATTTGTCTGATTTCGGTTTTGAATTATTTAAGTCCAGGGAAGGTCTGAAAGATAAGAAAAAAGGAAAAACTAAGAGGAAACTAGGAAAAACAACATCTTAAGTTTTATACAAACAAAACAGTTGGAACGAAGTTCGACGGGACAGCTAGTATTCTATAAAAATACGTATGCAAGAGTATTTTATTACCTCACATCTTTCAATCCGTTTGACAGATTTATACGATACAGGTGTCATAATATACGTCTCCTCATCTCAAGTGTTGTTTGATATGTAGCATTAAATAGTAGAGAGGCAATTATTTGGGGTAGTATTTTTTTAACACTTGACAGAAAAAATATAACTTTGACGAGTCAGCGAGATCGTATCCAAAAGGGACCTAAATGACATTTAAAAAATACAAAAACAGCAATGAATCTACGTTTCATTTTAGATCTCGCGCCGTCTTATCCGCGCATGCGCAGTGCGCCGTCTTACGCTCTGACGATCTGACGCGAGATTAGAAGTTTTTACCCATCCCAAAAAAAGTGCGCAACGCCGCTAAAGAAATTTTCACTTCAAAAATCCTAGCTTTGTGAAAAACGGGTTAGCGAGACGGTTCAGTAGCTCTTCTACTCATAACATTAATGAATTTATCTTTTTAAGTAATAGCACCCTCCGCTTCGGTCCAGGTCCTCCAAGTCGAATAGACTACATTGCCTTGCCAGGCAACTCGTAAGAGGCGAGGCAAGGTTAAATGGGTCATCACCAACAAGACCATTGGTAGTAGAAAACTGTTCAGCAACTTTTGCTCAGGTAGGGATCCACCGCGTTACCTATATCTGCCATCGTTTGAGTTATATTCTTATACTAGCGGCCCGCCCCTGCTTCGCACTGGTATAGAATATACATTAAAACCTTCCTCTTCAATCACTTTATCTATTTAAAAAAACCGCATCGAAATCCGTTGCGTAAATTTAAAGATTTAAGCATACAAAGGGACGTAGTGTCAGAGGAAGCGACTTTGTTTTATACTGTGTAGTGATGTTGTAACAAAGTTTTTCTGGTTTTTTTTCCTGACAATAACTTAACAAAACAAAGAAAGAATCAGCAAAATTGGTCCATCTGTTCACACATGATTATATCCCAAGGAATATGGGATTCATTTTTATAGAAGACTAGCTGCCAGTTCCGGCTTCGCTCGGATGGTAATTTTTTTACCATAAATTGAGATATAAGCTATCCTACCTCTCAAGTTGGATCGAACTGCACATGGTGTGCGAATTTTATTATAATCGGTTAAGTGGTTTAGGAGTCCATTGAGATTTATATATATTAATTAAAAGATAACACCCTGAGCGGTGTCAATCAGTCACCATAAAACAATACGATATTATTTACGTAAATGATCATTCGCTGGCCCATTTGCTGTGTTATCATGACCGTGGGACATATCGGTGATCTTCCGGTCAGATGCGCGAATCTGTAACGCTTTGATTTAATTAATTTTAAAGTTTTCTTAAAATACCTACTGAATAACAACTATAACACTAACCTTTATCGTGTTCCAGTTTGGAAACTATTGTAACCGGTAAACACCCGCAATAGTCTTCTGTTTCCAAACAAAATAATATATTAATTTTTTTTTCAGGGTAAAAAGTTCTGAGGTAAATTGCAACTTACGGCCGCTTGTAAGTTCTTGGGATAAGTTTAACATTGAGTTGAACTATCAAATATAAAGCGATTTAATCCTAGTTAAAAGGTAACTCAGAGTTAAATGCTTTATTCAGGAACGTGCAAGTGGGCCTAAAAGGTTTCATAAGGTCTTCTCAATGGCCTGATTGCTTAAGATAAGTGAAATTTTAAGAAAATTATTGAGTAGACGTAAGATAAAACTGCTTGTAACCGACTTCAAGAAAAAGGAAGACCGTTTGTTTTTTTTATGCTACGTACTAATTTAGTTACCAGTTAGTCACTTGCAATGGTTTTCGAGGACGGAAATAAAAAATAATTTATATTAATTAAAAGACAATCTGTACATTCGAACATCATTGGTTGTATGATGTATGTTTGTAATAACGTATAGAATAAATCATGAGTCCCATAAACATAATGATAATGACGATACTATTTTCGGTCGGGAAACTAATCGACTATAAAATGTAAATAGCCGACGCGGTATGATGTTTTATACATTACCATAAAAGTTGGGCGTTTTAAGGGGCCATATACGCTAAAATGCGTCAGCAGTTTACTGTTTTTTTCATACAAAACAATCATGGATCTTGCTGACAAAAATACACAAGATTAACATGAATATGCTTTACTAGACTAGTGTTTTCAAAACACGAATCATTTCACTTTGCTCAATAGAAAAAAATCAAAAAGTTAACCCTTTTTTGAAATCTTTTGCTTAATACTTCAATTGTGAAAATATCGACACCAGATTTAACATAAACATTGATAAGTACTATACCTAAAAGATAAGTGTTTCAGTTTTTATACTTTTTCAAATTTATTTTACAGTGTCAAAAATAGTGATTTGTCGCTTAAGACGTTTACTTTAGAGCGCCATTGTTCATAGTAATCTTGGAACGGGGAAGCGCGGTGATTGGCTCTTCTGGCTGACTGAGTATGGGGCCTTAACAACAGATTGTATAATAATCCATACTAATGCTGTAAACGCAAGGGATGTTTGTTATGCCTGGTTCCTATATTCAAAAAACGAGTCGTTTTTATTACGGATGGTAGTATTTCGTACGCTTAGTAAGATTACCAACAACGGTTGCTCGTTTCCGACTATTGATTCTAAATATTTTTTGAAAATATTGGTAACGCTCCGTTACTTTTGAACAAACTACGAATGGTTTAGCTGACGGATTACG